>NNCF01126490.1:712858-832219 GCA_002313205.1 Laupala kohalensis
TGTGTGTGTTAGAGGCTAAATCTACATCATATTTGAAGATAGCTAAAAAAAACTTAATCAGTATAATGTAGACAATATTACCACAGGAGCTTTTCATCTATTCGTGAATAAATACTGCATTGGAAACAATTGCACACTTTACTCAAGCCACGCTCTGCAGGTGAATAACGAAAGCATGAAAGCGGAATGTCTGTTTTTTGCATTCGTGTTGCAAACTTGAAACATGAAAAAAAAATCTAATTTAACATCAACACACACAGCCTACATTAAAATAATATCCACAAGTAAAAAAACAAAACAAAACAAAAAATCTTAAAAAAGAATTATATGATCATGGTATATATCCAACACACCGCGCAATGTTACACTTGAGGTCATTCGCTTTATTCACGTATCATGTTCCTCGTGTTATTGATAAATGATCCAAATAACTGAGGTGAAAAGTATATATGAATGGCTCTTTCCCGTGATTTCACATATAAAATATAGCAAAATGTTGAAAATGAAATGTGTTTTGGTTCGTGACACAAAATTTTGTAACCTTTATATTCCGTAAAACGACACATTAAATTACAGGTGTGACACAGCGTTAGTGTCAAAACTTAAATTCATTGTACAGCTATACTAAATTGTAATCCTAATATAGTAAAATATTTCACAGAATATCTGATGTAACATTTCTCTCGTATTTCTTCTTATGTGTTTTTATGTAACATTTCTTTTTGTAATTTTTCTGGTGTTTTCGATATGAGAAATTACATAATTTAGCTTTTAAGTTTTAGTATTATCTGAGTTCGGTAATAAGCCATCTTCCTAATTGAGTTTTTTTTTCGGGTATTCCTCGATTGCTTAAGATAAAAGCCGGGATGATCCCTAGATTGCTAGCCCAGAGTAAGGTGGAATTAATCCTCCAATTATTGTTATGGTTATTCACGTATGAATGTCTCATGTTGTCTGAAAGTATGGTTGCATGTATGAAGATGGTGCCAGGCGGAAGAGCAGACCTCATGGCTTCAGCCTAGCCACGTAATAGACGCATTTTACTATTAGGACTCTTAAAATAAATTTGTGTGATTTGGACACTAAGTATCTCATCATTTAGAAATAAATATAAAGAAAGCTCACACCATTTCGCGCATATTTCTTATTCCGCAGTCGATGCGCCCGCCCGCGACCTATCTCAAAGATACACGGCATCTTCGTGCCACACGCCAACACAAGGTACCCCGGAAGTGGATTGCAATTCGTGTTTCACGGAAATCACTTTGTACTAAGGTTTAATGCAATTTCCTCTAACGTACATATTTATAGAATCTCATCCTTTGTACATTGATATTGAAAATAAATAAATAAAATAAAGATTCACAGAAACAACTTCGAATATGAAATCAACAGAGCGATAAATATAGAAAATGTGAAAAGAGTTTCAATACGTGTCGTGCCTTGTACGAGCGAAATCGATGAATGTATTCAGAAGAAATTGATATTAGGAAAAAGTAGACAATAGAGAAATAATTTTAATTCATTTCTCAAAAAAATCAAACAACATCTATATTGAAAATATCACACATGCGGATCATTGTGGTTGTTGCAACGAGACGGGAAAGTAAATACGTCCACAATTTATGACTATTACCACACTTATATAAAAAATCAATGCAAGCATGAAAAGAGGTGTGGGTGGAGCGTAAAAAATCAGAGGGTGTCTCTTACGTAATAATTCGCACCCCGGAGGATATCAGAGTGCAATAACCCAATATCACATAAATGTACATGAGATCCCACCAATTCAGTACATGGACAACATCTCTCCCAGAAATCAATCGACTCAATGGCAGTTCAAGAGCATCCCGAGTAGATAAGGAAGCACTCTTAATTACTCTACAATTTTCGCTTCGATTTCAGTAGATGATAATGCGATATTTTCAAGAATTTTTTTTGATATTCTACTATAAATGTCTATAATACAAAGAAGATAAATAAAAAATTTAAGACTTACGGCCTCATGATGTGTCATGACTTATGACCTTTTATTTTGTTCTTTAAAGCAGAAAATAAATCTCACTCGTCTATCAAAAGATTGTGAGTCTTTAATTATTTATTTAACTAATTTCTTTGGCATTATTTGACACTTTTTTAATAAAATTTACTTCTGCGCCAAGGAAAACGCTGGAAATGGGTGTACCGTGCATGAAACTCCTCTGAATCAAGATTGATTGAATGGCCCGAAGTGCAACAGCAATTATCGCTGGCGGAGAGCAATACTTGCCGACGGCGTCAGCGTTCGCTCGCTCGGCAGGGAGCGGGGCGGAGATTCCGTCGAACCCTGAAGGGCTCAGGGTCCATCTCTGTGTGTGTCTCGCCCCAGAGCATCCCTCGGGGCAAGGGGAGGCTAATGGGTGCGTCTCCCACCACAGAGAGACAACGCTTCTCACTTGGATTGAGGAGTAGATAAGCAGGAAGGAATACATCTTTTAATAGTAGCATGGAAATGTTTCAGGGATTCATTTAATAGAATGTTGGAGAGCAGCATCCTCGCATCCTTTGGGATGAACGAAAAACGAACATTCCTCCGAAGCGTCACTCGTGGTCGAGCCTCGCGGCAACAGCTCCTCTCCTACACACCGCACTCAGCTCCTACACACCGCACGTCGTCAATATTTTATCTCGCCACATCCATTTCCCCCTCTTTTTAATTCCTCTCACTCCCATCGCATAGACGATATGCATCACTCCTGTTTCTTCCCTCCCATCCCCAACTATTGTCATTATTATTATTTTTTCAAGCACTGGCACACAGCACCACTACCACCATCACGAACACGCCGCCGCGTCGCCGCCGCCGCGGTAAACTCACTTCAACGCAATTCCAGTAACGACACTGATCGGAAGGAAACGCAATGGACTTTTGGACAGTGGGTCCGCGCCACGCCACGCCGCGCGGCGTCGGGCAGCTCCTGTCGCCGTCCGTTTGAGAGGCGTCGCCGCAGGGCCGATCGCAGCAGCCGCGTTGCTCTCGACAGTGGCTCACAAGGGGGGGACGGACGTACAAGCACGACCTCGCGGGCCGCACCGGAGACCGCGACTGCGCCGCCCCCGCCGCCCCAGCGCCACTGGCGGTCGGGAGCGGAAGCGCGGCGTCGGCGCACAGCGGACCGGGGGTGGAGCCGGCGGCGGCGGCGCGGGCGGGCGGGGGCGGCGACACAACATCATAAACAAAACTCTGGCTTCTTCATTAAGGAAATATTACATCTCGTATCTTACACTCGCCCCACTCTTTCTTTTCGTGACATTCTTAAGGTAGAACATTAAATCAACAAAATAAATAAACAGAGTACTTTGTACTCATTACGATTTCTACTTAAAAAACATACCTCACCGTCCATTTATAATTGATGTTATAATGTATTCCGGCTTATGGAGAAAAGACGAACGTTTGAATCACGAAAGTGATGGAAGCTCACTTTGATTTGTGGTAATTTTTCCGCAGTATTTTTTACGCCACCGGACATTTAAAAAAACATATTTCACTTTTTTTCCCGAGGTGAGAGGAGGCATTAATCACGAAGCAGTTGCGCTCCACCGACGCGTCTTTACATGTTTTAGTGCATTTCAAACGAGTCAACATTTTTATACTATTCTATTAACTGATAGAAATAAAATCAGTTTTTTTTCTTCCTTATAATTTATAATGTTGTTTTATAAAACTATAACAATAATAATAATAAAGAAAACAACGATACTTGTCAGTGCTTTGACTAACGTGGAGCGCTGGTCCCACCTCAAACCGTCATCACTGATTCAATATTCTCTGCGATTGCAGCAAAGCGAAAGAAACAACATTCAACATGGCTGTCAACGAAGGTAATACGCGAGAAACCGTTATGGAATAAACCCTCGAGGTACGCCACCATTATCACAAACATAAATCCAAAACAAGAACCCTCCGTAAGGAACGCAATGTGCTTAAAGAAATAATCAGAAAAGAGAAGAAGAGAATTAGTTAGAAATTTAATGAATGTCGTACGGAACTTAAGGCAGAGTTATTGTGTATAGCATGACTGTACAAATTCAACAACATTGTACAGTTTTGCTATACCATATATTTAAAAAATCATACCCCGGTTATCATCACAAATGCAGTAAAGGCTTTCCTGACCAATAGCGATATTAATCAATACTCGAACGACCGTGATCTAACGTGTCATATTCTTGCCTCGTTCTATAGACGTGATAGAGGTTTACGGGTTCCGAGTCGTGAGATCCACGTGCTCCTTTCAACGCAGAATCGTAAGACAAATGACTCGCACGAAAGAGCATGTGGAAGGATAGCAGCGACCGAAACTATAGGAGAGATGGAGATATATTTTATATATACACGAACAACATCAAATGTCCCCATAAGAAAAATAAATAACGCGAGTAAAGAAAGCGAAGCGAGAGAACATAACGACGTCGACGAAACTAGAGAGCGAGCGAGCGAGCGAAGTGTAAAGGGTGGGCTGTGGCACTGGCGCCCCCAGGTGGGTGCGTCGTTAGTACACGTCCCACGGCGTACGGAACCTTTGGTGCAAATGACACGAGACGAACAGCAGAATAAAGAGACACATTGGCTACGTCGTCATCATCATCATCGTAAAGGTCGTATACATCTGTCATCAGAAGATAGGATTCAGCTGAACTTCGAAACGAACCATTTTTATTCTTATCTTAGGAGTACTGTGTTGAAATGTTAAATTCGCCTCTGCCTTAGGGCCCTTGATCGGAATTGATGGGATGGTCCCTTGCTTGTTTCCGGTGAGTAAATTAGTATTTTTTTCCTCCACGTGGTCATACGCAGTTTGTATTGCTTTTGTGACAAGAAACTATTATTATTAAATTTCATTCATCCCAATGTCCTCTTCCTTTTTGGTTCATTTACTTTATTCCTTCATTCCTTTCTACGACATGTGTTTGCATACCTTATCTGTTTCCTTTTCCTTCAATAATAGTTATCTGCATTTTTTCCGTTTCCATACAATACATAAATTTACTTGTTTCCTTCACTTTTGATTTAAAAACTCTCCTTCCTAGTCATGTTTTGTTGAATGAAAATGAAAGACGGGACCGTGGGTCGAACCCGGGATGACCAGTTTTATGTGCTTGTGCGCTACCACTGCGCCATCCCGTTCGCTCTCCGTCCTCGTCTACCACCGTGATTCGATCCCCGGACGCACCACCCGTTTTTTATTCAACAAAACATGATTAGTTTGTTACCTGGCGGTTTGTTTAACCTCAATTTAAGAAACTTGTGTGTTTGTAAACTTTTCCTTGAACCCATTTCCTTTTATCCATTGTTTCACACAGTCAGGTTCCATAGGTTTTCAAATAACTATCGACATCTCTCTTGTTTCACTTCATATCACTCTTGTAGTCAGTGATCCTTGCATTTTTCTGCAGGCTTCCTTTCCATATGCTAATGATAGTTCTCTAGAACAGCATCCATCCGCTGTAAGCAGTGGGGGATCTACGGGGGAGGGTTAAGGGGGCTACAGCTTCCACCCCCCACCCACCCCCATTGGACCTGAACTCTTTAACAGATAAAATTGAAGTTGATAAATGGCATACTTTGTAAAAGTGATATCAGATTAATTATTGTTATCAATAATACCATATTAATAACTTTAATATATTTTTATTGTTATTAATAATAGCAGATTGTAAATTGTTAATTATTTTATTTAAAGGTATATTCATAAAATTTGTATTGTAAAATCATAATTTTTATATAAATACTCCCCGGTGCCCCCCCCCACCACCACCACCACCGATTACGGTCTAGATCCACCATTCGCTGTAAGCGTCATTTGCTCCAGTTATATATTTCCTCCGGTATTTGTCTCAGAAATGTTTATGCGCGTAACAAATACCAGTGAAAATACATTAAGATACGTCAATTAATATTACTGGAATATATTCCTCATTATCAACACTGGAAATTCGTCTTCCAAGAATAAGTATAATAGAGCATAATAGAACCGGACTGGGAATTAATATCTCTTGGTCCACGGCAGGTGACAGCGAACGAGTATTTCACTGTCCGCTCCAATAAATACCTCGTGTCCAACTCTTCTCCTAATTGATGGAAACGCGGGGACTCTAACACACGACGTGTATGGATTCGGTGATTGGGAGCAAAAACAAAACGAGAATCGCGAATAAAAACAAATATAATAAAAAAAGCCGGCAGAGCATGACCAAGAGACGCGATGACACGCCGTGTCATAATAAATTCGGTTATCTCATTAAATTGCAGCAATGAACCTTCAGTCAACGGAGCGACACACGCAAACATAAACCTGTTTAAAACGTTGGCGTGAAACAACAGAATATCCACCGCGCGAAACGAGGGGTCGAATAAATTAGTTTACACTGCGAGAAATTAAACATTTCAACGACACCATATCACCTCCTTTCTTGTTTTTGTTTGAAGCGGTGCTGTGTTCAGTAGCAAGTTATACGAATCTCAATAGCATTTCTGATCTTATATTTTTTACAAAATGTATTATAGCATTATATAATAAACTTCGAGGGAATCACGGAAAGAAAAATTTCTGTTCACGAGATAAATAGAAAATAGTATAAACAAAGAACAATTTCGCAATGCACACCGGGGGATAAGGGGGCTATAGATAAAAGCATACTTTACCACTTTAAACAATTTTTATATTTTGTTACTATTTAACGTTGTTAATTTTTTATTATCTATTTGACGAGTTCATTTATTTTATTTAAAATATAATATTTATAAAATTTATGTTGGAAAACAATTTTCGAAGAGGAATGCTCCTAAGATCACCCCCCTCCCCCCGCCACCGCACACCTTTAAATTTTTATTATTGGACCACCCGGATGATGGTTGTCTTTACACCTAGTACAGAGTATTTGTGAGATTAGATAACGATATTTTCATTCAAATTCTTCGTTAGTCAACAGAAAACAATGGTTAGAGAAAAAAATATTATTCATGCGTCGTATATAAAAGCAAATGAAATATTCTTAGTTTTGTAGAAATCTGGGATACACACTTAAAAACGAGTACACAATTGAGCGTGTTTGTTTCTGCAGCTCTTTGTAAGCGAAGATGTGTTTGTGTATGTTATGTGAATATACGCATATATGAGTCTCATGTAGATAATTAATTTCTTAAATCTAATTTCTTTCTCGTTGTATCCACGTGTAATAATTACCTAAGCATTTTATTCCGTTTGTATGAGTATTTTAGATATTTTTATAGATATTGATGATTTGTTTTTTAAACTAGTATTATTTTATTATGTATGTATTCTTTTCTTTCTGCCACCGAGCATTGCTCACTTGAAAACTAATAAATTATTATAAATTAAAAACAGACTCGCACGAATTTATCAATAAAACCGTCCATTTATCTAAATCGTAAGATGGAGTACCTGCAACTACAACCATTGAAGATCCGTCTCATGAAGGTGTTCCGCCCTCAGGCGCCTCAGAGTGTCAGGTCAATCGGATGTAGATGGAATGGCAAAGCGCGCGGTAGTCACTGAATGGCTATTGTGAGACCTCTCCATGACTCCGATACCCTCATCGCCGTACAACAACCACATTATGGCGAAAATTGATTGAATAAAGATAAGCAAAGGATACCCGAATGCTGGAACGGAACCCACCTATGTGAATTCCCATAAATGTACTTTACCGGTAAAAAACATAGCTACTTAAGTTACTGACAGTTAATTAATCAATCACAGGAATTAAATAATTAAACAAATGTAAAATACTTTAAGGAAATATAACGTATGATTTCTGGACCCATATATTCTAGGTTTACCAAGAGCGGTCACGCGAAAAATATAAAAAATATTCAAAAAATTCGCGTCAAAACGTTAAATATTTTTAAAAAAACATGGGTAGAGATCCAGCTAAAGCAATAACACACAAGAAAAATATCCTAACACACAAATGTTTATTATACTTCATAAAATGTTTACGCTGCTCTTAGTAAGCAGGGTCTGGAAACTTCATACGGTAAGATAATGCTCGAAAATTACTGTTGTATAATGCGAGAACCTTAGTAAGTTTGGTAAATTAAAATGATGTTTTCAACATCGTTTTGGTTAATGAGGATGTAACTTCATATGCTAACCAGATGAGTCATAACAGAGTTGAACCCCACCATGAAATTGTTTGTTCTCCGTTGACCACGTAGAGTAGCCTTATACATCGTCTCATTTTCCATTACAATTGAAAAGTTGAGTAGATGAAGGTGTTGAGTAACTTTACAACTTTTGTGAGAAAGAGACTAATGCATTTACTCTGAATTTAATTTCTCCAATTTAAAATAATAATTATAATCATCAAACAGCTAAAGCAATTACAGCCACAATACAAAACAGACACAGGGCCCGTTCGTAATCCAGAGACTCGCCACACTATGAAAGATTAACGCAAAAATAAAAGTTCAGGTAATCTTTGGCGCGTAGTAGAAGGTCTGTGAAGAATAGCACGTTTAACTTTGTGCTACCAGAGACACAGAGCATTAACACGAATTGAGTAACGAACATTCAAGTTAAAAAGACAGGCAACATAATGTATCGATCACCAGACTTTGGACTCCTCCTTGAGCGATAATTCTTCATTTGTACTTAATTGAGATCCGTGTAACAATTTAGCGAGACAAATTGGTCCTTAATGGGAAATAGTTTGAGAAACTCTGCACCAAAACCATCAAGAACTAAATATCCATGTCGACCAGGGCGATCTCACGAATGATATATGTATAAAAAAAACACACACATTAGTAGTATTATCCAAAAGCAGTTCATTGATATGAATCTCAATACTTTTCTCTAGTTTTCAACGAATCCACAATAATACGTACGATAAGCGAAGAAAAAAATGTACACCGTAACCATGACAGTAAAGAACTACGTCACATATTCGAACGAAGTGAAGTCAAATTCATATGGAGAGTAAATTATTGATTACAATTTTAATCACAATTCCTTACATGACTAAATGCATGGTACCCGCGAGACCCAGAAAAAATCTACCGTAATCCGGGTTAAAGCTAGGATAATTATGAAATACTTGAAGGTAAACTACCTCGAAATAATCAAGCAAAAACTCAGAACCAGAGAAAAAAGTTCGCAATGCATGACGTTAACCGTAACATTCCCGAATACCCTTCGTACGAGGGCATACAGAGCAATACGTTTTAATTACTACAGCAGCACGAAACCAGCGCCGCGCGCTAATATCAAAGCCACCGCGTAGAAGAGTACTTGTACATAGAATAACACACAGACTTCTGTGAGAAGAACCAACCATGCATTCTCTGCGCATCTGCTCACCTAGACCAAACGACTCGAAATTGCCACCCCTACCCCTCCTTCCACCCCCACCCCCCACACTCGTACGCACGCATCACGCAGCGAGGTAATGACCCAATGGAACGTTAAGTCACAAACAGACCGTAACGATAAACGGGGAATCACATAGCAGGTATACAGTATCTGCATCGGCGCTTTTGTGTTTAACCTCGCCGCGTAGCACAGTGCATGTGCAGGGCTTTCATGTTGGCAGCACTGGCTGCATGCTCTCTGTCAGCATTGGGATAAACGTAGAAGAAGCAGCTGATTTGCTTTTACAACCAGCTCTAAGGGAGACTGACGAAACTTCATTAAGAATAGTGGATTGACGTAAAAAGCAAGTACAATAAACAATGCATCATCAACAGCCAAGTGAAAATTGCGACGGACTGGGACTTGAACCCGGGAGATCCTGCACTGGCCGTAGGTGTGTTGAACACTGCACCACCCGCCTCGAATCCCACGTCCGTACGAAACATCCACCCGGCCTGTTTCGGTGAACCTGGGTCATATCCGGGGTGCCGCCTGTGGTCACTTATTCCCTGAATGGAGGTGCGACCCAAGTTCACCGGGAAGTTGTCTACGGGTTTGAGGAGCCGAGGTGGGTGGTGCAGTGTACAACACATCTGCGGCCAGAGCAGAAAGTCCCGGGTTCGAGTCTCGGTCCGTCGCAATTTTCACCTGAGGGCAGTTGACGATGCAAACACTTCTCCACGAGTAGGAGGTACTCGAAAGTTGTGACGTACACACTTGATATATCTTCGCATATCTCACCCTTAACTTCAGATCTAATACTCGGAAATCTATTTTTTTTAATACTAAGAGTAATAGTTCGACAGACTTTATTGCTGAAATGAGAGAAGGAGATAAAATGTATATTTTCTTCATTTACAGATTTTACTAGGGCCCTTGATCGGAATTGATGGGATGGTCCCTTGCTTGCTTCCGGAGAGTAAATTAGTTTATTGTCCTCCACGTGGTCATACGCAGTTTGTAACTGCTTTTTTGACAATAAATTTATTATTTATTTATCTTCTAGGGTTATCGGAGCACGCGTTCAATAATATATTAATAATTATTTAACTGCAAATGGGCAGATCTTACCCGGTGGCAGAATACACAGAAATACAATAAAATATACAAAAATACATGTTACAGAGAACTTAAATAAAAAATTATTAAATCAATGATAAACTAATATGAATATATTGTGAGATTTGATAAATTTCACGATTATATTCGAAATTAAGATTAAAATACGATGAACGAGCGACCGAGCGAGGGCGTGAGAGCTTTCGCTCCCCCAGTCACCGACAAAGGAAGTTAGCCACATCTGGCAAGGGTGCAGCGACCGACCCAAGGCAAGCTGGGTCTTGTTCGCGAAAGGTTCGCACAATAGAAATCGCAGACAAAACAAGGGTGTGGGTGGGCGAGCCACCCGCGTCATAAAAGTTAAGTACGTCAAAGAAACGCGCCGGCGAGCCGCACAAGTTGCAACTTGTCTTGAGAAAAACGTTGGAAAAAAAGCGGTTGCCGATATTTTGAAATAGACCGGAAGATTGGCGGATTGAGAAAAGCGCAATACTTGAAATCCCCAGTCGGGACTTAGGCATGAGTGGGGGGACAGGAGTCGTTGGAAGGGATGAGGGCATTTAAGTCATGGCAAATGGTTATTTCGGTCAATCTGGTTATTTTTCTGCCATTCCTATGCTGATTTTTCTGATGAGTACATTCCGATGCTGATAATTTTCCTGACGAGTACATTCCATTCTGATTATTTCGGATTCTGATTATTTTTCCGACGAGCAGATTCTCATTATCTTTCTGAGCATTATTCTCCGCATTTTAGCCCACTCAGATTTCTGTGAGAATTATGTTCTCGTCATCTTTTTTCAAAAACGATAGTGCGGCAACTCATTGAGTTTGTCGGGAGCGCCGAGCCAGATCGCTCGTGAGGCGAAATCGTGTAAAATCGAACGAACTTTTGGGGTTGGCGATCGTCAAGACGCCTGGGGGTCGAGCTGCGTGACGCGCGGAGGACGCCTGAGGTCACCACCGGTCTAGCTGGCGCGGGGTTCGCGCGGCGGAAAGGTCAACGCACCCTCTATCTACCACCGTAGAGTTGATCACTCATCGAGGCAGGTATTTTCTTACGACGGTTGTGAATTGTCCAATCTACGTCGTAATGCGCATAGGCGAGAAGATGAAAGCGGAAGTAGGAAACGCCGGAGGCCTAGAATTGAGGACTGGAACTCTGTGCCCTTCGCTTGACATTTCCCTTCCCTCCCTTTGTAACTCGCGCTTTTCCCTCGTATCACTTCATTTCACTACCACTATATTCCCATCTACACAAACGCACCCCTTCTTCCAGAACTTGCCCAACCCTCTGAAAAGATACAAAGTTCGAAATCTTTAACACAACCGATGCATGCATTAAACTCCACTCTAATCGATCTATTGAAAAATGAGAATTTTCCAACAAGTCATCCGTTAACTGAGCATAGACACAATACAATGACACAACGAGTAATAGAACAAATAATATCTCTTAGTTTCTACGCTGCAATACATCGTCTCGTTCGCAGGCAGCACAGTGTACCAATTATCGTACACAAAAAAATGGAAATACAAAAAAGTATTAATTCAATTCCCAGTTTTAATGAATAAAAATTAATACAAGGAATTACTCCCTTATTAAAAAAACAAAGAACATTATAATGAGTATTAATTAAACAAATGTTGAAGCGGAAAAATACGCGATATCATTAAGGGATGGGAAAACAAGATATAGAGAAGCGACGAGAAAATAACATAAATTTCACAAGATCTACCTCAAACAGTTAATAGAATTGGGCCCCGACAGATTCAGTTAGTGGCTCACATATAGTCACAAATAGAAATTGAACATGTCAAGAAATAGCGCAGCACTTACATTAATCGAATACCGTATTACATATCTGATTTTTAACAAAATCACTGAAAATTTTAATAATGTTTAAACAATTATTCCAAGAATACAACATCACATATTTCGATACAGAATGTTGTTTAAAAAAATTAATTCGTTCTTGAACGTTAGTAAAAGCACTGGATCAGGAAAGTCAGTGGACACGTACTGATTACTGCTTAAGCCTTAGAACACTTACAATTTTAATTCGGAATCAAATATCGGATCAACTTCCCAACATCCAACAATACGAAGAGAGTACATTTTGGCATGTAATTCTGCATAATTTGAGGAAAATATTCTATTTTATTCGCTTATTTCGAGAAAAATTTGAATGGAGAAATGCATGACAATTTTTAAGTGTGTGATGATTAGAATCATGAATTAAATTTAAAACAAAAATCTTTAATTCCGTGATCTAAAATGTATCGACGAGATCTCATTTTGATTCCAGATAGACGGAATCAAACTTTTTTTTCCACCAAGATTCATGCTCGTGTACGCGATAGTTTCGAGACGAGGCTCGATCAGCATTCCAGCAAGAAATGTACACACATACAAAAATTAAAAAAATCAGTAAAAATCTTTAGCACCCGGAAACCAAAAACAACACGTCATTGTTTGAGGAAATTCTAAACAAGATTTATATTGCACATAGGTATTAAAGAATTACTAAAAGAACAAAAAATTATAGTCCCATCGTTTGCAAATAGGGCATCACTCTCTCCACCATTATCACGACAGCATTAAGTAGATTCGTAACTATGTTATTTCGACATCATTTTACTGTTTTGTGCGCATTGGGATTTTTTATTGACCAATCTATTTCTAGGTCAAATACCATTTGTTTATCATGCGAGGTTTGATGCACAATCGTTTTGACAACTAGGGATTCAACAACAATTATGTCCGCACGAAATACGAAAAGCTGATGCCAGTCAAGTCGAATGAAATTTATCTAGCTCCCTTTTATCTAGTGTCACGATACCATGTTAGTATCCTCAGTGTATCTGGAGGTGAGGTATCCATTGAAGCAAACAATAATGCGTGGATGAGGACAGTGAGGACGCGGTGATTGCGGAGGAGGACAGATCGATGGCAACGCCTCCGCCCAATAATTCACGCAATGAACGCGTAGGGAACGTTGGTTGGCGCAGAGGTTGCTGCTACAGCTAGTGTCGCTGCGGCTGTACGTTGCACGTTGCAGGTTTCTGACGGCGAAGTGCGGTGGGAGGAAAGGGAAGAGGAGGATCACAGCATAGACCTGAATCAAGAGAGAAACGTCGGAGGAGGAATTACAAAGCGGAGTAAAACACCTGTAATGCCCCTCTTGTGGCTCAGGTGTTAGCGTTGTCGCTCCATCACCAAGTGATCCCGGGTACAATTCCCGGCGGGAATAAAAAACTTGTAGCTTTTCACATTAATGTCCTAGTTCATATAGATGTGACTACTGAAAAGCAAACCTTCCTTCCTCTATGCAGCTCCTCCTTGGGTCAATAACTTTAACCCCTCCACGTGAGCCAAGTTGTTGGTGAACCCAGCTAACCGACCTATCTACCAACAAACCCTCCTGCTACGCAACTCCTACCTCCTATCGCTCCATGTAGAAATGCTTCAATAGCACGCTATATTTCCCATTTTGCAAATAGTACAATAAGAAAATCAGCTGTAGTTGGTCACATGTTTGTGTCGTGTCGCCCTCCCTACCTCCCACCAACTCTACCAATAAGAGGCGAGCATCGAATAACAGTTGGCGCGAAAGAGGTTATGAGAACTCGTGCGTAATAAACATATGTGAAGAGAAATTGCGTGCTGATGATTCTCTCTAGATCTGTGGGGTACACGTCCATCAACTGAAAAAGCGAACGAACGCGGGAGGCTGTAGTTCGCAGTTCCGCCTCGTCTGGCACCACGAACAGCGACCTACTTACGTATTGCCTCCTAAAAAATCACTCTTGAGGTGGGAGCAGCCCTTAATCCAAGTCAGTCCATTCACTGAGATGTATAATTGTTTTCTTTATTTTCAGACTAATTACTTTAAAACTAAAAAATTATGAATAATAACGAAGAAAAAAAACATGATTTCATTTTTACCCATGGATTAAATATAGAATAAAAATAATATTCAGGGACTCGCTCGACATGCTTGAAATGCATACGAGCATTTAGTAAAAACGTGGCGACAGAGCGCAACAGCTTCGTGCTTTATACATCTCACCTCAAAGGAAAAAGAGTTAAATAACTTTCTCAAGTGTCCGGTGATCTATCAATAAAAGTGATGGAAATGATACAAATACAGAAAACACAAATCAAAGTAAACTTCCATCACTTTCGTGTTTTTCAAGTTGATAATTTTTTTTTTTTGAAAACAAGTGTTTTCTCCATAAGACGCAATATATTACACCATCATTTATAATTGCTATTATTTCATTTAAATTACCGGTGAGGTATGTTTTTCAAGTTGAAATCATACTAAGTACATGTTACTTCGTTTATTTAAACCGATTTAAGATTTTTTTTTTTTTTTTTTTTTTTTTTTTTTTTTTTTTTTTTTTTTTNCCAGCCCGTGTAACTCATTTTACGGTACGTTATGCATCAAACGATGCGAGCACAACTTTGTGTTACAATTCTATGCTGTTAGAATTAACATTTGACGTGCTATGTCTGTTGAAAGAAAATAGAAAATTATGTTCGGAATTACCCCGTCGTACATTAAAATATTAAAACATTTCATTATAATACCAGATATTAAAATAAAGAAGTATACTATTTAATTTTGCCTGCTTGAAATAATGTTATTTTGTTGATGAGAAGTACAATATTGCGTTACAAAAAAGGAAATATTACTCATTATTTTATTCCTCGGGGAAAATTTTATCAAACCCTACCCCGTGCCGACCCCACTCATCAAAAGTGCATAGAAGTGTCAAGTGCAAACGGTCTAAGGTAAGTTGGAAAGCGCTTCCGATAGTTAATAAGTGCGTTGCATTAAACACACTAAAAAGTCGATCATCTAGCTCGATAAAATTCGTGTTTTAATCCAGCAGCTAACTTTATAAAATGACGTGTTGTTTGCGTCACCGTCATATTTCCATTTCCGCCAACCCAACAAATTTACAACTTCCGTCATCACTTTCGTTTATTTCTCGAACTGTCAAAAACGTACGCGAAGGAATCGGACGTCGTCCCGTCTAATTGGCCACGCCCACGCCAACGAACACAAGGTCTCGTCTAGACAGATTCATATAATTGTACAAAGTATATTTCATAAGTGCCCATCAAATTGCATAAATCTGCATACCCCCAAAAAATACGTAAACAAACATATATCTTAATACGCCACATACATTCTCATTTGTAATGATTTTAAAACATGTTATATGTAAAAAGAGGTCCATAAACGGTCGAAAGTCTTTCATTGTTGATTTATTTAGATTACATAATAGACGTAAATTGCAGTAGAATGTTTTACGATAGTTGGCAGCACCTAACGAAGTAACTGCGCTCTCACTCATTCAGAGAAAAGCGAAAAAGTCCGCGAGAAATGTTCGTGACAACTCGTTCACATCAGCGGCTTCTACAAATCCGATTAGCCACTACGTTCCTTTTACTGTGAACATGAACAATATTATGTCTGATTCACAACTGGATGTGTGCATCGAACTTAAAACCTCCATAAACTTCATATACATAAGACTTCATTTGTTATTTTGTTTTGTTTTTATTATTTTGTTTTGTTATTATTGTGTAGGTAAATATTGTTGACATCCGATACCTACATTTTCTACTTACAATCTTCATCAACCAACAACTGACTTTGTCAGCTACACCATCTTCTTTAAAATCAGTCAGCTTAGATTACTGTGCTGCAGGTCAAATATACTTTAAAACATTTATGTTAATTATGAAAAAACAGTACTCAAATTGACAACATTCACCCTTAAAAAAGGTCTAATGTTATGAAGGAGCTTTTGAGAAACTTGCAGTGCTCACATGAAAGCCTTCTATAAAGAAATCGGTCTATAAATATACCTTCAAGAATTATGTCAACAAAGATCTTAAAAAGAAAATCTGTTGTTATCTTTCTGCCAAAGTTGCAAAATCAGAAGTTAAAACTGAATGGATAATAAATATGGATTTTAGTAAATCTAGTGAAAATTTAGTAAATATTTAATGTGCTATTATGAATTCCTCTACTATTAGCGATCTCGTATGCTTAGTGATACAATTTTAGGTCATTGAATAGCCCCAGCGGTGGTGCAGGTGGTAGTGTTGTCGCTCGTCACCAAGTCATCCCGAGTTCAATTCCCGATGGGGCCAGAAAATTTGTAGCTTTTCACATGAATGTCCCAGTTCATATAGCTATGACTACTAAAAAGCAAACCTTTCTTCCTCTATCCAGATCCTCCTAGTATCAACAACCGTAACTATTACTAACCCCTCCACTTGGTTGTTGGTTAACCCAGCTAAGCGGCCTACTAACAATGACCTACCACCAAACTCCTAACTCCTATAGCTCCATGTAGATCAGCTTCAATATCACTAAGCTACATTTCCCTCTCATTTACAAATACAACAATATAAAGGATACCAGAATCGCGGGTTCGATTCCCCTACATCTCTTCCTGTACACGAAAGGTATCCGAAAGCCACCCGAAGCAAACATCGCGCTCCCAATAATAGCATTAAGACCGACGTCGAGAAACAACGGACCATTGGCTCCGCCATCAACCGGACCCTCTTCAACGCAATCCACTTGAGGCGAAATCCCTTCTTAACGGCCGACCCCTTCGTGCCTCTGAGAGCGAGCGAAGGGCTGAAGGGACCATCCTCGAGAAATTGTCACTCGCAGACGCCGGCGACTAATGGCTGCTTTGTGGGCACGAAAGGATCGCGACGTCGCGGGCGAGGGAACATTCGAGATACAAGCACGATAAACACGAGGAACGACGCGCCCCTCAACCACTGTCTTTTTGCTTCCGAACCACTTTTCATGTTCTCCTCATTTACTGACTTCTTCCGAAGTGACATGAGCTCCAGACACAAGATCACTCTGACGAGGAAGCGTCGTCGTCGTCTTCTTCTTCTACACAGGAGGAATGTCGGTTGTTGAGAGAGAGAGAGAGAGAGAGAGAGAGGGAGAGAAATACGCCGTCAAATGCACAGTTCAATAAACGCCGATTTTTCGAAAATCCGTAGAAAAATCCTCCAGACAGGAAACTTGGCAAAAAGTTAGGTTTCGGAGTCACTTTAATGAGGAAAGAAAAACGGACACTCCAGTGACCCGGGGGCGGTGAAGAGGGAGGGCAAAAGGAACCGCAAAACATAATTTTTTTTTGTAAAATCTGAAAAACTACGCGAGATATCAAAACAAGTTAAATTTTAAATTCGTAGCTGACAAAATTTGCAATAAATTTGGTTATAAGTAACTTTTTCGTAAGACGCACAGAAACAGAGATATGAGCGTTCAAAGATGAGACTTTTTTTTTTTTTTTTTTTTTTTTCAATTTTTCGTTTAAGGCATTNTTTTATAAAATGCTGTAAAACGCAAACCACACGAGTCGCCACCGACCTTGTTCTCGACACAGTTCCCCCAAAATAACACTGAATTCTTCCTTAAGTGCAAAAGTCCTTCCTTCTTATACGTCGCATAACGATAGCAACACTGGAACATAATTTACTGCGATGAGGCAGTGTACGATGGCAGGCAAGTTCATTAAAGTGAAAATTAAAAACAAAACTAATTTTTTTTAATCGAATCTCACAGAATGAAAAACGACAACAACTAAATAAAGAATTACAAATAATTTATTCTCGAAAGACAATAAATTTTAGAAATAAAGACGAAACGGAAAATTGTATGTATTAACAATAAATAGGATTTTAGGTCGTTTAATACAACTTCTATAGACAACATTTTAACGTTTTTATTTTGACCTTCGTCAGGGCATTATGTATCATGCAAAAAGTTTTAAAAAAATTAAAAAGATAAAAATCTGAACAATAGAATAATGTTAAAAAATTATATTTTGACACACATACAAATGACTGAAGGAAGAACAATGTCAATAATATTTGTTACCCTTCACTACACTAAACTTCACTATACTCCATGCATTGTAGTATTTCACTTGGTTACCAACGTCTCTCCTCCGAATTCCCATCCACTTTTAAATATAAAATGAACTATAAATAATACGCATCTCTACCTAATACATAAATAACATGGTATCTTTACCTAATCAGTGTTTTAGACTACTCTTGCGTGTTCAATTTAGAGACGGGTCCTAGCACTTCCTTAGGTAATTTGTACTACCTTTAAAAAACGAAGCAATAAGATGCTAAATGAAAATTTATCATAAACCTGTAAAGAAATGCGACGTATCTTTCAGAGTCATTAGAATCATGTAGTTTCAAGCAAACAATTGAATTCCTCCCCACTCATTGAGTCAGAGAATAGTAAAAGACACATTCTTTGTCTCTCGCAAGAAAAGAAATCCAAAAGAGGACAGCGAAGCGAATGTTGAAAGCGAGAAAAAGGGAAACAAAGTCGAGGGACAGGTTCCACAAAACCAGAGTCCGCTGAAAAGCGAGAGAACTAAACTAACGGCTGGTTTTAAAATAGAACAAAGGGGCGCACGAAATGTGCCATCTCCCCCTGTGGCTGCTCCTTTCCCAACCCAACCCCAACCACATTATAGACGAGCAAAGGCTGCTTGCCAGGAATAGAGACATGCAGAAACATCCTGCTGAACGCCCACTGCGTCACCGTCGCCTTATCGCAGCAGCCCAAGGCTCGCTTCTTAGCAGCAGGTGCGTGTAAGGGGACAGTATTTACGAAATGCGCACAGCGAGGAGAATTGTGGAAAGGGTGGGGGGTTTAAAACACGCCGACAAAAGAGCATCGAGCGTCACCAAGGAGCAACAAACCACCCCTAAGCCTCAACCCTCCTTCACCACAACAACACAATCCGTGTCCATTCGGGGCACCTTGCAACGAAAGGAATGAGATAACGCAGCCAACCACGACAAGGCACAATACTTTACTTCTCCCCAAATCATTCTACCACAAAAGACGTTGATTTAAAGGCATGGGTCAATGTAAAAAATTACTTTAACAAATTTCCTCGGTTTGGTTCTACCCCAAACTTTTCTCGTTTTCAAAGGGGAAAAAAGTCTTTCCACGACTACTAACTTGTAGAAAAGAATAAAATTTAAGAAATTATAACAAACAGATATTCATAGCTCGTAATTCAAATACGTTAACATGGAGAAATGCGAAATATATATTGGCAAGTACAACATGTCACGTAGATGCTGCACACTCGTATCATTTCAAACGACTCTCTTAATAAAAGAGGCGAACTAAATAATCAATGTCCTGTCACTCTTCAATTTCGAGTTACAAAATAGATTGAATAAAACAAAACTGCTTCTATTATTTATGAACAATTCAAAAACATCCCTTTTTTTAGACTTCCAGGAAATACTGATTTTTCAAAAATGTTCTGAAAATTCAAAACATAATTTGTATTTTAAAAATTCGTACTTCAAATCCTTTCAGTAGAAATTAATTGCGAGTGATAGAGACTGTAACTGGCCAAATCCACTTGTAGTATTTAATGTAAATGGAAGGAAATGTAGCTTAGTGCTATTGATGTTTATCTACATGGAGCGATAGGAGGTAGGAGTTGGGTGGTAGGCTATTGTTAGTAGCTGGGTTAACCAACAACTATTCAGTACTCACAGCTATATGAACTGGGACATGAATGTGAAAAACTACAAATTTTCTGGCTCCTTCGAGAATCGAACCCGGGATGACTTGGTGAGAAGCAACTACACTACCACCTGAGCAACGGGTGGGGCTCTGATAAAGATGTTAAGTTGGCATTACTCCCAAAATTGCAGCACAGCTGTAAATGAATCGGTGGTGGAGAGAGAGCGAGTGGTGTGTTCATGGAATGGGAGAAAGAGCAGCCAAGAAACTGAGGAGGAGGAGGAGGAGGAGGAGGAGAAAAAGGAAGAATAAACCAAGCGAGAAACGCTTCACGCAGCAAAACCAGAGCGGCGGCGCAACCCCCGAAACGACTGCGGCGGAAATCGGAAGATAACTGCAGCACCGAATCAACAGCATCTTCAACATTTCATCGTATTAAGAACCTTCCCGCGACCTTCCTTCCTCTCGCGGTTGATATTCTACACGAAAATGTACTTCAAGAGGAGGCGACATGGTGAATATTAGTTAGGGGCCTCCAAATAAACAACGAACTAGTCGTACAAAACCATTGCACATACTTTCTCATATACATTTCTAATTCTGCAACATAGTGTGACAAAAATATCGTAAATGTAGTTTCGTTGTAGACACAAGTTGAAGTGTTTTCGTATCTGCAGTGCGTTTGCTGTCCTCTTATGCATTTTATCATTATCATATCCTTCATTTCAGTTTACTAACAGTGTATTCTACGTCTGCTTGGTCCATTTACACTGCTAAATATTATTCAAGCTTCTTGAAACAGTAAACTAATGCATAAGTGTAATAATAATAATATATTTGTTTACTGCAATTGGGCAGATCTTACTCGGTGGCAGTATATAAGAAAATACAATACAAAAAAATACAAAAATACGTATCACAGAGCACTGAAATCAAACTGTGTAGCAGACACAAATTATTTTACTGCGTCTATAACTAAACTATAAAGCGAATTACCGCTAATGCCGATGTAATGCATACTAATTGTACCTTATGTACAAAAAATTTAAGCAAAATTGTTGGATCAGTTTTTGAGAAACATTTAAAAGAATTCTTTGACCTTCATGTGAAGTACCCTTTGCTTTAAAGTAAAAAGAAAATTAGAGCATGTGCATCGACAACAAGTAAATTCAACAATAAATACGAAATATAAATTAAATACATTCATCCATTTAGTAAGAATCGCTGCGCACAGACTGACAGACGTTACGCCAAAAACAACTTTCCCTGAATCAGGGATAACCAAAATGGATATTTCCTTTCTCTCGCTTTCGAATTTTTTCACGATTACGAAACTACATATATAAGAGAAAGTAAAACAATTTTACCACACGAAAATTAAAAGTATATACGAAGCTAAGGCAAAATATTTAATTATTTCTATTGTAAACGCACTCGCAAAGAAACAAAGAAAAAGTAATTATTTTAATAAAAGCTCTCAAAACCAAACAATTTTCGTTTATTTATTTCCCGGCTCGAGATTTTGTTTCCTCCAATAAAAAAAATAACATTCCCAAAGGAATAGACGAAAACATTCCTAGCAAATAATATTTTCGTGATGTGTCAAATTATTGGAAAACAAATTTATTCATTTGCTAAAACAGTACATAACCGAAATTTCACTTACCCAACATTCTGCACGTCGTCCTTGAAGTGTAAGTGAAAACTTGCCCCGGTCTCATATTACGAAATGTTCTCAAACATTCCTCTGATTGCAACTGCCTTTGCCCCAATCGCGACGATTCTCAAGTGATTCTAGTGAGAAACGACCAACATGGCTCTTTGTAAAGGTGGTTTCGATGAACAATCCGACAAGAAAACTACTTTATGAGATGTTCAGACATTTTTTTTTTGTGGTATCGAGTGAGTGGACGAGTGAAGCATCTATCAACTATAAACTCTGTGCTAAATGAGTGTCATATCTCAATGACTCATCTGCTTTGCTTAACCTCATACGCCTCATACGACTCTCTTCTCGCACCACGAGGCGGTGCTTCCCACCAGAATCAACCGGCCGTCACGGCGTCCGCCCTTGCGATTGGTGCCAACTCGTACTCGCGGAGCGAGTCTTCGCACAGCGAGCCTGCGGTCGGAATGCAATCACTCTCTCGCCTGCCGCTTGCCAGAGCACACTCTCCTGCTTCGAGTCAACCAGTCAATTTGCCGGCTGCTAGCCGGCACACACTCTCGCTCTCAGGTAGAGCAGTCAGCAGCTCGCACTCTCGCTCTGCAACATGCGAGCAGCATCACTTGCTCATACGTAATCATCGTCTGGCGCCATGCCAGTACTCTCTCGCCAGCTGCTCAGCAGAGAACACCGACATCTCTCGCGAGGAGTCAACCGGGTATCTGGCCCCTTCTTTATCACACCACCGCCATGGTGGGTCGGCACCCTCTCTCGCCCGCTGCTCAGCGGACAACACACTCTAGCTAGGAATCAACGGGGCATCCAGTCCTTCTGCGCATCTCATCACTTCAATCGTGGAGCCTCCCTCACATCAACTCCACGATGAGTCGGCAAAAGTTAGCCGACATCCTCTCGCTACAACGCGAGAGAAGGCACTTAGTTCACGCTGACATCGGCCTTCAAACGTTGGATCTGGTAACAAGACACCGATTCAACTCTACCATGCAACCAGCATGCAACCATTCAAGCTGATCATTGTTTCTCATCACGATCTCTTGGAAAACGGTATATTGTTATTACTTTTCATTATTATCATAGCCTGGGTCATTAAACTACTTGTTCTTCTTGGCAATCAGTATTCACATTAATCCTCATCTCTTTTCACTGTAAATCATCCCTGTGCAGATAAGACCAGTTTTGTCTGCACATATTTGGTCCTTCGAGCTTTATCTATTTTTTTCGTGCACTCATTTGTTCAACGAGACAAATTTGTTTGCACATGAGGTGTACCGGGAATACATATAAAAATATTGAAAAAAGTCAAAATTATAAAGAAATTTATTCATCAATTAAAAAAATATATTATTCATCAAATAAAAAAATATTATTAATCATACCAAGTCGTGGTGATGTTATTTGAAATATAAGGACACAAATGGTACCAATGAAATCAAGCAAATAATGGAGGAAAGTGCCCCCCTAAAGCAGTCCCCATCCCCCGCCGGTCACCTGGCTCTGCATTCTTCTGAACTCCAGTGGGATCAAGTGAAAATAAGAGATAAAACTTTTATTAGTCTGTAACAGAGTACACATGTCGCCTGCATCATATGTCTAATCAACCCATTAGTATGTGTTTTGATCGTGGAAAATAGATTTAAATTGTGCTTCATTTTCTGTCATTTCTTCTAGATTTTGGCACATACGCATTTAGACATACATCTGTTCTTAAATGGTCAGGTAAAAAACTTACAGGGTTATGTAGGCACTTGTCGCGCGAACAGGACCCCTTTTTTATTCCTGTCTTAAATTTACCTGTATCCTCTTAGTTTTCCCATGCATATTCCAAGAGGATAATCAGAAAGGTTGATTAAAGAAACCGGAGTCCGTCTAATAGACCTAAAGCTATTGATGCAGTTCGAATAAAAGAAAATGGGTCGGAAGGAGGAGAGTAAATAGTTTAATGTTGCGAAAACAACACGAGTGAAGTTGCCCAACTTGAAGTACAGTACTCCTGAGGAAGCACTAAAAGCAAAAAAGGACAGACCTACTTTTGGGCAAAGAACTTGAACAGCTGGATCACTATTTTCTTCGTATGGAAGCTTCTTTTCTTTGTTTTTTTGCAATGACTGGCGTAGACAATTTCATACTTTCAAAGATAAAATAATAAACAGATACTTTGAACACACTTCCAAAGATAAAATAGCTGGGAAACAATGCGTTAGTATTTTTCTAAAAAGCCTTCAACCCTACAGTAACAACCTATAGCAGGGTCTTTGGGTTCAGCAAAGAAATTACTATAGATTAACGTTATAGATAGAAATTCTATATCCTTCTGGAAGATTATAGAATTATTTTCTCTGATTTAATACCATTTACTAATTTTGTTCAGTGTTATTTTTATAATTTTTATAATGGGTCCGATTTCGGCAACTGTTTTACAAAACACAAAAATATAAGGTTCTTGAAAATATTTTTTTGTCATATCAATGTGTCATTATTTTTCCTAAAAATAAATGTAAAAAGTGCATAACATTATAAAAAAGTATTCCATACTTTTTAAACAATTCACTGTTTTCTCATTTTTTTAAATTAAATAACAAAATAGGAGTTTGGTTTTGGGAACTTTCCTCTAATAATAAGTAACAATTATATCCTTCTCTCTATAATTAACTAACTTCAATGATTAATTAACGAAAATATCGAGACCAAAAATTCATAAAAGTGAAGTTTCCAGTTCAGTTTCAAGATATTCTGGAGAAAACTTTACTTCTATCGAGAAAATTTTCTCTCGTCATTTCAGCATCTTTACGGAGTGGAGCCACCTCAAGATGTAATTAGTGGAAAGCTGAGAGCAAAAGCTAAGCAGACTGTTCGCTTCCGATTCACGAGTAGAGCGATGAGTAGATGCAGAATAAACTCTAGGGGCTCGGGTCATTGAACCTTGTTGTAATGATAGCGCTCCGCCATGAAAGAACCCGTAAAATTGGTCCCTAATGAGTACAGCACAATAAAAACAAAGCATCTTTATGCTCTCTGGTAACGAGGTCGGACGTGAAAGTTCGCGACATTTTACCGAGAAGAAAATGAACGCTATCGGCGGAGCTCTAATTAAAGATCTCTCGTCAAGGGTTCTATTCCGTGTCGCGTCTAAGAGGAAATACAACATCAAGGAGCAATATTCCGCTACTTTTCACAAAGGTACCCAATCCTTTCATAAATCCCACCGCCCATGACTCATGATAACGAAACTTTAATCAATCGCACGATTTCACAAAAATCTATTCAAGAACCCACCACTGAGAAATGAAGGAAGGTCGTATCTCTCTCCTCCATCCAAGATCCACTCTCTCTCTCAATATTCGTAATAGTAAAATAGAACCAGAAGTATAAATAGACTTCTTCAAAGTCAGAAATGAAGCATCTAATGTGTGTAGAAAAAAATGAATGGGCAAATATATCTTGTTAATTAGATTAACGGTTTTTTCATTTCTATTTTCTGTTTGCGCCCAACAGTTTATCATCGATTGAAAAGTTCCATCTGGCGTTTTTAGAGTTAGTGTTCCTTTGAATTTAATGTCACTCAACCAAATTAAACTTTCAACGAGTCAAAATTATTAATAAGGAAAGATTTGTGTGCAACAGGACACACTTTGTATTATAATTACTTAAATTTCTTCTTTCAGATGTTGCTATAAAAAGAAGTGCTACCCGCTTTCAACAAATTAGCACAGGATTTGGAGTTATAACAGTATCATCCGCTCATTGTATCAAGTATTGATTTTCGTCTGAAATATTTAATATTCGCTCGCAAATTCCTGAAGGAAAAGTAGTTTTTAGGTAGAAGTATGACTTTTCTCAACAATTTTTAAACTATGAATAAAGAAAAAAAGCCCTGCCCCCCCCAAAAAAAAAAATTCAAGATCTCGCCGCATTTGCGATTTGAACTCTTTACTTTTGAACAGACGACTTTTCAGGAACCTCTTCGATTCGAAACCATTCGAACATTTCGATTTCATTTCGATTTCTTAGTGCAAGCACTTACCTTGCCATCCGAGAGTGCCTCAGCCGTCGTCTGCCAGTGGTACTTACGTCTAGCAGCGTGGCGTCAAAGGGACCAGGTAGACGCGGTGCGGGTACTTACCTGCAAAGAACAGACACAGCGCACGTAAGCGGATTAATATTAAACAAGGAAGCGCCGGCGCGGCGTCAAAGGAAGGCGCTGTAGCCATCCCATGCACAACGAGACCGGTGGTGCAGCGCCTCAGTGCGAGATAAAGTCATGGATGGACGGGGAAATGGGACGAGGTAGGAGAAATTCGGTGCTGCACTCACGTCTCGAAAAAGACACACGGCAAATAGAGTCCTAAAGAAAGAAGGAACCGCCAGCGACGGAGATGTGATGCGGAATTTCTCAGTATTCACGAAAATACTATGAGCAGCTTCTCGAGTTACAAAACCACATAAGTGTAAATCACACGAATAATAGCGTCACTCGAGCTCAGATGATTTCTTTTCATTCAAAAGAAAAGAGAAGCCAGAACCTCGTCAAAGAACGTTTACACTTATATACGTGTATGAGTGACTTGCGTGAGATATATGTATGCCCAAGTTTTCGAAAGTTCGCGACTTGTATCAGCTCAGACTCTTCTACCTCATACGTGTATACGGCAGCGTTTACACTCGGGGAATTGCATTAGGGAATTCTTGGTGTATCGCGAAGGAAGAACACAAACTTATATACTAATCTACTACAGAAATAAACTAATCTAAGCTGAAATAGTTAATACAATATGCACTTCTCAACATGTAAGATTACAGAAGTCAGTAGACTACGAGATAAACAAACACAATAATGACATAACCTTCAAAGAGCACAGCTAGAATATAAAGAAACATGGCGGCCATGGGTTTGCGCATGCGCATAAGCTATGGAGACTTGTTAAAGCATACATGTATATCCTAAATGAAGCTCATACAAAATGTATCGGGGTTTGTCCGAGGTGCTGTCGCGGGACATGTCAAAGAGTAACTATATGGCACTAGCTCATACTAACTCATTGACAAGTTGCTCATAAATGTATAGAAGCATAAAAGCAATGGGTTATGAGATATTACACACTCTTCGAGGCTTTAGGATGTTGTTGACGTATCTCTTTGATTTAGGACTCATGACGACATGCACCTTCAGCGATTACTTTTTCTGTATTTCCCTTTTGAAATTGATTTGAAAGGAAACTATTAAAATGGAGGGAAGAATCGAGACGTCCTCTGACTACAACTCGCGAACGCATAGAAATTATTCATAAAAGCAAAATAAAAATGACTCTCTACGGAATACATTGAAAATGAGAAAGCGACCGACAAAGTTACATTTTATTACTGAAACGAGGGTACATTTAAAAAAATTAATTTACTCTTTCTCAAGCAGTACAAAATATGCATTTTTTTTTTGTTTTCTTTACAAATATTCTTCCCATGTTTGTGATAACGTTTGAAATCTGAGCGACTTAAATGGCACGTGGCTAATTTCTTCCCCGGGTGGTGAATCATTTCATGGATGCTAACAGAAATCTATTTTGAATTTCACTCGTCTAAGCGATATCGTGTTGAAACAGGAAACAATTCTCTCCTAATCTTCATCATTGTGTGCGTTTTTCATCCCTCCGCGAGAGGGTTCGGGTCAGCTGCTTAATTTCTCGTTAGTGGACTCAAAAGAGCGGAATGAAGATGGCACATAACGGCTTATGTGAGAGAGCCCTCCGCAGCTAGGAACGTGCTGGGCATGCACGGATTTTCAGTATATAGATACAAAAGCGAATTCAAGATTAACTCCTACACGAGAATAGAACAAGGGGAAGACGAAACCTATGTAAGGAGACAAATACAAGAACGAATGTTCATTGTCAAAAGACACCTCCTTCAAAACTAGAACACAGACCTTCATACATGAAAATGGGGATTCTCTTTTCAAATGCATTTCCTAGGCATTGAAATTCAACATTCATGTTTTCAGCTGCGATTTCCATCACTTGTTCACGTCTTAATTTACATACCTCGGCTACCCAACACCTCTCCTTCCCGATTCTCTTCCGTTCAACAAGCGGTTAAGTGTTAGAGCACTGATTCTCGTTGCCTAAACCTAACGACAAAGTCACGTTACACATAGAATAAAGACCAATATTCCTGCACTGGTTTTCCGGGCCATTGAGCCGTAGTCAGTATGCCTCCCGTAAAAACCTACAAGTCTCCAATAGTCTCGGATTCGGAAATAAACGTTCGGTTAGTGAAGAAAAATATTATTTTCTCTCATATTATTTATCAACCTCTTAATGAAATTGAAATAAAACATACCAAATAGTTTCTAAAAATCCCATTGTAAGATCTCGGACTTCCGGGTAGCATAAGGAAAAAACTCGGAAGATTAATTTTAAGCTCTTTATGTAGCAAATGAAACTGAAGTGAAATTGGAATCGAGGAGGAAAGGAAACGCATTAGACGAGGAGAGGTCGGAGGCAGCGATTACTCAGTCAGTGCTACTACGAAAGCGTCTCGATGCACGTATTCAAGAAAATACATAAAAACATCTCCGAAGAAAGGAGGTTATGGACCAATTTTTTTTCTCTCTCTCTCTCTCTCTCTCTCTCTCAAACTTGCTACTCGTTTCCGTTCTTCCGATACAAGAACCATTTACATTCGAAATCCTAATGGATTCGTAATAAACAGAAAGAAAGACGGGAGATTGAGCAAGTTCTTGTTCTCAGAAGTAAATCATCATTTCCGACGTAACTGTCCCCATTCTCGAATCGATACAAGATTGCAATCGAAATAAGAAGGCAAAGAAAATGCATAAATATTCCCTGCACATCGCGAGATAAAGGGGCATTCTCCTCCGTTCGAGAAAACGCTGGATCAATAGGGTTCTACAGTATTAAGAACTCGTGAAGATACATCGCTAATCACGCAACAGAAATAAATAACGGACAAAACTCATCGACAAGAATAATGACCAAACGTTTCCGGAACGAGACCCAGAGAGCGTAGCGAATTCTTAACGGAAAGAAAATATTCATGAAGGAAGGGTATATTTAAAGAAGCTATTTTTGTTATGCAGCTCTATTTATCTTTGGCGAATGACGGCGCATACACTTCGTCATTAGAACAGTTCAGAATGATAAGCAAACGCGAGTTTTTGGAAGAGAGCTATTTAAAGAAACGATCCTACGTTACTAATAACAACAAGTGAAACATATTTAAGTAAAAAAAAAAAAATGAAAAGTGAATTTATTCCTCACAAGTACATCGATGGATATCTTGTTTTCCAATTTCCCAAGATTCCTTTTATTTGATGTTCTCTCTAACCTCTCCCGAAATGAACAATCTAAACTATGGATATGTTGTGAATATATTTCTTCCGTGTGGAGAAGATATGTGATAACTTTCGGTCCGGTGAAAATGGCGACGACACGCGAATCGAACCCGGGGCTCCTGTTTTGATCGCTGGGGTGTTAATTACTACGCCACCCGTTCGCCTTTCCCAGCTGTATATCATTTCCCCCCAGACCTAAACGTATCTCCTGTATTAAGTCTTCCGGGGTTTAGGTCTGGGTGGAAGTGGTGCACAGTTGTGGAAAGCGAACGGGTGGTGTAGTGGTTAACACCCCTGTGATTAAACCAGTAGTCCCGGGTTCGATTCCCGACTCGTCGCCATTTTCACCTGACCGAAAGTTATCCGGATATGCTTATTTCTTAAATAACCTGTGTCTTAAAAGAAGAAAATTCACCTTCAATAAACCGTGTGTTGTGGCGCGGTGGAAGAACAGCGCACGAAACGCAGACATTGCTATCAGCTGCTGAGTCAGCGCGCGCCCACGCAAGGGAGGAAGGGATCCCCTTCGCTCACAGACGCGCGGAGATTGATGGGAGCGCGACCTACGAGTCCGTCTCCACCCCCGCCGCCACCCCCCCCCCNCCTTCCTAAGACGAGGCGTTTCCTTCGTCAGGTTTTGCGACGCTGCAGAAGCGAAGACATCGGAACGAGCGACTCCAGGAAACAGATTTCAATTAATTCATAGCGAACGCTGACGTGTGACATTCACGTTTCCAGACACTGTCATCTCCAGTTGATGCCCCGATGAGGTATTACGCAAATGAACTTGATTTAGAGAAAGTGTTCAAACTGGAAAACGCGATAAACTACGTATTACAACAATACATATTTTTGATTGTTGATCAACCCGAATATGTTAATTACAAAAATAAATATTCATAAATACTCCATCCTTTACACGTACCTTCAGTAAAGAAAAATGAATACAATTGACTAAACTGTTTCGTCTGAAACACAAATTGAATTCAATAAACTTATTTCGTATCTTTTCTTCCGTACATCGATCATTTACATACATTTATTGACTCTATAATACCTTTGTATTAGCACCACGATTGGACTCCGTTTCGCATTATCATCAGGCGTTTAAAAATATAACTAATATTATGTACGTGCATTTTTATGTACTAAATTGTTTATGATATTGCTGAACATCTGATGATAACTCGAAGCGGAGACAATACGTTCAGCAAATTCGTTACTGCAAATGCATTATGCGAGCAATAAAAGTGGTCGATGTAGTACAGGAAATATTGATATATTATGGGCGTAATTACAACAATCTTATGGAGTATCGATCACCTCTGAAACGCACATTTCAATTAATGTTAAGTGATCACACGAAGTCACATTTGCTACACTTTCTGCTCATTATAGAGAGTGAAACATGCACCTCATTCTCCAAAAGTGCACCAAATACTAAAAGAAACGTCGCCACCTACGAGCTGAAGTAGAGGAATGTCATCTCATTCAGAGAAGTGTCTTGCACTCAACGAGATACGACATTCAATGAGTTTCAAGCTAAGCACACAACTCCTACTTCCACGGAAATAATAAATCACGCAAGTTTTTTTAAAAAACTTTACAAAAAAAACCCTGTTGGATTACTATTTCACGAACAAGTGACTCGATTTGATATCTCGCAAACAAAATAAAGAAATGAATAAAATCAAGTTTAAAAAAGATAAAGCACTAACGCGTCTATGTTCCTCAACGAAAAAGTCCGGAGCTAACGTCATGTAAGAAAATCATAGCCTTCCGAACTCTTGATACCAAGCTTCATTACTCGGAGTGCATCAACACAGAAAAAGGCGCAACAGAAAGTTTCGCAATCATTATTATTTTTCTTTCTTCAATATTGCACAATTAATTTTGTCCAGATCTATAACTGACATTATTTGAAACAAGTCAATACTTTCGCCATCTTCATTTTCTTCTCTGTCGGGGTTTCAACAAAAGTAATCTACTAAATGAGGGTGGCCGAAACGTTGGCTTCTTTTATAGCACGTTGTTAATGGTATAACAACTACAAAAATAATCCAACATATCGACCAATAGCTGGACATGTTCCTGCTCGCTTAGGTACAGGAATCGGGGAGAGGTCTGGGAGCATTTCTGTTAGAAAATCACCATTTACCACACAAGTTTTATAAATATTATCTTTTAAATAAACTCGTTCAGCTCATCAAATAGATAATCGACTATTAACAGAATTCAGTAGTAATTAAATTTATGAATCGTGTCAAGTAGCAAAGTATGCCTTCGTCTGTTGAGAGTTCACGTCCAATGGTCCGCCACTAGTCATTGTCCTTTGAAGGCTGTATCCGCTCTGACGATTCATCAAAGATGCCACAGACGTCACCACTCCCCGTCGATGTCATCAATCCACGTCATCTTTCGAATGAGACACTGTCTCTTGTCCGCATTCAATATGAATGATGGAATTACTTTTTGATGCGGAATCGGGAGCCGCAAAAACGTCGGTATCTACGCTGACGATCGGCTTACTCAGAGATTTATATGGAGGTATAAAGAGAAGAAATTTACTACCCAATAAAAACGGCAAGACATTCACCAGTATGTAAAATGATTTCGCATTCGTCGGAATCCTGGAGCCGTAACCATGTTTACGAAAGTGTTCGAATAACTTTATCCAACTCTATAAATATTCCACGCGATCCGAATCAGTGGGATTGGGTTGAGGAGATAAACTGGCTCATGATTTACGAATTGCAGCTTGCTCTACGTGTCGTAGCGCAGGCGAGATACAAAATAAAGAAAAATTTGGTTTCACGGGAAACAATCGTACTTCAAGGAGGATTTCAGTTATTAGCCTCGCCTCCATCGTGTCACTGGGTCATTCCAGCCATTATCGGCCTAAAATTTCCACGACCCTTTCAGATATTGCTAATAATTTTTCCGGGGACACAAGATGTTGCAGAAGGAAGGGAAAAATGTTTATTAGGTTTCTATTAAACTGCTTTTGTTTAAATTACTATTGAGTCGATTTTCACTTCCTAGTGAACACATTCAACAAAAACGTCAAAATTTACTTTTTTCTTAAAAATTAATTTCTCAAATACTCCATCTCACAACTTAACGAAATTTTGGTGGCTAAAACAATACGCTAGTTCCACCAATTTTTGGCGTGGGAATTATACAACTTTCAAAGTTATAGTAATTTAAAGTTAAAATCTGGATTTTCACGTATGTGACTTCCTTGCTAACTCATGACGACTTGAAAATCAATATATGAATTAAAGAAACATTTTGACTTTTAAAACTTTAGTACAGAAAAGATATGAGCCCAGTTTCAATACGAGTCCGAGGTCGCGCGTGGGTACATCACGATCATGACGACGACTTGCGTTCACCTGTATTTACAACGATTGGCAAAAGTTGTGCCATTAGTAAAGAAAGGGAAAATTAGCTGTAATATTTTGGGCTATAGTGAAGTACCGCACATGTACTTGTAACTGGAGTTACCACATAATTACCTCTTGGAGAATGTGTTCAGATGTGTGAAGATTTATCTTTTGGAGAATGTGTGTGAAGATAATTAGAGATGTTCAGTTCATTCGTTTAAGTATAGAATTAGAAACAATCTGTTTGAATCATGAACATCGGAGTTTAACTTTTATTCAGAAAAACAATTTAATTGTTGCGATCTGTTAAATATGTTTATACGGTAAAAATCAGTCAAAATATCAAGGGAAACTGAGGGATATTGTCACACACAAAATTAACCGTGATTTTGGAAGAAAACGAAATTTGTAGCGTGTGTCCAAAGAAACTTATTTCTGACGAGGAGTGTGAATTAAAAGTCTCTCAGCCTCCCACTCTACCTGCATCTGATCCACCTCGACGATGACTTAACGATTCAACAATTAACATCTGAAGCATCGGGATTATCTTTTGCAAAATCAGATTTCTCAAATATCAGTTAATTTGACACCTCTTGATATATTAAAAGATCGAATCAATGAATCTTTAAACGTGATCAATATTGATCCGATACAAATAAAATTATTGCGCAAAAATGAAAGAAATAACATCGTATTATAAAGTAGCTGTCGATAAACATTTATGAATTGGATCTGCTGATAATGAAGGCCATGTTGAAGGTAAATTAATAGAACATTTTCCAAAATTATAATACCCAATGTAATTTTAAAATTAATCAGATTTTACAATGAGAATTAAACACAATTCCCACCTTGAAGAATTGGGACTAAATATGAATTAGTACATTATTTTACAAAAAAAAAAAAAAAGAAAATCTCTTTTCTTTTTTCTTTTTCATTCAACGACATAACTTCGTCATATGGAGTTTTCCAAATATTTCCGCATGTACCACGTTTATAACATACTGCATCCATTCGTAATGGTCTAGTGCCCCGTTTTCCTAAGAAAGTTAGATTTCCAAATTTTTACCAAGAAACTAAAATATGAAGCCAGCATTTACGTAACACTGAAACAAAAATTCACTCTTTGGACATTACTCATAGACCGAACACATAATGAAGGGAACGTTATCTCTGTGCTACCCCCTCCCGACTGCTGACTCCACGTCACCGTGACAAGTGCGCAACGCGATGACAAGAGACTTGTCAAAAGCTCGCTCGCAGTGCCGGAACAACAATGGGAACAAATCCCCGAAGCGACGCCCGAAGCCTGGTGGTGGTGGCGGCGACCCTTGACACACAGTGACTCTACACAACCATTCGCTGCGGTCACAGCTCCAAAAGCTTCGACGTGGTGCTCCGATGCGCACGTAACAAAGTCAGTCTTCGCTAGTCCCTCACATTTATATTCCATTTATTTTTCAATGATCGCGTTCAGTTATAATTATACAGTACAACCTCGATTATCTGGAGTAATGGAGGGGGTCGCACGGATAAATGAAAATCACGGTTAATCGAGACAATTTATTTAATGAATTATGTACATAAACATGCATACGTATGTGTGTAGAATGTCACGTTATCAGGGGTTGAAATATGAAGTAATCAATCTTCGTTTCTTGCACTTTGAAATAATTTTCCTTACTTCATTTCTAATATTTCTCAAATTTATTACGTCCTGCAAGTCAAATTTTATTGGTACCTGAGAGTCTCTGTCTCTAAGTTTCGAGGAACCTACGTACAACTGTGGAAATAGTAGGAAGTAGTTGGATTTATATATGATAATACATTTATTGTCAAAAAAGCAGCACAAACTGCGTATGAGGATGTGAAGGACAATTAACAACTATCTACAAGTTCACGTTATGTTTATTCCTGCAAAGATATGTTTGAAAATTGCGTTTGCGGTTTCTTGAAACTTTGCAATACAACTTTGCGTTTCCTATCTTCGCAAAGGATTCGTATTTGCGTTATCAAGAGAGAATGTGTCCCACTCAACTATCTAATTAAATATTTTTTTCAAAAAAAGATAATAATAATAATAAAAACTGCCTCCGTAGCAATAAAACGAAGTCGGAAAATGATTTGTCGATGAAGAAGAACAACGAGAATAATTATCAAGTACAAATAAATATTTAACAGTTCAATATGACTAAAAATATTTATTCTCATAACCTTACCAAGTTGCTGCCTAACTTTACATCTACTCATTCAACTACAGATTACAGGAATTATTATTTTGCACACTAACCTCGTAGCACAGGCTGCTGATATCTAAACGAGGCGCCTCCAAGATACAGGGTTCTATTCTATATTATTCAAAGTCAATTCTCTACTTTGGTTTGATTCCATCAACTTGTTTGTGAGTTATCGGATCAACAAAATTCTTCACATTCACACGTACAACAGTGGACGTCATTGCAAAAATTAGAAAATAGATTCTCGCGCAGTCGATTCGTATCGATCCCAACAAATCCAGGAATTTCTTTTCGACTGATTACAATACTTCCCTTACACATACTGTACAATTGGAAAGTAAAAACTTTCGCTAAGAGAATATAATAACCGAGTATCGTGGAGGTTAAACGCTACCCTCTCATCACTGCATATTCATATGAAACCAATTTTCAAGCGGAAAATGCGTTTAAATAAGTACAACTCCAACAACAAACATAAAAAAGTCCTACTTAGCAGGGCAGCGAGGGACAACAAACGGAATAGGGCAGCGAGGGCGCGAGGAAACACGGGTAGTCGTTGTAAATCAGAGGAAAGAACTATGAATATGGGTGTCGCTCGTATAATAAATACTCCTAACAGCTCCAAAAAGAGGACGAGAAAATCGTTAGCTGTAAATTGCGAATCAAGAGCTAAAGTTTGCGAGTTCTCTCTCCGCGGATGTGAAGTAGTGCATTAGTACAGAAGGGTTACATCATTTTTCAGTGCTTCCAATTAGTTTAAGGTTGGTGCTTAAAAGCGGGGAAATGTGAGACAGCGCTATATCACAATGCGTTTTACAGCACAATCATCTTCACCGGACAAAATTAGTTAAAGTAGATATTCAAATTAATTTAGAAAATCTGTGTCTACGGGTAACTACCAGGTAAGTGATCTTTTTATTTTGTCGAGTTACCGCCATTTAAAATTTCCAAAAGGTTTTTCTGTTACAACTTAGGCATTCAACTTTTATATAATGTGATATTAATACTTTATAAGTAAGAAGAAAAACTACGTCTTCACAAAATAAACTTAAAAATTTAATCTTCTTTTTTGACCATTAAAAATTGTAAAAACAACAGTTACCTGGTTACCTCGGGTTAGTCGAATTTTGAATATACTACCCTATTTATCTACATTTTTAACTTCTTATTCATATATAAGTAGCTTGAATTCTGTATGAAATTTGTATTGCAGTTACCTGTTTATTCCTATAAAACTTACACTTAAATGGTATATACTGCCTTTTAGAGTTTGTCCGTTAATTGTTACTACTCGATGCGAGAAGAATGTAATTTTTTAGACTTCTACGAATAAACCAGCAAAAAATACACATTTTTGAGAAATTATCTCGTTTCTTTAAAAAAGTGCAGTTACCTGGTTATTATAAGAAGTCACAGAAATAATAAGTTATCTTTACCAAGTATTGTTTCTTAAGAATGGTATGTTACAAATTCTCTCTAATTTCAAGATTACTCCCTTGGTTTGGTCTTTTGGCGATACATTTTTGTTGTGGTTACTATACTTCAGAAGCACGGTTTTACTCGCAAAAGTCAATTTTTGGAGAAAAATTAACGCAAATGACACGCAATTAAATGCTTCATGGAGAGAATAATTCCAAACAAATTATTTGTCGTTTCAGATAAACCAGTCATTAAATCTATTGTTATCTATTCCTCGTGGTCAGGGAAATATCCTGTGTCCATACTGCGCTTCCCATCTATATCCTTTAAAATTCTGAACAGCGATGAGGTGCGTAAATCAAATCTCTGGCGTCCAGGCGGCAAGACTCGCGACCAAGACCTACAGCAGAGAGCGCTTGGCGCGCGCTCGCACGGAAAGTAGATAACCCGGTAAGTGAAGGAGGCTATTCAGGAAAATCTTGTTTACATACGCAAACCCGTGAGAGGACATGCCGTCTCACGCGTACAACACACACACACACACACACTCAAACACCATAACGCTCCTTGGGTGTAAATGAAAGGGACCACGGAAGGAAAAACTATTGCGAGATGATTTATGCAAACGAGATTTTAAAAACACATCCGAGTACAAGCATTGCAATTCATTGTAATCAATTATCAATCAGATGTTTATTAACGGGTAGCTTACACGTATACACCATTAAAATAAACTTTTCCAAGCTCTTACACAATTCTACGAACATACATAAATCTCTTAAATTACGATTAACCACACTGCAGGAAAATATTAATTATGTTATAATGAATGAAAATGGGAGTTGAAGCGCAGTATTCCAGGTTAGTCACTACGCAATCCTATTCACCATCCGACCTCACTGACATAGGATTCGAGTGAATGACTTTTAATGTAATGACACGTCAACGTTTACCATTGTCATTCAATGACAACACGGTCGGGAGGCGAGCAGGATAGCGTTAAAGGAGAACGGCGGCACGCTAAGCTCGAGATTTAGGTTGCGATTCTCGGTCCGTTCTCCCATTTTCATTCAATATAACATAATTAAAATTGAATGAACTCATAATTAATTTTAAATTTTCAAATATGAGTTTATGGATCGGTCATCCTTACAGCTACATGAATCCCGTGGCGTCCTCTTAGGTTAACGGTGTTACTTCTTATATCGCTATATTCCTTTTACAAACCAACTTCCCTAGTATATTGTAAAAAAAAATGATTTATACTAAAAATAGAGATTTCTTAATGTTACGACACAAAGCTTGTTTTGTTTCGCATCGTATCCGGTCATGTTAAGCAATATTCTGTGGATTTCATATAAAAGAGATTTAAAAAAAAAAAACGAAGGGTACAAACATGTTCCATAGCAATGAACTCGTCAGTGCCCGGCCGTCAAGCTAAAATGATCAATTGAATGTTCGCTGTCAACTTTTGTGCTCCAACAAGCAAATGATCTATAACGAGGTGCTCCACTAAAAACGCTAGAGCCGGTGACACGCTATCCATAAATCATGAGCAATGAGATCAGATTCAGGGATAGGGGTGGGAAAGAGGCGGAAAGGGTTGGAGGGGGGGGGGCATGGCAAGGGTCCAGAGAAAAGGGACAGCGGATGGGAAGAGCGGCAACAGAAAGAGAAAAAAAAAGAAATGACGAAACAAAGAGAAAAACAAATGATGTTACGATGAAACAGATGACATACATCATAGGTCACAAAACTGAAGTTATGATAAAACTACAACAATTCGAGAACCAAATAACTAAACAATGAGGAAATCATAAAATATCAGCCATAGTATTCTACCAAACATGATGGACGTCTTAAATCCAATCAGCCAATAACTAATCCAAATGTAAAATAATTTTTAATAGATTATAAACTTTTTCTTCGAAACAACATTTTCTATGAGAAGGAAAAACCTATTAGTTGATTAAAAAATGTTTTCTACACGATAAAAGAAGAAAGAAATATTATTTCGTCAACTATAAAAGTTCTCAAAAATAATCTACTCATATGCATTATCAATGATTTTTCGAAATGAGAGATTTTCGAATTCTACTCGTTTTCCACGTCTCGTTTTTTTGCTGACGTTCAGGACTGTCTTCCACTTACGTAAGAAAGGCGATGCAGTTGGGCAGGAGACATATCGCGTTGCCGGAGAATTTGGAGTACCAAATCGATATACATCTGCGATACATCAAGGGAATCATACTCAAGTCTGTCGAGTGGAGGATTATATTGGGAGCGAGCACACTACCGCAGCTGTCGGCCGAATGAAGAACTACAAGGAAACAAAACACGGCAACATGTAAAACATAAGCAAAGAAAACAAAAGCAGATCGACTTCAAACAAATGAGAGCAGTCGACACAAGAGGAAACAGATGAGTATCATATACAGGAATTTAAAAGCTGGTCAGAGGGGATCGCTAAAGCATCCGAAGAATCGTGAGAGCTCTCTAAACTCTGTATGTGAACCATTACAGTAATTACCTTCTGGGAAATTAACCGATCATCATTACCGGAGATCTCTTTGCAAGCGGACGCGAGGCTACTGCTCCTGTGTCGATCAGTTACGATACCAATCTACGGTATATTTCAAAAATCTATAGCGAAAAAGGAGTGTATCCGCTGCGTCAAGAATGTACTCTTCACATTCCTAAGCGTACATCAGTAAATAACATGGTATCTGCTCGACTTTACTTTCCACGATGTATAGCTAAATTCCCTTTTAATGATTGAATACTCCTAAATGATATTAATGTTACTGGCGGGTGTGTAGGTCAGAATTGTTAAGGCAATTAGCACATAATTTGACATCTGATCAGCACGTCATTTCGTTCCCCAACGGGATGCAAATGAAATGATTAATTACATGGAGCCTAACATGTAACTACGGAATCTGACACGTCATACAGTAATTCAATCTTAGTTTGGCAAACAACAGTAAAAGAAATTGCACTGTGCAAATATCAGTTGCGTATTGAACGAACGTCAATAGTGTAATTTCAATAATTTCACTTTTGCAATGACAAAATTAAGAGTGGATAACCACAAGAAAATTTGTCAAGATTACATTTTCAAATTCCATATTTACCATATAAAGTCATTTATCAAGTTCTTTTTTCGAAAAATTTATTTAAGCACAATTATTTTGTTGAACATTTATTATTCACAATAGTTATGTTTTAAAGTGTGCGTAGTCTTGGAACGGTTGTGTTCACTACTTCCCATTCAAGGTAGGGTGTTCGTTCAATTTTCCTTTGAACTCATTGATCTGAGTTGCTTACTTCAAGAGAACAAACTAGCTCACAGTCATAACCTGTACTGCTTCTGCATTTATTTCATCATTTCATAAGATTTTCGACAGAATAGGTTTTTATAGAACGATCGAAAAGTAGAGCATCTGTGATTCGTGTTCGACAGATGTTCGTGTGATGGGATGGACGAACATGTCACAAACGAAAATCATTAAGCTTCGTCGTAAAATTATATTGTTTTATTCCTCATTCTAAAAGTGGTAGAAAATATTTTACCTTGAAGACTTCTGCAACTGCCTTCGGATTTAAATATTTATAAGAGACAGCTCCATGACATTTTAAAATGGTTCACAGTTGACACAGAAGAGAATGATATGATGCAACATGTGACTATTCAGCAAAACCTGTTTACATCGACAACGAAGAATAATTAATTTGTCAGATAACCGGGGAGGGGAAGCAATAGAATGCAAAATAATTTCTTCTCGACAAATTTTAAAAACTATAGAAATTTTTCATTCTACCAAATGATGTAATAATTAAAAATGTATTGTAATTATTTTACTACCATACATATTGGGGATTATAAATATGACATTTGAAGGTACTTGCTTTCAAAATATAGGTTTTGCAGAAACAGTTTTTTTTTCTGTAATTAAATGGGTGGTAGTGAGGATAAAAGGTCGCACTTCCCGAACACAAGACGTGGCAGTGTCCATTTCGTAATCTATTGGACTTCTAATAGTTCGTATTTTACTGAATTCAAGAAACTTGATCATCAAGCCTTAGTCGTAAAAGAAGGAAGATGAGCGCCAAGTCTATGTTAATATTAAAATTTAAACGACAAGAAGACAAACATCCGCGCTGTGCATCTTTGTTTCCCTTCTGTAATTAGAATATCAGCCGACCTTGCGTTTGCATTTGTGTCTGCACACGCTTTTTCTAATGCTGACCCTTTCCATTTTCATATCCCTCCCTTGAGATATGAGCAGCTACATTGAGATACCAATCGAAGCAGCCTCGCAATCGCCGTGTAGTAATGAGGGAGGATATTTGCATAAGAATCCTAAGGGTGCGGTCGCACGCACGGCACTCCCTTCGCTGACGTATTCCGCCCCCGCAACTAAATCCCTAGGACGCAATGGTAGCGAGTCCGTTCCTCCTGCAATACCGTAATGCGCAAAAGCTCCGCTGGTCGTCTGATGTTTAATTAAATGGACCGACTCAAACTGCAGCTCTAGGACAAGTAGCGAGCGGTGCGGGTGGAAGAAGGAAGACATCTTACTTGCGACTTAACATACGCAGGGCGTCCACTCCATGGAGCAGACATAAATGTAAAGAAGAGTAAATACAGGTCGGGTGAGGGGTCCGCAATGTGCAAACACTCTCTTTTTATAATGGTGCTTTACGGCTCGCCGACATCGAGGTCATTAGAGCCCTAACATTTTTGTACAGGTAGGGAAAATGCTGTTACGCACTAAGGAGAGCCAACATGACTCTCCCCACGTGTGGGACTCGCCGAATCACTCGACCATACCCACTAAAAACCCTCCTGAAATATCATAAGTCCAAACATAAAAAGTCAATTTAGAGAGAAAAAATGTAAATTTAAAGAAAAGGAAAAGAAAGAAGGATTCAAATCAAAACCCTCCCGAGAACTTGTGGCAGGAGATTGGATTCGTTTATGGATTTCAGTAATGACATACAAATAAAGATCAGATATTGTGTGAAAGACCACATTCCTCGAGGAATCGCGTATCGGTTCGATTTATTTTGCACAAGCATAACGCCCAAAACCTCAAACGGTCAACACTCTCAAAATCATGCTGCAATAAATAAGTTATTAGTCTTAAGGAAAATAATTGTAAAATAACTGGGTGACCGAACAAGCACGGAGAACAATGGTCAACATTTAAAACAAATGAACACACATTTTTAACTTATCCAAGACGAAATATTGTGCCAAGTATGACATGATGTCAAAAATGAATTGAGGAAATAATTTCCAGAGTTATGGAATTTCAACCTTTTATGTTGTAGTTCCTTAGTCTACCCATAGCCTCTCCAACACTGTGCCTCTTGAATTAGGAATAAGTTTCAGTCACACATTATTTTGTAATAATTAACAAAATAGAAAAAACACACGAACGAACCTACGCGGAAAGAAGATCAAGTAAAATTGCTTTCTTGTGTCGAAATACATACATTTCATTAAAATTATTGGAACTATCGAGAAAAAATGTATACTTCATAGTACTAGATACATAAAGATCAACTGCGGTGAACATTTTCGCTGGACCATCTCCGACCGCAAGCAGAAACGTCTTGTGACAATGTCGACTTAATTCCAACTTCCACTCGCAGATGGCTCCGGTTCGTGACATCACTTAAACGGAAGAACTGCTTCCCAAGAACTTCTTCACCTGAAATCTAATTACGAAGTAAAAGTACAAGATCACGGAATTAACTGCTCAATTTTCAGACGCACCGCGTTAATTTCCCACCGCGTTAATTTCCCACCGCGTTAATTCAATTCCGCAGAAGATAAACATTCATTATGGCACTTGAGGGCGGGGAGAAGGTAGATTATACAAAGAAGGGGAATGTAAAGAAAATGGGGATACTCTAAAGAAAAATACAGGCCGTGGTTCATAAAAAACGACTCAGAAATTTTGACGTCTTTTAACCCTCACATCGTCACGTTATTTCACACCCCTCCTTAATGTGACGTCACAAAAAAATCCTGCCCCATCTGAAAAACTGAAATCACTGAACATCATTACACGAAAAACAGTCACTAAGGGAGAAAATATAATCATACAAATCGAAGGTGTTGCAAGATGAAAATTAACTCGGAAAAATGTAATGCTATGAGTTTTACAAAGCGAATTCACAGAGATCCACTTACATATAAAATCAAAAACGATATGATTCCAGAAAAAGTATCATGTAAATATTTAGGAGTAATTCTGAGACAAGATTTAGGATGGTCTGAACACGTCAGTTATATTGCGCGGAAAGCCTGGAGAACACTTCATTTTGTCATAAGTACTGTTAAAAAGTGTAAATTTGAAACACGAAAACTTGCTTATATTTCTCCCGTCAGACCGATAGTGGAGTATGCGACCGCTTGTTGGGATCCTTATCGGAAGGGACAAATTCAAGACCTCGAATGAGTTCAAAAAAAGGCTCTAAAATTTATTAATCGCGAATCGAATTTAACAGATTGCGTAGTTTTCGAATCGTTAGAAACTCGAAGGAAACGAGCTAAACTAGTAAATTTATACAAAGCTTATAAAAATGAACCCGCTTGGAAATATATATCAGAAAATTTGGAACATCATACTCGAATAAGTAGAAAAGACCATTTCTTGAAATTCAAAACTAGGAAACAAAAAACAGACGTTGGAAAATTTTCATTCTTAAACAGAACAATTAGGGATTGGAATTCAATGCCTGCATCGGTTGCGGAGAGGATACCGGGCTCTTCATCTACTCACAAGGATAGGCAAGTTCTGGAAAATAGAGTGTGGTAGTGTAGTTACAAAGCCAGTTGCTTAGGGATGATGTGAAGTGATGTAAGGAGGAGGGCAATAGGGGAGTCAGAAAGGGAAATAAGTAAAAGTGTGAGTGAAGTGATGTGCACCTAAGTGATTCAAGTGTCCGAAGTCGGTTTCCTAAGTGTAATTATTAAACATATTTTTTAGAGTTTGGTTCAGTCATTATGTAATTTAGTTTGAATACTTTAATTTAATTTTAAATTACTTTAAATAATTTAATTTTTAATTGCTTTAATAATTAAATTTAAGATAAATTACTTTAAATAATTAAATTTAAGATAAAAAATTACTTTATTTTTTAAATGAATTAATTCATTAAATTTAGTTTTTAAATGGTATGATATTATATTTTTTAAATACATTTCTCATCTTGGTACTTTTCTTATTTTTAAAATACTTTTCTTATTTTAATATACTCTTATTTTAACACATTCTTCTTATTTTAATTCATGTATGATTTTGTATATCCTCGTTTTATTTTTGTTGTTGTAATTGTTGTATATTGTTGATGTAAATAAATAAATAAATAAATTTATTGTCAAAAAACAGTACAAACTGCGTATGACCACGTGGAGGAAAAAAAACAAACTAAATTACTCTCCGGAAGCAAGCAAGGGACCATCCCATCAATTCCGATCAAGGGCCCTAAGGCAGAGGCGGATTCAAAAAATTCAGCAAAAATTCCTAGATAAGATAAAAAGTTAGCTGCGAGTTATAATACTAATAGAATGTCAATATGTTTGTAATTTTAAGCAAAAAATTACATGTAAGTTATTATCGAACTATAGATTATTCTGAGTATAGTGCTTAAAAATTGAAATAACACTAAATTCACGATTTATTGTTACAATAGACCCGCCCCTAGACAAAGCCTAGAGAACCTGTATGATAAATCCGCCTCTACCCGAAGGAAAACCGGAGAAAAACCCGGGCCAGGATGGGGCTACAGAATTTATGTACACAAACGTGCCAATGTTGAGTACACATAAAACTAAATTAATATGAGCCATAAGACAACACAATCATGCAAGAAAATAGTTTTTGAAATTGTTATAAGTTGTTTAAAAAGTACTACAGCAATGGCGTGATAAAGCACAAGACGAATTTAACTTTTGTTAAAATCAATAAATTCTTTTACAGTGTAGAAGCACTGGTGCAGGAGGTAGTTTTTAACCGCGGATTTGAAGATATTCAATTTCATAATATCTTTTATATTCTTGGGCAGGGAATTATATAGAACGATTCCCGAATGGTATGGTCCCTTTTGGCAAAGAGTGGTTGACACTCTAGGGCGATGAATATTACTACTATTGCGTGTATAGTGTTCGTGAACGAGACTGTTTCGTATAAAGAAAGGGTGGCACTTCAGTAATTCGGTCTTAACAAACACGACTGTTTCATAAATATAAATGCAGGGAAGTGTTAAGATATTTAATTCCTTGAATAAAGGTTTACAAGAGTTTCGGGGGTGAGATTTACAAATTATCCGAACTATCCTCTTCTGAATTCTGAAAGTTTGAATACTCTGACCGGAATTACCCCAGAAGGTAATGCCGTAACGTAAATGGGAGTAAACGTTTGCAAAATATACGCAACGGGAAATACGTGGACTAACTGCGTTAACTAAGATTCGGAATGCGTAACACAATTTGCTTAATTGGGAATTAAGATTGTCAATGTGACAATTCCATTTGAGGTTGTCTTGAATATGGAGACCTAAGAATTTTGTATTTGTAACAGTTTTTAATTGTGTTCCGTTTAAAGAAAGAGAAACCTGGGGTAAAGATTTTGTGATACTATTGTGAAATGACATAGACACTGTTTTGTCAGTGTTTACAATGAGACGATTTGCATGGAACCAAGTCGAAAGGTTAGACAAAACTTTTATGTATTATATGTATTTAAATTTCTGCCACCGGGTATGTCAGCCCAATTGCAGTAATAAATTATTATTATTATTATTATTATTATTATAAGAGTGGAGCGTAAGTGATATAGCTTTCGTTTTCATTGTAGGACAATGAGACAATTTTTAACATTTATGATAAAACACATGTAAGATCACGTTTTTTTTAATTATCCCCGGTCCTCCTCATGACAAACACTAACCTTTAGGCCAAACATCCCCCAATCCCCAAAACCGGGGCGCAATTTATAAACGATCCCCAACTAACGAAGCAGGGTATATAGACGGCTCAGCTTGTCCATGAATTGATTGAAAGTTACAACCGAGAAGTAACAATTTTCAGTATTGTGTATCATATCTCATTGAAGTGTCCGCATTCTACTCCTCTACCTGGCATAGGCAATTGACTATAATTTTAATAAACTGGTAATATTAATTATATTAATATGATATTATTAATAATAACAAAACCAATTATAGTTAATTACAATTATTAATCAGGTGACACTTTTACAAAGTACGCCATTTATCATCTTCAATTTTATCTGTTAAGAGTTCAGGTCCCCATAGAACCGCCATTGCATGAGAGTGTACACTCCGCTCATTCGCTCGGAGAGGGGAATCGAATTACCTAACCTAACCTAACCTAAGTCGATGGTAGAGACAGAGATCTCAAACTTCGTTTTCCACTTCGGGAAACCGGTCCATAAGTTCGTCGAGTCTATAGTACATGTAAAAGGCTATGACGTAATCGTTATTTCGGAGAATTTCTCATTTGTTTCAGCGTGTCATCACGTTAACAACTGAATGCTTTCGTGAGTTTTATTTTATATTGTTGTATTTGCAAATGGGAAATGTGGCGTGCTATTGAAGCTTATCTACATGGAGCGATAGGAGTTACCAGTTTGGTGGAATGTGGGTCGGTTAGCTGGGTTTATCAACAACTTGGCCCACGTGGAGGGGTTAGTAGGAGCTGTTAGTATTAATTAGAGTTATTGATATTAGGAGGAACTAGATAGTTTTACTTTTTAGTAGTCACAGCTATATGAACTGGGACATTAATGTGAAAAGCTACAAATTTTCTGGCCCCATCGGGAATCGAACCCGGGACGAGTTGGTGATGAGCGACAACTCTACCACCTGCGCCACACATGGGGCTTTTTTTTCGCGAGTTCCGAGGCGTTTGCAGACGCCAACGTTAGTTCCGTCCGAGTACCGAGAAGCGCAGCAGTAGCAGTGGTTCTGCCAAGAAACAACCTACCCGTGTCTGACCCTACAACGGCAGCGGCAGTAGCCGATTCGTCATCTGCAATGAAGAGGACAGTTGAGGCGTTCGCTCCGTCGTCGTCTCGAGGTCCATAAAACGCGGCTGTCGCGGAGCAGCTCCCTCGCAGATGACGGCTTCGCAAACTTCGCTCCTTTCGCGCTACAAACGACTTCACCTCGAGATCCTATTTGTCTGCCACTCGCTCGCTCAACTACGGAGAGAGAGAAAACATTGGACGAAAAGAGGAAGGGAGAAACAAGCAAGACACTCGTTTTTGTCATCATCGCTTCAAACAAATGAAGAAATATTCCGAGGAAACAAAACACGGAGCAAATCAACCCATTACACACACACACATCCCCTCATTACTAAACGATTATACGTTGTTGTTGTTTTTTATTGGACTTGCCGGCTCGCCGACATCCAGAACATTAGGGCCCTAACATTTTTGTACAGGTAGGGAAAATGCTGTTACGCACTAAGGAGAGCCAACATGGTTCTCCCCGCGTGTGTGACTCTCCGAATGACTCGAGCCCACCCACTAAAAACCCTCGTGAAATACCGTATGTCCAAACATAAAAGACTGGAAAAGAGATACCACAGTTTTCTAAAACATTATAAAACCGAAAACAAACAAAGATGTAAATTTAAAAAGAGATAAAAAATGTAAATTTAAAGAAAAGAAAACGAAAGAAGGATTCAAATCCAAACCCTCCCGAGAACGTGTGGGAGGAGCCCTGATTCACTTACAGATATAAGTTATGATTTAAGTTTATTATACTTCTCATATCCATAAGTTCACTTATGGATTGAAGTTTATTTATACGGATGACCACAAAGCAAAAGAATTTCCAAAGAAATTCTCAACATAATATTTCGCAACACCATCTTTTATATATCGATTACTATACATCGATCGTCTATCAAAGAAAAATAATTGTTCCATCACCAGACATTACAATGTTCAAACCGAAATAGCTTAAATAGTACTCATATAGTATATTCTCTAATAAAACGTTTATGGAACCATCTTGGGGAATAGGTCAAAATAATAATTTTAAAAAAACACTACATGTTTCGGCTACGTTTCCAATGTATTCTATCAATCCTCAGGGCTTGTTACAATATATCCAGGCATATCCGGTTTAATTTTTTTGCATCAAAAACTCAAATATTGCATACTAGTCATTAACTGTTCGAAGTACATAAAATAAATCGTATAAGAAGTATAATAATAATAAATTTATTGTCAAAAAACAGTACAAAGTGCGTATGACAACGTGTAGGAAAATAAATAAATGTTAAATTTAACAATATTAAATGTTCTACTCCACAAAACATAGATTTAGGAAAAAAATAAACATAAAACCTAGGATAGCTTCATGTAATACAATTCTGACAAATTGAAAATTAAGTTTTTATAAATGTACTGATATATTTTGAGCTTCAAACGGCATATCCAAGTATCAGCGGGTTTCCGCAGCTAGTTCATTCTATCAAAGCAATAGGTTCTTCACTTATTCAGAAACTGGTAGTTCTATTCACAAAGGACACAAAACGTAGCATCGGGAAAACAATGTAGACAATCGAATGTCGCGTGTTTCAATGCACGCACCGTCGACTGCTTTCACGGAGAGAAACGGATGCTTGGATATTCCAAGACGCAAAACGCGTTTGAAACTTCATTAGCTTTTTATTTCCTCCTTCTTCCTCGGGTGCTGGCAGGGAGGAGGAGGGGTGGTCCAGATGTTTCACTGTAGCGAGAAGACAAACGACGAAAATGAAAGAAAAAAGAAAAGTGAAAACAGTTGCATATCTAATTCCGCATTCGTTATACGAGAAGAAATAGGGCTTGCAAGGAGGAGTGTGCAGCGAAGTTTCTGACACACACCGACAGATGCTACTAGAACGGAAAGAGAAACAGACAAAGAACGTAAGATTAAAAGGAAATAAAATTAATGAAGGCATCAGTTTACCTTATTATTCCCCAGAATCGAGTATTTAGAAAATGCCCGGTAACAAAGGAAATATTAATTAAAGTTGGCGTATATTTAATGATTTTTCGAAGAAAGATGACACAATTATCATTCCTGTTTTCCGACTGTTCAGAACGTGACAGCAACTTGCCTCTCCGGAGAAAAGGAATGAACCAAACCAAATTTAGAAGAAGAAAAACATGGCTCGCATTTATGAATGCGGCGTTTGCACACACGACTAAAAATAAAATTTATTTGAAAGAATGATAATCGCGCTCAGAAATTGAAAATTAATGTCATAAAATGCGCAACAATGAGATTAAGTGGGCATAAAATGAAAATATACGCAAGTTTTCATTTAAAGCCCTTTATAATTTAATTTAAAAGTAGAGGATTAATGAGAGAATTCTTGCCAATCCAACTGTTCCAAGATGCAAAGTCACATATACGGATATTGATCACACCATCATACACCGCTTCGTTTCTTTTAAACATATTAGTGTACGCCGTGTATACAGGGCGCACAACTAACCTGATTTGCGTACAGATGGAGCATAGTAAAATAGTTTTGTTTAGATAATAAGTTCGAATAAACTTCTTTGTCTTCTTACCCCTTCGATTAAACTCGAATTCATTTTTCATATCTCGTTCGTTCTTTACAAGATTCCCTTTTCAAAAAATTTTCAAAGTCACTTTGCATCAACGGAGATATCATCTCTCACGGAATCCCATATTCTAATGGTATCGTCTCTCAAAACAAATTGTCCTCCGGTAATTCAATAATCTGCCAAAAATATGTAAAAACAGCGAAAAACAATCGACATCTTGTCTTTGTTTCTTCAAATTTAATAATCAATTGCTCTGTGAATTGCTATTAAATTATTATTATTGTTATTATTATTCGTTCATTATCTGCTCAAGGCTGGATGAGAAGGGGTACGCGACATGTCAGGCACACCCTTCTTTCATTGGATTTAATATATACAAGGACTTCCGGGCAGTTCGAAACGTTTCCAGAATGATCGCTTTTTGCATAGGTAGGAAACGGAGTTGAGGGAGATTCAATTTATGTGGACTTTTGAAGAGATCTGTGGCCAAATGTCAGTTTCTGGGATAATGATTGGATTTATATCAACTCTGTCAGTCCTCCACAACCTTTCAATTTCTTCCCTCTATTTGGTATATTGTTAACTTTCTCTGCAGCCTTCGTCACCACACCATAGGGATTAGGTATGACCACATCTATGATGAAAGTAACCCTGCCTTTTTTCCTGTGGAACACCAAATCTGGTATGTTATGTTCCACTGTCCTTTCTATCAAAATTACAATTATTGTTTTATACTTGAATGTTGTTTTATCAGCAAACTCTGATAGATAAAATGGCACGGACCTAGAGGCCGAATGTCCATTTCCCTTTCAATTATCTACAGATAAAAATTTCTAACTATACGGAATCTTGCAATAATGATGATTTTCAACAGAGATATGCTAATATGCTTGGATATATTTAATGTTTTAAAAATGAAATGTATAGTATTTGGAATTATTCAAATGAACCTCAGCTTACACAATGTGGGTACATCACCAAGGCATTATGTATGGCTTACAATACTGTCTAAAAATCTTCGAGTTATGGAGAATGTTCCTAGGACCACATATTTCTGCATCTCTTTGTAGGTACTGGGATGCAGTCCCAACAACTTTATCCCTTCATGGAGTTTCTCGGGGATGAGTTCAGTAGCAGAGATAATAAGCGGAATAACGGTCACTTTTTCTTGATTCCACATCTCCCGTATCTCTGTGGCTACACATAAATATTATTATTATTGTGGCGATTGTTCCCCTTTAGGAGAGCGATTGAACTTGAATACACGCTTTCATCTTCTGATAATTTTCCTCTTTTCTTCCCAAAATCTCTTCATTCTCTCCGAATGCTCTTTCTCCCGTTCATCTTCCATTTTTTCACTGGTTGTCGTGATGTTCTTTGCTCAACCTTGACATTCGCTATTTTGTTCCGGCACTCGGTGCGATCGTCCAGATTTTCTATGTCGATCTGTTGCAGGTCGCTCTGGACTTCTTTCAGCCAATCGGTGCCACATTTACTCTTTGTAATAATGTCAAGTAGTTTATTTGCCCTCCGGGAGTTCTCCATCCTGTAAAATTTTGCTCGGTGTTTTCTAATTTCTTCCGTAATTATGTTGGTCCTTTGATAGAGGTCATTATGAGGTCTCTTCATCCAAATGCTGTTCTTATTGACTGCCCCGTAAATTTTCCTTAGGATCTTTCGTTCCTGTTTTTCTATTTCCCTAATTTTGGAATGACCATTTATTACCATAGTTTCTGCTGCGTAGGTTGCTTCTGGAAGAATTACTGTTTCGTAGTGCCTTAATTTTGCGTCTGTCGAAATGCTCTTTCTGTTGTAGTGGACCCACGGTAGCTTGTAGGCCTTCGGAAGCTTAGTGATTCTTACATAAATATTATTATTATTATTTTACTATTGGGCATTTAGGGCTCGTTATTAAATCACTCATCGCTACCGGACGGCAATACGGAATTTTGTTTGTGTAACCGACTATTGCAGTGGAGTGGAGCACAGAGAGGTCGATTAGTGTGCCCCCTTCCCTCATGCACGTCCCCTCCCCACACACACACAAACTCCTCTTCCCCATCCCCCATCCCCCTTCCAATCTGGAGAGGGAATTCGTCTCGTAGCGACTGCTGCTCTTTTTACACCACATCTCCTTGCTTCCTTCCTTCCAACTTTACGGCCCGCGTCGTCTTAAACGTTATTGCAGTTTCCGACCAAGTAGGAGACCAACGGGGAACAGTCGTCATGCACTTAGCACATTAATAAGAATAATATAATTCTCTCGTCGGGTTTCAAATATTAAAACGAAAGAGGAGGAGGAATACTTTGGTTTTATGGCGCGTTCTAATGTCAAGATCATTAATTCCAGAACAAAAATATTTCTTCGGAGGTAAAAAAATCAGATCTTTTCTTCGTCAATTGTTGCTAGAACGACCCACCACTGACGAATGGCTGCGACATTGATACGTCATCTCTTGATTTGTTTATGGAAAAAATTTCGTAATATTAGAGCACCGAAGAATTGTTCATAGATAGTTATTAGAGATGAATCAGTTAGTTATCCAACGAGATGAAAACAGTGATACGGAAGGAATGTGTAGTGTGAATTCCTTCAAGTAGCTCAAAATTAAACACTCGAATTGTCACTAGAGAAATGGAAACTATTTTGAAGATATAACGAAAAAATTATAACTTAATAGAATGTGATGTGTTTGGCTGATGAATAAAATATATAAAATTAATGAGTTCGAAATAAATAATTAAAAATTTGTTGAATGATTTTGAGATTATTTTCTCTATAAATGTTTTGCTGGACGCTGTACTTAGATCTTCCGCTCCCTTCCTGAATTACAACTCAAAACTCAAATATCAACATCTCAAAACATTACAAATATCATAATAAAAGGGAGAGAGAGGCACAGGGAGGGAGAAAGAGGAAAATGAAAGATACCCTAGCGTCGGGATCGAAAAGGTGACCAAGGAAGATCAGGAAAGAGAAAGGAAGGAGCCAAGCACAAGTAAGTGGAAGTAATGCCAGACTCAGCTCGGGGCACCGTGTTCGCCAAACACGTACTTACTAGATGTTATTCNGAAGACGATATACATGAAAATTTTGTTATCAATTTGAACTAATTCCGTTATTTTCACTTGATATTGTAACAGAGGTCAATTAAAAAAAAATAACGTTAATAATTGATAAAACGAGGATAACGTTTCTCACAAATTAACTTTCAAATGCTGATATATCGTTATTTTGAATTTGGAAACCAAAACGTGCTGAATATTACGTAGCCTAACTGAATGTCAGTGGGAATAAAGAAGCTGTGTCGCTGTATGTGCCTACTAGTAAAGTGGGTTCAGAGTTGTGATAATTTTGGTTCTTACTGTGTTACTTGAAACCAGTGAGGTAAACATCCTCGAAACTATTATTTATAAAAAAATTGATTCACATATAATATATAAATTAAAAGAAATTCACAAATAAGACAAGCATTCACCAACGCAAGGAACTGAAGGTTGAACCAGAGACCCAAGTTAGTCAAATCACTGGGAAGTATAAATGACTACTTTATTTTTATTATAATTGTTTAATAACAGCATTATGAAATACAATCATGTAAAAGTAATATTTAACTTCTATCTCTCAGTTAATAGTCTAGTATAAATAATATTCGGGAACTCGCTTGGTTCGTATGAAATGCACACAAGAGCACTAAGTACAAACATGGTGGCTGAACATAACGGTTTCGGGATTTTTATGCATCACACCTCAAAGGAAAAAGCGAAATATCTCGGATGTCCGGTGACCTATAGATAAAAGTGACGTAATAGATACTACGGAAAATTTGCTATAAATTAAAGTGAATTTCCATCACTTTCGTGACTTAAAAGTTGCTCTTTTTTTAAATACGTTTTTCTTCCACAAGACGCAAAATATATTACATCATTAATTCCAATTGCAATTATTTCATTTAAATGGCCGCTGAGGTATGTTTTTCAAGTTGAAATAAAAATAAGAACAAGTTACTCTAAACTTATGCCGATTTTAGGTATGAAATTGCAATGCTAGAACTGCCGTAAATGCGCTGAAAAAAGTCTGAGGATATTTTCTGTCTCGTCGACCAGAGCATTTTGAGAAGGAGAGTGTCCGCACCGTCGAGCATTTTACGGTGCCTTTAACGCGAGCAGACGCGTGAGACGGACGCGAATCGGTGCGCATCGGACTAACTTCTCCGGTTACCGAGCACAGCGCCTCCAGCGACGGCGACAGAAACTACTCCGCTCGGTTTCTCGAAATGTCCGCCACTCCTCGTCCTACGAAGAGATAGAGAGAGAGGGCAGAGAGTAACTCTTGTGTTTAAAGAAGGCTGGAATTTGGAAGATCAAAGACAGGCAATAATTGATACGGACACGGGAAAGATATGAAAAGTTCAGAGAATATGTCACCAAATTAGGAATGATACGTGATGAATTAAAAACAGAAGAAAGGTAATAGAGAAGGAACACTGAGACTCGCAGAGAAATGAGACAAATACGAATATGAGACAGACGAGAGAGACAAACGAGTAAGGACAATGAGCGAAGTGACATGGCATGACAGAAGATGCCCCCCTGGACCCCCTTCACCAATGGCTCCCCAGAGAAAAGCAGAAAAAAGGCGTGAAGATATTAAGATGCAGTACCCTTGCAATGACTATGTTGCAGGCAAGGTGATTAATAGGACTAAGTCAAAAACTGGATGTTGAGGTGTGATGAATAATAAGCACCTCACCGGGGATCGAACCCCGCCATCCATCCAAGAACTTAGCGCAGTACCCACTGAGTCACGCTGACTCCACTGAGGGTTTTGACTCCTCCCCCGCTCCTCCGTGGCAAGCTTTGCCACGTTATGCCAAATCCCTCAACGAGATGTCACAAAAAGACCGACCCTCTTCATCGTAAACAGTAATATCCCCCACCCATTATAACATGGAGGACTTCACAATAAGAGAAGTCAGTTTGGCTCAGTGGGTAGAGCGCTGACTCGCTGGCTGGATGGTCGGGGGATCTGTCACCGGTAACGTCGGGATTTTTCAAGACACTGCAACTCCCAGACCTACTCAGCCTGCTGTAAAATGAGTACCAGGATCTATCCTGGGGTCAAACTGGTCGGACCGAGATCATTGCCACTTCATGACTAATGTCGAGGTCAAATAATTGGGCACCTTCGGGGCCTCTTCAGGGATAGTTTGACTTTTTATCATAACATGAAAGAACACTAATTACAGGAGAATATAGCCTTATGTATACTTAGATTTGTAAGATTCGTTTTGATTGTAGGAAATTGCCACAATTGAGACAATTTTAAACATTTGTGATATATGAAATGTAACGTCACGCTTCGTAAAATATGCCCTCCAACATGACGAACTCTCCTCCTCCCTCCAAGATTGTGACGAAATATTTTAACGATGCTTAAAATCATTTTAAATCATAAGAAATTAGTATCAGGAGGCGTGGTGGACACTAGCCTCCTCTAGGTGGAAAAACGTCATAACATATTTCGCCAAAGTACCCTCTCTTGAAGCCCAGTCTTAATGTCTCCCGCGTCTGTTCTTGGTATCTCCCTGTAGAATACTTATACATGGCAAGTGTTTTCTCTAAAGTATAATCTACTATTTTATTTGTTTCCCATAACCAGATTTTCCAGACCTATACCCGTCCCAATTAGTCCGAATTAACGATATTTAACAGCATTATGAGAATAATACAGGCAAACAAACATCTCACCGTTCTTCAATAACAATTCACAGTCAAGTAAGCTAATCTGGCGAATTCAATCCTCCTGCGCTGCGTGGATACCTATTCCATCGGATTACCTCAATGTTGTTCCTAGAAGCCACTCATGCGGTAATCCTGAGTATTCGCGGAAACGACGCAAGATACACCGGTCCACGCTTCGCAAATTCCTATTCGATATTGGTGGGACCCGCAAATGCAATGGAATTGACCTGTGGCACGATGGAGCGGTGTGCGCGTGTGTGGGGGAGGGCAGAAAAGTGCCTCATAAAGCGAGCCTCATCTCGTATCGGGCAAAGCCGTTTTTCATTAGGCCGCCATCATATCTGGCAGTTAGCACTGTCGACTCTTGTTACTACGTTGTTAGCGGTCGATCTCCGAAAGTGGACGCCAATTAGCCTTTGTCCGGATGCGGGCTGTACCGCATGAGAGGGGAGCCGGGAACAATGGAATTACCTTTTAAAAGAAAGGGAGAAAAAAGGTTCATTAAAAACTCACTTTTAATATATATATATATATATATATATATATATATATATATATATATATATATATATATATATATATATATATATATATATATAGAGAGAGAGAGAGAGAGAGAGAGAGTTGTATTTGTAAATGGTAAGTGTAGCTATTGAAGGAAATGCTATTGAAGCTCATCTACATGGAGCGATAGGAGGTAGATCGTAGGGCTATTGTTAGTAGGTGCACCGGTTAGCTGGGTTTACCAACAACTTGGCTCAGGTGGAGGGGTTAGTAGAAGTAGTTAGCAATAGTTAAGAGTTATTGATACGAGGAGCTGAATAGAGGAAGGAAGGTTTGCTTTTCAGTAGTCACAGCTATATAAACTGAGACATTAACGTGAAAAGCTACAAATTTTCTGGCCCATCGGGAATCGAATCCGGGATGACTTGATGCGCCGCGGCTGGTGGTACACAAATAGAAAACTCACTTCCATGTAAACTAGATCAACTCGTGCAGTTAAATCGCTCTTATATCATATATGAAAGTATCAATGTTCATTTTAATGTAGCAAGTCTATTTTATTTAACTGAGTATTTCGGCAGATACCACTTTCCCTCATATCTTCTAGTTGTAAGCACGACTTTCCCTCATATCTTCTAGTTGTAAGCAAGTTTCTCTCGGTTTCTTATTTACCATTAATAATTTAAACAGGACATCAGAACAATTATGAATAGTACATTTTACGCGATGGATCATTACGTAACTCAAGCACAATTACCAACGAATCTGACTATTGTTTATTACTTATCAGACGCGTCAGTGATTTTATTCGTCTGGAATCAAGAGTCAGTTAGCGCCTTTTCTTGATGTAACTTTTAAATGCTGTTATCTCGGAAAGAGAAAGGTGAAAGATGAAATAATAAGGAAACATCAACACATATTTTAAACGCTCCAACATACAATACTTCATTTGTGTGATCTTCTGCATCCAGTTCTGCAAAAAAGGGAACGAAAAAATCCAAGAGATAAATGTATATGATGCGCATTTATATGTACGATGACAGCAAAAATGTTTAATATAAGATACATCTTCCAGCGCTAAGTACTAAAGTCTAATATCTTTATTACCGTTTCATGATGGTCTTATATGGACTGCTAAATTGTAGGAAGGATGATGTCCAATATCCCAATTTTGCAGACTAATTTACTCTTTTCATTGATTTGAATAGTACAGTTTCATGTGGTTCAATGGATCGGTAACCAAAAAAATTATACGTTTTGATCTGTTAGCTCACACCGTGGAACGCTGTAGATTTACCGTTTACTCAGTTTATAAAAGACCGGGACAATAATAGTAATAATAATAATAGAGTATGGGTCTCGGTTCCCGTTAATTGTGGCTCATTTTTCTTTGGTTGCGACCCTTTGGGTTGAATCACATTCGTAGATTAAGACGTTCCGTCTTCCGCTGCCATCTGGTAGTGAAAGCCGGAACTGCGTTGGTGCATTTGTCGCCGAGAGCATCAAATGATGCTCGGGGTGACTCATACATGCAGTATAATCATACAACATGCCGTGTGTGGATTTTTCGCACATCACCCTAAAAATCCGTCGCCCTCGACCGGGTTTGAGCCCGCGCACTCGGGTGCGACAGAGGCCACTACAGTAACCACTCACCCATCGAGTAGGATGAGAGTAATAGATATCTTGCTAACGTACACATGGACAATGATAGGGATATATCTAAATATACATAAGACAATCTTTGTAATGACACCTATTTTTTTGCAAGTTTACATCAGTTATCAGAAAAACGGCATATTTATAAAACCATTTTAATTCACAAAAAAGGTATAGTGACAATTCAGTGAGATTTAGTATCGAAACATATATTCAACTCTCTGAATATAATTTGCTTCCTAAGCTTTGAAGACCGCAACAGCTCGGGTTTGAATCTCGCTCCACCCAACTTGGGGTTGGTTTCATATTTTCCAGAACGATGTTCGGTACCTATCATTCCCGACAACCCAATATCTTTCGTTCCAAGTTCCTTCCCCTAATCATGAGGCCAGGTGAGAGACCATGCATGATATTCCTGGTCCTCATAACTATGACATCATAAAGTAAGATATAAATAAAAACTTTTGTATACGTAACAGAAAACAACAATTAAATTCTATCGTAAATACGAAATATGAATGAAATATATTCATCCATTTATTCAGAATAGCTGCGCACAGACGGGCAGACGGGCGAACGGACGTTATGCCAAAAACCACTTTTTCTGAATCAGGTGTACACAAAACATACTTCCGTCGAAATCTCGCTTTCGAATGTTTGCACGATTACATAACATTCTATATACTACGTGCACAAGAAAATAAAAAATAAAAAAACAAGATGGCATATAACTCCAAACAATTTTAAACCGAAAAATAATATTAAAATTTGCACAAAATTCTGAAATTATTTTGATACGGAGAATCTACCACAATGTTCTAGTCAGTAAAAGCAAGCGCAAAATAAGTTCTTATATCGTGATGTGCAATGATTATACCATGTAACATCTTTAAAGGTTACATTGAAAGGTATATAATCGATTAGAAAAAATAAATTAAAAATTCAACTCTAAAAAACATGAAACTGCGAATGAATGTGTAGATGAAGTTGAAAAGGAGAGATTTCCCGTTCCTTTCTGCAAATAAGGCAGAAGGTTATTGAAGAAGAAAAAATCCGCTTCTCGTCAGCGCTCAAAGGATTCCGCCTGGGGATGAATAGCAGCGATGGCGAAGGATGGAGGCAGCACAGCCATGTACTAGCAAAGGAACTCGATCTTCGATAAATGACAGGAGCTCAAATAAAGTAGCCTGTCAATCAGCTAAGGGATGCGTCCATCATTTACAGGGTGTATCTCAAGCCCATCTACGAACGATCAAAAGCAGATATCTTCTTTTTAACAACCAATAAATTTGTCATCTATTTTCGCTGCGTGAACAGCACGATTAGACAAATAAATTACATAATTGAAGGGGTGGATGGATGAAGGAGGTATTTTTCTCCAAATTGAGTTGTTGTTTTTTTTTTTTGTACTTAGGAGCCTTATTAAGCTAGATACTAGTGTAATGAAGAAGGTATGTGACAACAACCAAGTATATTTCTGATGGAAGAAGAATATGTGTAACATAAATTACCACACACATCTTCTTCCCGCATTCACTTAATTTTACCAAATATATCTCTACTGGATAAAGGAGGCATGTAATGTAAAATACCATATTCTTCCTTCTTATATACCATATACTTAAGGTGGTATGTACAACACATATTTTATTTCTTAAACTCTCATTATTATTTTTTTAAATTCATACTGAATAAAACTTATACCATTTATAGGAATAGTATATTTGAGTAAGAACTTAAGAAAATAATAACAAAAGAAGTACCGCAATGACAACTTTACGGTTAAATATTTCAAAAAAACTTGCTGTTACATACCCGCTTCATCCAATCACCCATATAATCCCTGCTTTCAATGAATTCAGCACGATATTTGTCAGTTTTTAGTGAAGAAAATAACTAAACCTCTTTTCGTGTCTTCTTTTCCAAACATATAAAAGCGTTAAAAAAAGTTTAGAAGTAATTTTTCCTACAATTGTAATATTCAAAACACTCAAAAATAGATCTTTAATGATATATTTGTAAAAAAATTTCAGAAATATTACAAATATACGAATACGACGCTGTCGCTCACGCAGGACAGTCTTAAAACTGCAAGTGTGTTTGAATCTTGTCGCTTGAAGTTGTCGCGCGCTGTCGCACGTGTTTGTTTCCCACGCAGGACACGGCCTGAAAGTGATATTCGTACCTCGCATTATGTTGCCATCCATCGCCAACCTCGGACCATCAATTCAATTCATTTGCTCTTGTGGCGCTATTCTGTTCCTTCTGCATCGATGTGTGGAACAAAAATTACCATGCGTCTTAGTTTGTTGTGCTATTAACTAGCATTTCTTTACAGCAAATAGTCCCTTTAGTGACTGCGTAATATTTATTCGGATTTTACTTAAATTCATAGATTTGGTAATTCGTGTTCATTAGCCATATTGCATAATCGTCGACGAAGTTACTTGACGTTTAGGCCCAATGTCACCAAGTTCGTTTAACGAGATTTTATGTGCAGTAAATTCTGATTATCGAAATGTGCGTTCCATCAACTTCGATTTACGTGAAAATCGCAATTTACTCTTAAACGCTCGGGGACCCTTCAATTATCAGCGCAAATCCCTATGTTCTTCACTTCTGCTAGAAATACGGCGTCCATTTTGCTTGTCTGCTGTTACTCGATTTAAAGGTTATGTTCAGTGGCACGAGGGTGTGCAAGGTGCCCGTTCGTGGCGCTGGTTAGCCACAACGTGCATTATTAGCATGTCACTTATCTCTAAGTTACCCATAATGCACTGCAAAACTACTACCAACGTAGAGAATTCATGAGAAACATTGATTGTCATAATGGACGATTAGTTTTACTTGTTGAAACGCATAAAATGTATTCGCGATTCATTTACCTAACCACATTTAAGGAAATCGCGATCATTGTACGATTGGTGAAATTGGGCTTTAGTGCAATAGATATGCAAATATTCCTCAACCGCGTTTCCAAGCAATTCCAAAGAGCTCTGAATCAATATGTGACGTGTCGGTCAGCGAGTTCCGAGCCGAATCTCGCACCTCCCGTCTCGTCGTCCGTCCACAAAGCGATGGAGGATCGGAAGAGTTGGCGCTCGGTGGACGCTGGCACGACGCTGCCGCTGCTACTATTGATTTTCTCATCATAGTAGGACGACGACTACTACAGCGGCGGTGGCGGCAGAGGCAGACTTTTGGTGTCGCCCCAACGATGGTGGACGGTTGTGAATGCGGGTGCTAATTGCAAGTCAGGGTAATTATTGCCAATCGAAAAGAGGAAAGCTTCAGTCGTTTCGCCAACATCAGAACTGCTGTGGCAAAAAGTTACGGAGGATGGTGGGAAGGGGAGGGAGGTAAAACTGCTGAACAGAAGGATGGAAAGCAAACTGCGCGAGGGAAAATAACACAGAGTGAGATGAACGAGGAACAAGACTGGAGAAAAGACTTACTTGGCTGAACTGAGACGAATCATGTACTTTTACCTTCTTGTAATAATCACTTTTTCTTCTGTTATTATCAGCCAATTGCAAAAAAATTAGGGATTATTACCAAGATAATTTTTTAGACAATAGTGTAATCCTTTCCTCGTATTTTAACCACGTTCCACTACTTTAATAATTAGTTTTAAAATAAAAATTTCAGTACGAATTGTTGTGAGTTCTTAGATTTCCTCCCAGGTAACATTACTTACTGCTTGATTTGATGAAGACTGTAGTTAGTTAATAACATGCGACATAACGCTATTTTATAAGTTGTCACAATTTGCCGTTTACATAAAGTAGATAAAGCCCACTCGATTAAAACTTATTGGTGTAGGGCCAAATAAATTACGTTTATAATTACGTTTACCTCAAATCTGAAGTAGTGGAGTACAATGTATAAACCTGTTTGTGCAACAGCAGACAGCACTATCGAGTTACTATAACAGCAAATTTTCGCATTGCTGTTATAGTAACCTTCGACGTAAGTCGTGGTACAAACAAACACTTGGGAATGAAGACATATTAAAATTGATATATTTCATTCGTTCTCTTTTGAATAATTTAATTCTCCTTTCAATATATCTGCAAACTGTACAATAACACATCGTAACACACACGGCAGCTTCGCCCTGCAGACGATATCTATAAAGTGACGTAGAACTGGATAATACGGTCAGAAACGGAAGAAACTATCGAAGAGAAATGGACGGTAATCTTTCCAAGAGGAGGGAAAAACGTGCGAAAGGAAAGTCGATAAAAGAATGTCGAAAGATTAATGTAACACACGGAAAGGGATTCTAAGTTGAGTTATCGAGTTCCATATGAAGATATAAAATGGAAACCCAGAACGGCGGAAAAGAGAAAAACGATGGTCGAACAGGAGACAAAGAAGTAGTTCTCCACTTCTTCGAAACAGAGATGATAAGGAACTACATCCCACATTTCCAAGGTGGATCATATTTTATTCCAGTGTGTCAAGCAAAACTCACCATTGAGGGTAGAAATAAATGTCAAACGTGATGCAGAAAATCATACAAGAGCGAAAATTTCAACTTTCACTCTAAAGATTTCTTTATAACACTAAAACAATAAATGGAATATTACATTACCAATCATCACTTCAATGCACAGTTCATTTTAAAAATACGACTTGTAGTCCAGAAAATACGTTCGAGTGTAGATTGAATACGGTACCGATCCTGGCCTAGATACGCTAGATAATTTTTGGTTTGGCTAAGACGTTCAGGAGAAGAGAACGAAAGATTGTGTAGCCGGGCAACGTAAGGAAGGCGATGTTAATATTATAATTAAGGCTGTCAATATCACAACACGTACCAAACTATATTTGTTTTTAAGAGTGTGCTAAAATGATAAATCCCACACTGCTTTAGAGCCCTAGATTGGAATTGAATTTTCATTTAAATTTAAATAAATTGGAATTGATGAGATAGTCCCTTGTTTGCTTCAAGAGTGTAAATTAGTTTATTGTCCTCCACGTGGTAATAAGCAGGTTGTAACTGCTTTCTCGACAGAAAATTCGAGAACGAATCGAAACCCATAAATGAAGAATGACGAAGAAGGGAAGGTGAAGACGCGGATGATGAAAGGGAAGAGAGAGGAAAGTGTCACGTTTTCGGGTCCCTGTCTATATAATTGGCCGAGCGAGGGGACCAGAGCGTGATCTTCAGACGCGGAGAACGTCTTGCTGAGGAAAGGGAGCTGATTAAGGGAGGTTGTTNGGGGTAGATTGGGGGGTGAACCCAGTGAGACTCAGTCTGAGATGAAGACCCTTTCAATATTTACTCTCACTTGACGGCTTGGGCGGCGAAGCACGGACCAGGTCAGAGTGTCTCCAGCAGTTATCATCCTTCGTCGGCTCTAGACTGCAGAGAGAGAGAGAGAGACGGAGACGAGGGTTGAACCCACGAAGACTGCAGTGGCCGTAATAGTTAAGGAACTATTGGGGAGTCATCGCAGTGTCCCCTATGGGGGTCGATTGAGACGTGGAAAAGGTGGGAGTGACGAGGTAGATCACCGGCGTCTGTTCCCCTGTGGGGGTCAAATCCGGATACTCGGGTAGCGTGCACTCTCTCGACACACGATCTACTCCACTCTGTCCTTGCGTTTGCGAGCCGTCTTTTTTAAAATGTGTTTTCATATATGCTGTCTCAACATTGTCACCTGGCATCATAACCCAGTTCCTGCGCAACGAGCCACTACGTCTTCACGACAAAAGCAAGAACTCTGGGCATTTCGCACGCATAGAATGTTGCAGCACATATTTCAACGCTTCTGCTCGATTGGGCGAAGGCGATGTGAAAGGGCGATGGAGCGAGGAGGAGGAGGAGGAGGAGGAGAAGTAGCGACTGAAGCAGCAGCATTTTCGCTTCTCATCGATAGCAAAGCAGAAGAAGAAGAAGAAGACGAAACGAGGAAGAAATCGAGTGACGCATCTGAGCCGCCGCGGAGCCAGAACGGAAATGCAACCGAGAGAGATATTCATCACAGCACTGGTGGATGTGCCCATGTTATTCCGAGTAAGGATCCTCGGAAGCGATAAATTCAGAGGTTCGTGTGGTTAACATGTGTTTTCAACTGCGCCGAAGGAATATTAAGGTTTCTCCAATCCTAGGTTTGGATGTAGTTCCACGATACATTGCGAGATTACGCGTCAACATTTCCTACACTATCACATCGTGTTTCACCGAAAATAAACAGAGTGGAATCGCACGAAATGTCTCAAATAAATATTCATCTCGTACCGAATTTCGTTTCAGGTTTCCATCTACAGCAAGACACGCAAATCGTTTCTCCATCCTAGAATCATTTAGCTCTTTTTTTTTGGCGGGGGTGCGGGGTGGCGGCTTTAGGGTTCACCAACTTTACTTAGTAATTAGAACCCCGACATATATAAACTTCTTTTTATTGTGTGTAGGTAGGGAAAAGGCAGTTACGCAACTTAGAGGGAGCGAACGTGACGCTTCTCCGTAGGACTCGCCGAATCACTCAACCACTCAATCACATACCCACTAAAAACCCTCCTGAATCAACATATATCTAAACATAAAGAAGATAAGAAAGGACAGACAACAGTTACCTAATACATTAAATTTTTAAAAAAGCAAAATTATAAAAAGTTAAATTTTCCAAACTAAGCAAAAGGAAGAATAAAAGGAAAGAAGAAAGGGAAGAGAGTAGAAGAATACTAATGTAAACCCTCTCGAGAAATTATTAACATAATCCGTTTCATTAACGAGAACTGTTAGTAAATCTGAAAGCAGACCAATATTTCTTCGCATTCTGGTGTATTTTCTGCAATCAGTTAGAAGGTGACGCTCTGTCAAAGAACAACAACACTCCTCACATACGGGTTGATCACCAATTTGCACTGAATCATTTAGTGATGACTATATTATATTTTCATATTTTAAAGAACGTTTCAGAGCACGGAAGTGACGTCACAGTGTGCTGAGGGTGATGGGAAGGGGAGAAAGGAGTAGCGGCCGAGACAAAAGGAGATGTGACGCCGTGGTGGGGGATGAGGGTCGTAGGGGTGTTAGGTGTCAGAAGCAGCCGTGGCAAAAGCTCGCTGTGACAAAAGCAGTGTGACCACCAAGGCGAAGTTTTGCGCCCTCCGAGACACGCAGACGGAACTGCCTCCCTGCTGTTTCCTCAAGTGAAGACGTCAGCACTGATACGATCGCGTGAGGAGACGAGTCCACAATGCACGGAAGAAATATTACACATTAATCACGGAAAGAGGGCGAAAGGAGAGGCTCGCGAACGTTTTCGTGATGGGAACATGTCCAAGTAAATTTAATTATTTATTTATTTTTGTTTCAAAGTAAAGTAATATCAAACACATTAGTTCTAAAACACATTTAAATATTACGCACGAATGCTTGGGCGCAATACAGATATAATATAAAACAACTTCAAATAAAAAGAACGCAACGTAAAAACGTCGCACTAACAGAGCTCGGTCTAATTATATCGATTCGACGACTTACGTACTTTGCTAACGCAAATTCAAGATCATGTTTCTCTCATACCATTTAGGGGAGAGCGCCAACTATACCAAAAATGAATCATTAAAACTTTTAAGTGAAAACTGATCAGGACGTACGTTTAATACGTAAGGGTAAAGGGGAAGTTAACAAGAAGCGATTTTACTTCGCTACGATTAGAACCCTCAATATTCTACAACTGAGCTTCGCAGGAGTTCTTCTAACAATTTTTTTTTTCATTCTTACAAAAAGTACTATTAGTCTCGAGGCATGAGAAATCATCTCGGAACAAGATGGTAATTCTGCATTCAAAAGAATGAAATAGTTATTTTGACACAGCGACTCACCTGTAACTCTTAACGTGTGATACTATTGCATGATTTTCTCAATATATCTGACATATAAAAGACACGAAATGAATCAAAGTCTCATCGAATGAGTGTCTTACAAATGTTTTCGAAATGTTCACGACCACGTGAAAATGGCTACGGACCGCGACTCGAACCCGGAAATTTCAGTTATGGCCGCAGATGCACCGTCCATTGCACCACCCACTTCGACTCTCAAAGCCGTGCAGAACATCCCTCTGGTCAGTTCCACCTGCCGCCATAACGGGTGGACCCGGGTTCGAGCCCTGTGCCGTCGCTATTTTCACGATGCAATAACTCCTCCACGAGTCAGTACTCGAAAGTTGCGTTTTAAAAATGATTAATCGTGTTGGAACATTGAAAATAACTTTACAATTCACGAAACTAACGTGTTCAGCAGTTCCATACCGGTAACTCCAAAAAGATACACAGCCATGTTAAAATGATATAATTTTAAACTACAGTTATAAGAGTATGATGTAATTACAGTATTGGAATGGTTCGGATACCGTTCTGAAAGAAATTATCCATTTGAAATAAGTCTTCATAATATTTCATACTGTTTACATTGAAATTCTTCGTTTTTGTGCAAACACGTGGCATGAGTACCAGCCATACTGGGGGAAATGGAATAACCTCTTCGTAATACTTCACCTACACAAAAAACTACAAACTACTTTGTAGCATCTATCGAGATATCGAGGAATCCTATATTAGGAAACCATTCAATATCGGAGAACTCTCCTCTGAATATCCAACGTTCATTATTCCTCTCATAGTGGAGTCATGAAGTTTCGAATCGCCGGACAAAGTGAGAAACATCACACCCGAATAGTAGATTCCTTACACGACTTGAGTTTTGCTAGGACTACCCACATATTGGCATTAAGTAGCGAAGTCTCTAAAACACTAGACTTTCCTATGCATCAAATTTATAAAGGAAAAGAAAAGTGAAGTTGAGAGAGGTACAAAATGCAACCAGATATGACCAACACAATTTAAAACTTCGCGTAATAGTATCTTCAATAAATTTAATTCCAGCAAAATATTAATCATCATTTCATTCGTACGTAAATTCACAGCCTTCTCAATTACTGAGTTTCGGTCGAAAGAGCCCTCCCTCCATAATCTACACCGCAAATAAAGGAGATACTACGACCCCCTTTTTCATTAAACATCCTGTATCGAAATCACAACACCAATAGTACTTTCTATAATAATGCATTGGGAAGATACATCAATTTTGGACAAGGAAGTTAAGTATTACAAACGTAACATATCAGAAATGATATTTATACAAAATATACCCGGGAGTTTGAGTTTACGCACAGTCACAGAAAAATTATATGGTTTATACAATAAAATAACATTTTTGAAAACGTATTTTGTGTTTATATTTATGTTTAATATCATGTTCAATTGATTTGTTATGTTCCTTGTTATAATTCATATATGCTAATAAATAAATGCGTGTCAGTCTGTTTGTAACATAATCACGACTAAACCACGGAACCGATTGTGATAAAATTTGGCAAGGATATAGTTAAGATGTCCAGGATCAACATAGGTTAACTTTTAATTTTTTTAATCCGTGAAAAGAAAGATAGAAAATGATTTTTACCACAAATGTCGATGAAATCTGAAAAAAAAGAGATATATTCTCTTCCGCCGCCTAAACGGTTACAAATATGTGACAACTATGCATGGCAACATTGGTCGCCTCAAAGAGTTCTACAAAAAAGAGGTCTATCTACAAAGGTTTACCTGCATTATTGACAAAACGTTATTAAAAATACGAGACTTAAAATATTTCAATTTAAGAAGGAAAAAATGAACCATCATCAAGTTGAATAGTTTTTTTGTGCAGTTAACATAGATTTAAAAAAAAACATCTTTAACTAGTAAAATTTGGACGAATTTAAAAGCGTTTTAACGAAATAGTGCAGTCGCTCTGTGGTCGCTGTGTCTTTTGCCTCGGAAGCAAAAATTCGACCTGCGAGGGTTCTGGTGAGTGGGTTCGTTGGTCTAACGAGTAAAAAACGTCAACGTCAGGTGATCAGCTACTTTCTTATAATTTGAACCATCTTAAGACAGCTTCAAACAAAGGTCGCAAGTCGTCCATTATGTGTTTAATAAGATTATATAATTGACGTTAATTGTAGTAGAATGGTAAAGTACACTCAATCTCATGGCTTCCAACCGAATGACAAAGATTTCCTCTCATGCAATCACGTGAGCCACGCTTCGCACACGCGTTGTCCCTGTCGATCGAAGGGTCGAGTGCTATATGAGTACACACACACACATGGCACGCGAGAGGTAAACGCAGCTGCTCCAACAGGGGGAGCGACGGACGGCGGGCCCCGTGATCGTCACACCCGCCAACACAGCTGCCACGTTCCAACCAGACATCGAAATTTCACGTTTGGACTCTCGCCCCCCACCCCTCCCCAACCCCCACCACCACCACCAAGTGCACACAACAGGCACGCAAACCTCGCACATGAATGGAAGAAACGTTAAAAAAAAAAATACATCGAAATTATTTTTATTCGCTTCAAAAAATATCTCTCTGAATTCGCAATAATCGTATTTTTTTTAATATGAAATTTATAATAGCAACTTCTGTCAACAAAATAGTAATTATAATAAATAATAATAATAATAATAGTTTATTCCCTCAACAATACATTTTTTTTTATAATGGTTGAAATAAAGGAACTAATAACCACCGACATCAAGTATAACGGTGGTTATGCGAAAAAATAAAAATTAAATAAAATAAAATTTTAAAGAATAATTATCAGACCATTCAGTCTTCCTTTTCAAAAGTGAGCGGCCACCGCAGCTCATTCTTATCTGCTACGATAGAATTGTCATTCAACACACACTTATCAGTTACGAACATAGTTCGGGTAATTTGCTACTATTGTTAATGTTATATTCAAATGCTTACAATAAATTTTAAGTGATTCAAATCATTGACACAATTTTTAACTTCCCTCGCAATTTTTTTTTTTTTTTTAATTTTGACTTGACTTAATGTTGTTATTAAGCAACGGCTTAAAACATTTTGGGTCAAGATAAACAAATGTTTTGGCGACGGAAGAATTATTGACTTTCGGTCTAACAAAATGTTTTTTTTATTTACCATAAATGTAGAGTACGTCATATTGAACCAAACAAAGCACTGTAAACTGCAGTGTGTCAAAGGGATTGGACAATGTTACGAAGCTGTATGTAAGAGCAGTCTCGGAATAAGCTTTCCATGAGTTCCGGGAATCCCAGTACCGCGGGTCGCGTGACCGCCCCCGCACTCTTGCCAACCCCCTTCGCAAAAGCTTCTCACGTTTCCTTTGAAGCCACAGAGTAAACATGGACGAGTGAAATTACTTCGAGAGTTGTAGCGCGTACAGAGAAGTAAACGAAACAGCTTCTTTGATTTCGCTTTACGAACACACACACATATATATATATATAGAGTCTGAAGGAAGCGTCTGCAAAGGATTTGCAAAAAGGCTGCTTCCGTTTTATGGTCCTTCGACAATACAACGACAAACACTTTGCCTCTCGCGTCAAATTCCTCCCGCAAACGATGCAAAAGTAGATCACAACGAAATCCCTCACTTTCAAATGTTTCTACACTTCGTGTAGCAGATGAGAAGAATGAAAGAACAACTAAAAATACTAAAATACACTTTTAAATCTGTCTAATCTTGTGAAAGAAACAGAGACTGTAAAAACCAAACTCTTAAATTACTTATTTATGAAATTATATATTTCTCTAAATACATAAAAACGATTTGTCTCTGATTTCTCCTTCGCATGATGGATAGTTAGTATCTAATCGAATTGAATAATATTCCGCACAACAACAGCATGAGTGAGTCAAATGTTCGGTATATGAGCAAGTCAGACAATTTTAAATTACTTTACCCTCAAGCCGAGATTCCTTCATTTAAGCATCCTGAGAATAGTGAAACTGCATAAAACACAGGAAAATCTAAGAGGAAGGTTCCGAAAAAATAATCTGATACCAACATGAATTGGTCAATATATCAATGGTAAATAAATGGAGTGAGAGAAACCATATTATGAATAGAAAAATAAAATTAATAGCACAGTGGACATACATATAAAATATATTTTCTTTTGTCTTCTTTTTAAAACAATACAAGATTAAGTCTTTAAAAGTACTGCAATATCATCCCCCGCGCAAGAATTAATATCCGGAAAGGTTGGTTAGGATGTACGAAATTATTTAATTAATGCTTAATAACAACTGAGGGTATACATCGAAATGGATGTAAATATGGAATAAGGAATTTCGAAAAAATGTGAGTAGCAAAAGAGAACATATGAGTTGTATTCCCCAAAAACATAAAAAAGAAAAAAAAAATCTTCCAGGCACCTAGGTGGATCTGAAACTTTGCACTAGCTCAGAATCGACGTTACGTCGTCACATATATTCCCACAAGGAATATTATTTACAAAGAACTCATCTAATCTCAGAGCACTTCTAAATAATTGAAAATCCAAGTGGATATTTCTTTGACTTGACCAACGTTAGTTCTGATCAATCTGTTCGAAGTAAGATATCAGTCTTCATTGCATCAACGGCAGGGTGAATCTTTTCTAAAAATATATATCCTCCTCACGTAAGGTATTATTCTGATTCCAGCGATCCCTTGTATCTTTTTCATTCTAAGAATACTGAGATGAAGCACGAATAATGGGAAAACAAACGAGATCAGCGTTCACAAAGGAACAGGGTTCGAAGGAGAAAGAAAACTTCATACACACGCACAAATAGGAACCACGTGAACTCGACTAGTATCCATCCACGATTACTGCTCTACGTGACAGGTCGAAACATTTTCGTCCTTTCAAAGTTTCGCCAGTTTTGGTATTTTCATCGTTTGGAATGCTTTCGCGTAAAAAATTCATATGAGGTAAGTCTATAAGAAGAAGGAAATTTATTTATTTATTTATTTTATTTTTGGAACACGAAGGACACGCCACGGAAATTCTAGTGAACCCTCAACCAACGTGCGATGCCGACAAGGGCAATTTATGTCAGTTCGTGGGTGACTCGGTCTGTTTTTCAATATATTATATCTCTAATCTATATTCTTCAGTGAAAAACTGCCTTGGTAACGGTTATAGTCCAGATGTGGGTTGTCTCGTACTCGAAGTAACACTAGGTATAGTTATTTGCAAAACCGCAGTAAGCACGTGATCACATGGAAAGTCAAATCGGAAGCGGAGTTTTTTATTTCGAGCGCTCATTACGTACTAACCGCCGAAAACACAATGTCTTTGTGACTCATCAAATACCAACAGAAAGTTTATCTCACCATCAGTTCACACTCCGGAGACGACCTTCTGAACCTTTCTTGACCTAGGGTGGGTACTTCCGCAAAAATCTTAAATTTGGAATTTTAATTCCCCGAGGAATGCTGAGGCCACGCGCGCTGCTCAGTGATATGACGAACGACCACGTTTCATGTCCCCCGGACGGACGACGCCTGTGAGTAGAAGTCTAAGCGACGGTTCACCCTCTGTCGACGAGGAGCGATGTTTTCAGAAAGCCCCAAAGTGAGACGACGTTTTGCAAAAAGATAGTAAAGGCACCCTTATCAGTTCCGGAAGCAAGCAAGGGACCATCTCATGAATTTCGATCAAAGGGTCCAAGGTAAAAAAAAAACAACTTCTACCGAGTCTAAGTAATAAGGAGAAATAGGAAAGAGTTACATCATCATAAAATCTCAGTGCGACAATCCACATCGTTAATATCCCGCAGGAGCGCACAAAGCGCGAAACTTCACCGTTTGGAAAAGCGAAATCCCGAAGAAGCGCGGTGAGCGATAACTACTTCTACCTGGATGCACATATTTATTCAAAGACCAGGAATCCCTCCCTCCCTCGGCCCAGTGAACGAACAGCCCGCGTGCGATGACGACGTATTTCCACCAGAACATCACGCAACACAGGACTCGCGCTTCGGTCAGAGATTTACATCATCGTTCACGCGTGACCTGTTTCATGGCACTAGGGGGGGGGGGTGTGAGGTGTATCATCGTAAGAAACAAAGTGACAGGTTGAGTTGTGGTTTCGCATTTAAGCGAGCGGTGTATAAAAAAGGGGGGATTTGATTTCCGTGCGTTCACATCATTCTTCATTCTACTGAGTAAAAGAGACATTTGAATTTTTATGACGAGTATACGTAAATAATTCAGCAGCCGTAAACAGTGGCGGATCCACACCGGAATCAAGGGAGAGGTTAACCGGCGAGCATTGTTGTTTAAAATTGTGGTTTAACAATAAAATTTTTATAAAAATTACCCTAAAATAAAATGCATCATATATAATTAACAATCTGATATTATTAATAACAATAATATTTATAATATTAATAACAACAATATTTATATTAGTAACAATAACAATTATAAATAATAACAATTATTAATATGGTAATACTTTTACAAAGTATGCCATTTATCACCTTCAATCATTTAAGAGTTCAGGTCCAATGGGAGCCTTAGCCCCCCACCCCATAGATCCACCACTGGCCGTAATCAAGCAGCCAGTGTATATCGTAGAAGTAAACGCTGAACCCTTACTAAACGGCATCCGATTAACCGGCCTATTATCCCATAGGAAAGTATTTTTCTGTCTCTTTCAGCGTATAATGCAAACATCGATTTTTAGGTGGATCTTTCAAGGAATGTAAAATGAAGTGAAGCTTTGTTAGGTGTGTTTGTTCATGTATGTCTGTACAGCACAAAAAATGAGTTGCAATGAGGTCTCATTAACTCGTTTATTCATCTTGACCTAATGAAGATGTAGACTCTTTTTGAACGAAAATCGGTTTACTCGCCCCGGATTAATCGGTCAAGGTCTCGGTCCCTACCAGACCGGTTCAAATGGGTTCTGCTGAATAACTTATAATGTAACCCGACACCGAAATATTGGCAATTTTTTTTCTTTTTTTACTCCATGAAAGAATTAACATTTTATAGGTTCACGTTGAAGATATTGCCAGCAGTCTTCCTTCATATTTCTGGTTTTCACGCAAAAATTAGGAGCGTGCATTGAAATTTATTTTTGGCTAGAAATTAGAAGTTCTTTCTTTTTTCTTTTTTTCCGGCAAAAGGATTTTTGGTCGCTTCCGTACTTTTCTTAATATACCTCATTTTGAGTATTTGAAAATAGAGAATTCAATACTTCGTGATTGATTCCAAGAATATTTTTAGACGATTCCAGTGAAACCTAAATAAACCTTCCCCGAAACCGGCAAGTGTCTACTCAGCGAGTGAGTGACGCCGTCAATTTTATATTCATTAGAAGTGAAGTCAGTCCATATAATTCCCTCGCCTCTAAATTCCAATTCCGCGCGCTTCGTCCCTTCTCCTGCAAGCGAAAACTCATTCCAACCCATCATTCAGGCATTACTCATCACCATTTTCCACACGGTAAACTCCTATGAAAATGAAAGAAGCACTTTTAATTTCGAAGGGTATTTATTATTATTAGAGAGGAAAAGTGAAGAAATTTTTCTCACAATTTTCTCAGCCCATTCTGCAGTATGACTAATGTGATTTAGGGTCCATTTGATTCCAGACACCAACATTCTTTTTCTTTAATTTTTTTTCGGAGGGTAGGGAGGGGGGGGGTTGAGCTCACATCTCCAGCAGACCTCCACACCTCAAGACACTTCACACAACAAATTACCGGAAAGTTCCGGATATAGAGCAACGTTTTGGAACAATTGTGACAGAAAATTTAAACTAGGAAGCATTTTCGATAAATTTTCAACTACATTATCCTAAGTAGTTTAGTATCCTATTTAGTTTTACTATACCTTATTATGTAGTTACTTTCACCATCATTTAAAGAAAGAACTTGAACTTACCTGGAAAAAGAGAAAAAAAATACACTTTAATTCAAAGGAACAATAATACAATTTTTTAAATATTAACAAAGCAAAACAAATCCGTAGTGTGAAATCACACCATACACAAAAGCCAAGTTAGTATGATAAACAGTCATATTTTAATAATATGTTACAAAAAAAGGGGGGGAATTGTGTCAGAAGAAGAAGAATGTAATTTCTTACAAAATTTTGGAATATTAAGAAAATTAAACATTCTGTAATAGAAATAATTGAAAAGATACACGTTATGGGTTTGCACGACTAGATATCGCAGGTAACTACAGACTCAGTCCTCTTCCCAATACACTCAGCCTGCAGCTCTTTTGTTCGCTAGTTTCTTTTTTTCATTTTTTACAGAAGTGGAACGTATATATTGCAAAGCATCCTTCTCCCTCCGGAGCGAATATAACTCCCACTCATTCCGTCGCTCAAACGCTGAACACACTCCATCGCATGCAGAGGCAGCTTGTGCGTATCGTCTCTCTAACCCTCTCCTCTCTCCTCCCGAAAGGCTGTCAGAGTGCCTTCAGCGCAAGGGAGGACTAGGCAGAGAAGGGGTTGCGAAATAAAACGTCCATAGATCACTGCGCGAGCATGAAATCAATTTCGGCGCGCGTCTATCCTCCCTCGTTGCAGAATTTTATCAAGCCGCTTCAGGCATTACCCTGTCACGCGGACAATACATTTCTTTTCCTTCTACTGAAATAAATACTAAGCAACTCGTAATACGAACATTTTAAAAGAAAATGCAGAGCTTATATTTCATAGGGCAAAGGCATAAAATAGAAAATAAAATTGGACAAATCTAGATATTATCACAAGAGATTTTTAAGAATACAGGATTATCCCGGATTCAAGGTACACATTTTATGGGTTGGCACAAGACACTGTAAAGATTGTTTATTGTACAGGAACGTATGGGCGCTAACATCACTTGTTAAGGGGACATCTGAAGAGTCTTGTGTATGCGACTCCACTTGACTCGGATGAGGATCGCGTTGCTCCAATATTCGTAGCTGCAGCACGTGTACGTGAAATATCTCTTTGGCGTCTTTGAATGTGTTCAAAGCCAATCTCTCCACAAATGCTGTCAAGCACGTATCACTGACGGTAGACGCAATTTGAACAGTTATTGTAAACATTGCACTTGTCAACGACGCTCTCAATAATAAATTTCCTTTCATCTCTTATTTCTTGTGTTACTCTGTATACAGTACAGGAATCAAAATCAATAGCTGAATTTTTTTCATTACTTTTTACTGTGAGATGGTTTCTTCACTGTTGACAACACTCACGCAAAACCATGTTTCCTGGGCCGATAAAAATCTTAAATTTCTTAACCAAAGGAACGTCTCAAATATTGGTCACTACACTCGTCTTTTCCGCCGTCAGTTTCAAGAAATGGGGAAGAAGAAGACGCGTGAAGAACACTTGGAGTTTTCTGGAACGGTTCATGAATTGAATAGCAAAATACTCTCGTAGCATGAAATTATTGAACTGACGCATTATTGGGCCCGTCCAGACATCGCAAGAGGTTTTTATACGTAAAGAGAGCCAATACACATTAAATACGAATGGCATAGTAATTTGTGTCCTAAAAACTTGGGTTTCTTCCAACATAACTACTTAAACATCTCTCCTGTATAACGACGTCAACCAACATTGGCGAATAAAGCTTGCGGAAAATGTATTTTTGATAACCATTTTAAATCTCACATATAATAAATACGTCGGTACATATCAACATGAATTTATGTTTGATTTCCCAATGCGATAGATGTTCAAGGCTGGAAACTTTCAAAGACTCAGAGCAAGATTCATGGCAACGTAACGACGTAAATCAAAATGGCAAACCGGGCATGTAAACTGGTACTTCGACAACGAAAGAATTATTCTCCCCCACTTCCTTACAAGGTATAACACATCAAACTGAAGCATCAAACGGAGTATTTCATGGCACGAGACCAGAGTCCAAATAAAAGAAAAAATTCGAAACCCCACTGTTTACTCTAACACTTTCAGAATTGTTCAAACATTTTGTTAAAAATACAATTTGAAAATGAATTATTAATATAACCTGACTATTACTATGATTCAGTTAAATTGTAAAGGGATATAGACCTATTCGTAGACTTATCCTTTTCAGATGTTCTGATACATTGAAATCCCAACAATTCTGTTCCAGTGTATATAACTATTCTGCCTATAAATATGCGGAGGTTTGTTGTAATAATTTATCTCGAATTTTGAATTATTTTAAAAGTTACAATTTATAAATAATATATTTCGAAAAATATATAGTTTGATAATAATATGTAGTTTTGAAATAACTTTTTTTTTGTTTTTAATACATATTTGTTTGTATTCTACGTACCGAACTATTTTCCTTCGTATCTTAGGAGTAAAGTGCTGAAATGTTAAATCCGCCTCTGCCTTAGGACCCTCGATCGGAATAGATGCGATGGTCCCTTCCTGGAAGATGTTGGGTTGCCAGGGAACTTGAGGAACCGAACCAACATTTGCCTGGAGTAGGTGAGGGTCACCCCGGCCGAAAGCCGCACCTATTTAGGCCGAGCGGAAGTTTGAACCCCTGCTCTGCCGCTCAGCCAATGGGATCGTAGAAGCGAATACGCTACCACTAGACCAGCGCTGTCGCTTATGATGAATCGACGAGTGGTCCAGGGTTCTGTACACCCATCCTCTTTCTCTCTTTCTTTCGCTCTGTCCGTCTGTCACTGTGGAGTACAACACTCGTCTCGATGACGTTCGTGCGTCTGAGAGTCAAATCGCGTGGCGGTGCGTGCGGCGGTTGCGTGAGCGTTCGCTCTCTTACGCACTTCTCTGTGTGACGTCATGCCTCGTGTCTCGTACATCGCGTGAGTGAGTGACGTGCAACCACGCGTCTCAACGCAGTCGAGTGCAGTCGCTTCTTTCCATTCCTCTCCATTAGCGGGACCAATACACTCACGAAACAATACATTTGGAAAGTGATGGACTTTTATTAATGGCCGAGAGATATTTTCAGTGTCTATTCCTGGATCGTGTTTCCCCCCATCACGAATCCCTCGAAATAAAATCCGAGGTAAACATTTTAATTATATATGACTATCGAGGGAAGTAAAATATATTTATTAAGTTTAGGACTGATGTGATAGAACACACTGTCACCCTGGAATTATTTTTAGTACAAGGGTTAATAATTTCTTAATATATTGTAATTCCGAGATGTATAATTCTTGACTTGGTATCTGATAAGGAAGAGGTCAGGTTGCAAAAGAGAGAGAGAACACCACTGGATTCTTTTGGTGAGCAAGATGAGTCCGGAGGGCAGGTGTTATGCTTTTGGAAATGTGGATGTAGAGGAGAGATGCATATGTTTTAGAACTTTTGTATCGAGCCCTGTGGACAGAATATACCCGAAACGTCAGTGAGTAACGTATCCTGACCCAATGGCGGATCTAGACCGTAATCAAGGGGAGGGGGGTGGAAACCGGGGAGCATTTTTGTTTAAAATTATGATTTTACAACACAAATTTTATAAATATTACCTTTAAATGAAATGCATCAAATAAATAATTAACAATCTGATATTATTTATAACAATAAAAATTATGTTTTAAGTTATTAATTTTGTTTTTTAATAGTATTATTAATATGTATTAATAATAATAAGTATATTAATAATAATAATAATAGTAACAACAATTATTATCTGCTAACACTTTCACAAAGTATGCCATTTATGACAGATGAAATTTCAATTTTATCTGTCAAGAGTTTAGGTCCAAAGGTCCGCCAATGGTTATACATCCGCCACTGCCCTGACCTATTCCGCAAGACAGAACTCCCGTAACGTCGCCAATGTAGGCTACCCTCTCTATACTTCCTTGCACGCAACAACACAAAGCACCCAAGTACACAGACATGTCGCACGTAGGATCCACAAACGTGTTCCGAGCTTGGATCCTTCACAATGGGAAAATGCGCGTCTGTCGACAGCGGGGCACTAAGGGCTTGTAACTACGTCATCACACGACTGAGCTAAGAGAGACCCCCTCCGCGAGCGCAGAGGAAGAGAGAGTGAAGGAGAAGACGACGCCACAACAACTCGGGTCGCGGGTGACGACGAGGTAACGCGATTAGCAGCCGCTGCTTCGTCGCAACAGCTGCGTTGTGGCATCCGGACACGCCCTCACAAAGGTCACAGCCACAAAATATTTAATTCCAATGCTTTGTCGTTTCTTACAAGTATATTCGCTTTTTGCACCATAGATCACCAACAGTGGCGGATCTAGACCGTAACAAAAGGTGACAAAATTGGCTCTTAACTGGGAGTGGGCTTAACTGGGAGAATTTTTGTTCATAAATAATGGTTTTACAACACAAATTTTATAAATATTACCTTTCAATAAAATGCATCAAATAAATAATTAAAAATCTGATATTATTTATAACACTAAAAATTATGTTTTAAGTTATTAATTTTGTTTTTTAATAGTATTATTAATATGTATTAATAATAATAAGTATATTAATAATAATAATAATAATAATAGTAACAACAATTATTATCTGCTAACACTTTCACAAAGTACGCCATTTATCAACTTCAATTTTATCTGTCAAGAGTTCAGGTCCAATGGGAGGGAGCATAACCCCCTTAGCCCCTCCTCCTCCTCCACAGATTCATCACTGATCACTACTGATATGCACATAACTTATCATTGTTTTGTAACGTTTCCAAGATCCAGGGATGGCGGCGATAGATTGAATTCGCTCGTCTTCCTAATTTATTTTTCCAAGTTAGAATTTTGTCCACAAAAAAAAGTTTGTGTAATGAGTTGAGCTGCTGTTAACCGTATATTTAAGTAGACAATGTTCCCCGTTTACATGCAATATTAATAAGTCGTGGTATACGAAAATTCGAAGAACATTTTCCACAGTTCACCATTTAAAAAGGCAAAATAGAAAAACCCTTTCCCATATGAAACACCTCTCAAAACTTCAAGTTTCAACTTCAATGTTTTTTTTCTTCTTTGTGTTTTGAAAAATGAGAAAGTCACTCACTCTCGTATGACAAATATTATTCATGCACATTTTTAGAAAATGAGTTCCAATTCTCATAGCCGTCTACTTAATCGAAAAGTGTTATGGGGGAGGGGGGGCAATATTTTCTTCGCATATTTTGAGGAGGAGACCAACCAAAATTTATTTTCGACAAACAGACACAAAGAAGGATACTCGTCTGTCACAACGAGAGATAATGAACACATCCTCTATGGCGTAAACTGTATTCCACATGATAACCCTCTTTACTATACCAAAACCTAATCATCGTGCAGATGATTCAAGTGTCTGGATCACTGCGACGAAGCTGCCGATGTAAAAACAATTTTAGAATGAGAATTTGTTCGGTTACAACATTTCTCTATCATAGATACGCAACAAATAGCAAAACAGACTTTGCTATCTCAATTGTTATTAGAAAATAGTTAATATTTTTAATTTGGAAAACGCGACGTGTACCACCACCGATAACGTCATAACATAATTCGGATCGTGATGTGTTGCGTCGGCGAATAAAACTCACTGAAACATGAATTGATTCATAGAAGATATTCATTGATACATCTATCAATTTCAGGGTCAACAGTCACGTTTACATACTGATCGGAATTTCTCGCATGACACATCATGAATTAGTGGCACATCAGCAAACATTCATAAAACAGAAAGGAAAAATGTGTTTATCGACCGGTCAATGACGCTCTGCTTTCCACATACAGAACGATTATTAGATTAACAAGCAATATTAACAACCCCGAACGAACCCAAAGGGGGCAGTCGTTTAATACGTAAACGCCATTCCTACGGGAAATGGCAATAAAAATTGAAGGTGGACACAAATGAGAATTTTTGTAACCGCACATATGAATTGTGAATCATGTATCTGCATATAAGTGAGTGAATCAGAGGATTTCGCTTCACCTCTCATTATAGAGGGAATGCGCTCATTTTTCTATAGACTCTATTACAGCATTGACGAGAGAAACGCCACTAAACCTATTAACGTGGGAATATATTACAATACAACATTAAAAGTAAATAAAGACAATATAAAGCATAAAATGTGAAATCGTGATTTACGAGAACTATGAATACGATTAGTTTATTATTATTATTAGTGCTCCCAACGAAAGACAAGGAATGAGTATAAAGAACACATTAAAGTGTGAATATTGCTAAGAGATTCCCCTCGACTCTTCGTCTCGCTGTAGACACGTGGGAGTCTTACTCGTGTCAACAGAATCTTCGTGAGATTACGTTCGAATGCTGCCGCCTTAACCAACATTCACAGAACTGACAGTGCTAACTGTGACGGACAGAGGGTTTAATCTCTAACCTTTGGCCTGCCTGAAGATAGCTTCTCCACGGGTTTAGAGCAGTCTTTGCGTGGATGCCGTGGCATGCCGTTTAAAGTGCTGGGCCACCTCCCGCAACAGGCTTATGACAACACTACACTTTCGCTCCATTGGTTGTATCTCGTAACTTTTCTTGTACTGCGAGGGCTGTACTACAGCACGGCACAAAAAACAGTGAGTATTCCCAACAGCAGTGCTCTATCCGCAGCACGTCATTACCCTCACTTGCTGCTTCTAGCTTAATCATATACATTTACATGACGTTTTTGGTTTCTATCAGTCGTTGCATGATAAAACTATCTTCATTTTGTGCATCCAGCTATCATGTGAACCGCATTTTGTGCAAGTCCTGATTAAGATATCCATTATTTTAATTTCTATTAATAGTCAATGTTTTTAGCAAAGTATCCCCGCTTCCCCTCTCGCACAAAGCCATTCGCATTGTACAACAGTTAGACAAAATCAAGCATCATTTATTAATACGACAAAGTCGTAATTTCAAAGCCGTGAATTAATGTACGTGCACTTCAACGACAAATGTTCCGCATATGACAACAGAGCCCTCGATCGGCCAACAAATTTAATCACCAGAGTATTTGAATTTAATGTGTTCGCAAAGTTATTAGCGAAGAGCGACTGCCTGTTCCTCCTCCCTCACGCGTGTACACGAAGATAGTCATAATTTATTCACATTTGCCAGAATGCATACCAAAAAATAATCCCTTATAAGTGCGAGTACGTGGAGCGGACGTATTAATAAATCCTTTTTTCACCCTCTACCCCCACCCCCTAACCCCAACCAGCTCTGTCGCCGCCAGGGAAAGGGTACAGAGCCTACAACCGCCGTCGTGCAGAGGGCGATAGCGGCGCGAGGGCAGCGCCGTGACCGTGCAGCGGGATCAAAGAGAACTACGCGTGCGGGAGCATCCATATTGCAAGACTGCGTTTAAATATTTGAAGAGAGAACGCGGACACAGGAGAGGGGTGGGGGTTAGAGAGAGAGAGAGAGAGAAACAATGTTCTCGTTTTGGAGCAGTAGATGAACTCGTTGCATGAATATACAGATGGAATATGTGCAAACTAAATGCAATAAAAAGGGAAAGAAACTTAACGGTTGTTTCGAGGTGAGATCATGAAATATGAAATCGGCAGAAAATCGGTCAGATTACTTCCCGTTTGTTACTGATTACTTCCGGTAATGGGAATGTACTTGACATTTTTTTCGATTATTTTAATTTTGAAATCAGCATTCGCAGAAAGGTCTACATATTTTAATAACAAGTCCAAATAAACAAAATTGGAGAAATTTATAAGAGAATATTTTACTGCATATCATCGTTTTAAAACATAAGGACCAAACAGAAAAGATTAAAAGCATAGAGAAAAAAAACTGGAATTTTTCAAAACAAGTAACGTACTAAGAATTGCTGGAAAATATTACTACTTATTGATCATTTTCTGTCCTATTTCGTCCTATAAAATAAAATAAAAATATAACAAAATAATAAAAAATATAAAAATTAAAAAAGATTAAATAAAATTTAAATAAACTAACACATAAGTTAGAGAGATACACCTCTTCCATATTTATAATCAAAATTCAAAGTTCATTATAAAATAGTATAAATTTGGTAAAAGAAGATTTTACATAACAAAATAAAATGTTCACTTAATGCACAAAATAATAGATCACAGCATAAATAAACTTCAGTTTGTTCAACCATGCCCAGGAATATGAATGTCTTGTTGTGGAAAACTGCATGAATATCTCAATACACCCAGTCCATAAATACCCAACTAAACGGCAATCGCCATGTGACCCACTTGGTTTCCGCTTTATCAGATTCACCCTCTCTGACCTCCCACCGCTTCATAGAGTAGGATGAGTGCGATGTAGAACGATAATAGGTACAGAAAGCTCTATTAATAAAAGCACGAATAATTTAGCGTACAGCATTATCCCCGATCTGACCAGCAGCACATAAATGAGTCTCTAGGAATGTCACAGAACATTTTCCACGTATCGTTATACCCAAAATTCATAGTTTAAATTTCAGTTCGACTATAGAACGGTACAGTCAAACTCTCCCCACAATCATTTTGAGACAACAACAAAAAAAACATAAAATTCTCCAGTATTCCATTTATACATAATATATCAGGAAATTCTTGAATAGATAGGAAAAAAATTCGAGATATCTAGGGATCATTGCGAATTAGCTCCACGAGAGTCTATTTCCAAATTTGGTGATGGTGTCCAATGTCCGATGTCGCATGTGTGTGTGTATGTTAAGAATTTTGTTCCCCCTTTAATAACTCACGAACAAATTGATGCATCGAAACCAAACTTGAGATTCGACTTCGAACGCATTTTGGGAATAGAAGAAGCCTCTTCCTAGACAGCGCACTCCGAACTCATTCAGACACCGCGTTCAACTTTCCCACTTGCAAAACTCCAAATTTTGGAAAAAAGAATATAAACGTTTTTGTTGTACGTTCATATGGCTAATCAGCATTTCATTTTTTGTTTTTATATCAAGAATCCAAGACACAAAATACATCCACAAAACCGCTTTAAGGAAAGGTCACACATCTGCACAGAAACATAAGCACTCTCTCACTGGATGAATTAAAGGACATGATATTTTAAGCAAATTGAAAATAAAGAACGAAATCACATAAAAGTAACTCACGGAACGCGAATGGGATCGACTTCGTTCAACGATGATATTCACTGCAATCGATTTCTGAACAAATATCTCTAGCACGAACTAAAATTTATTCCGTTCGGTTGGATCATGAGCAGCACGTGATTGTAAAAAAAAAAATTACAACGAAATAAAAAAATCTCCGGACATATTTATTAGAAAGGCGCTATCAAATTATAATTTTAGTTTTCTTCTTTATTTAAAAAATCTTACCATTAAATTGTGCAAACCATTTTCTAAGTAAATTAATGATCTAAGTCCACAGTTGTATTTCTAAATAGTGAAATACATAACCTTTCACAAAATTATCTATATCCATGTAGTTATTTCACGGAACGTGGATATTTAGGACGGGAAAATTGGTTTCAAATTATAAAAACATTTGCGAAAAGAGGAAATGCAATTCATAAGACATTATTCATTACTGTGTTGTTCCACTATTTGACTTGGTTTCTTCTAGCCATCTCCTGTGGTTCCTCTAACCTACGTATTCCCACACCATCAAGCCAATTACTATGGGGGTATATTGCTTTCTGTTACAATCTACTTAAGTTTATTCTTTTTTCGAGTAAATTCCAAATTGAAACTAAACTTTCTTGAGGAAAGGCTTGAATTCTGCCACTTATTGTTTAATCATTGTAACTAACATAAGTTAGAAGACTTGAGAAAAAATCTCGTAAGGTCCAATACAAAAACAGAACTGGATTTTTTGTTACTTAGTTGTTCCAAATGAAAACAACAGAAAGTTTGGAATCCATAACGAACATTTTATAAAATTATTATAAACACTTAAAATAGTCCACCCTGAAGAGAATTCATAACAGAAAGTTTTTCATAATGAAATCTATGCTTTGGATGACTTTCACCAAGATGTTAATTTTTCTTTTTGTGGGGCTTTAGGGCTCGCCGACATCGAGGTCATTAGAGCCCTAAAATTTACTACAGGTAGGGAAAATGCAGTTACGCACTAAGGAGAGCCAACATGACTCTCCCCGCGTGTGGGACTCGCCGAATGACTCAACCATACCCACTAAAAACCCTCCTGAATTACAATACATGAAAACATTTTTAAAAACGAGAGAAAAGAGACAAGAAAGTTCCTAAAACGTTATAAAAATTGAAAACAAAGAAAAACAGTAAATTTAGAAAGAGAGAAAGAGAAAAATGTAAATTTCAAGCAAAGGGGGAAAAAAGAGAGAGAGATTTAAATCCAAACCCTCCCGAGAACTTGTGGGAGGAGCCCCGTTTCGTTTGCGGATTTGCGTAGATCAGTTACTATTCCAGAGGCCGATTTCCTGAAGGAATCAAGATGTTCATAGTTTGAGTAGTTTTTGAGGAAAAAGATTCAAATACCTACATAAATACACACAAACATACAATAATCGCTTGTTCGGGACAGCGTATTACTCGCACGTCAAACTTGAAAATCGAATCGTGTGTATTTATGCGAAAACGAAGGAAACACACAAGGGAAAAAACGATTTAATTATAACGTTTCGCGTTAATTCGTAGCCAGCGCATGCAGTAGGGCAAGTGGGCCTTGGGCGTCGTCAGAGCCCCCTCACAAATCATGTCAACCCTCCCCCTTAGACTTCCTTCAGCAGAATTCTCTTGTCAACGCACAATGGTCGGCGGCAGGAAACAGGGCAGTGCGGAGAGCCGGTCGGAGGAGCGAGGGGTGCGCCGTGTAATTCAACGACGCCCGCTCCGCGTCCCGTACACTCACACTCGTGTGCTGAACCGCCACGGAACAGTGTTCAGCGCAGCAAATCGTTATGGGAGTATTGCGTCACAATTCATTTAAACGACGAAACACACAATCGGAAGTATCCAGATTAAACATTTATTGAAATATTTCCTCTTCAACTAAAACAATTTCCAACTAGATTTGACGCACTGAACGTATCCACCATTTTAAGGTCCTCATCTAATGCATCAACTAACTTGCACATACAGCGATCCCGAATACACGGCACGAACTTGAAGGATGAGTACAGGGCACTGTGGCAATCATTTATAGTACAGAAATATACAGGCTCCAGCAGCGGCGGATGTAGACCGTAACCAAAGGGAGAGGGGAGGCTAACCGGGGAGAATTTTTGTTTAAAATGTATGGTTTCACAACACGTATTTTATAAATATTACCTTTAAACAAAATGCATCAAATAAATAATACCACATTGTTAATTATTAATAATAACAATTATTTATTTATTTTTCAACTCTTATGATTTTTAAACACTATACTCAGAATAATCTATAGTTCGATAATAACTTGTACATGTAAATTTACAAACATATTTGCGTTAAATTACAAACATATTGACATTATATATGTATTATAACTCGCAGCTAACTTTTTATCTTATCTAGGAACTTTTGCTGAAATTTTTGAATCCGCCTCTGCCTTAGGGCCCTTGATCGGAATTGATGGGATGGTCCCTTGCTTACTTCCGGAGAGTAAATTAGTTTATTGTCCTCCACGTGGTCATACGCAGTTTGTACTGTTTTTTGACAAGAAATTTATTATTATTATTTATTAAAATTACTAATATGGCATTATTAATTTAATTAATGTGGTATTAATTTTATTAACATGTTATTATAAAAAACAATACCAATTACATTACTAACAACAAATTTAACTAATAATTATCAATCTGGTAACACGTTTACAAAGTATGTCATTTATCAACTTCAATTTTATCTCTTAAGAATTCAGGTCCGACGGGTGGGGGCATAGCCCCCTATCCCCCCCCCTAGATTATTCAAAGTGCGCAAGTTACGCGGTGAGACGCAAACACAAGGAATAAGCAAAAGACAAAATGTTTATTAACAGCGTCGTTGACAGGCGAACACATTCGAAGATGTCAAGTATTTCAAGCACACGCGCAGTAGCTAATTCTATTTGTCTTCCTTTTTAATTGTTTCTGTAGTATGTGCCTCACTGCATCACTTGTGTCCATACTTTCCTATACAATATATCATTGTTACAGTGTCCTTTACGTTTGTACCATAAATTCGGGATCGTCCAGTATTTACAATATTTTAGGAGACACGAAATAATTAAAATCATTTCACAAACATCTAATGAAATTGTGAAAAAAGTCATCGATAAAATGTGTTAAGGTACACAAAGCTGAAATTAGGTAAAAATATTTTAAAAAGTAAGAAATCAATACGACAAGACGTTTAGGGAAAAGGGTTATAAAAATTAATGCATTTCATATTTTCCAAGTATTTTAAATATACAGTTAATACAAGAACCTGCAGAATTTCAATGAAATACTTAGCTGAATTAAGTCTGGATACTTGATAATGCGCTTCGCGATCACGTACGATTATTTTTGAATCATTAAACGTAAACACAATGTGTCATCAAAGCAAGAAAAAGTATTACACAACTCAAAGGTGAAATTAAGAGAAATTTTTGACAATCTTTTCTTCGAAATCCCTTCGACGAATAAAAATAAATGAAACAAAATATAAAAATTAATAACTTTGAAGAATACGAAATTATTCAGAGGAACTGAAAGTTTTTCATAGCAATTAATGGGGTAAACATCACGCAAGATAATATTTAGTGTTTACAATAAATTCAATTTCTATAATCCGTTAATTGGTGGCATCATTTCTTCAGCTGTAAAGTACTCTGACGTAGTAGCCTCATATCCACAATTCTTTATACCACATATCTTTCGCGTTTCATCAAGTGAATAAATTGTTGTCCTTGAAAAGGAAATTTGTTTTGGAAAATTATTCATGGTCAACCTAGTCTTGATCACAAATTCACTGGTAACACAGCATCTAAAAGCACATTGGTAACTCTTAAAAACACAGTGTAGGCCTCATATAAAAGAGATTAAAGGTCAATTTTCTTGGGATAAGCTCAAAAATGAGAAAAATAGAATAGCTGGAGAAGAATAACAAAAGATACACGATAGAAAGGCGAAAGAGTAGAACAGTCTTAGATTTCTTCGGAACATCATACAATGAAAGTCGTGTTTTTTCATCCTTAAAACATTCACATTCCCTCAAATACGCAAAGAAAACGCAAACAGTTCGATCTACAACTTCAAATAAAGAGATGGCGTCTCAATGTAATCCCAAAATTAATACAATTAGCAGATCTACGTACAAAATTTTCCAAACAACGGATACATCACTTCAAATGCAAATAAATGCTATATAATTAAAATTGTTCTTTTTATTATAGACTGGGACGGTATGTCACCAGAAATACGAGGTGCAGTCAATCACGCATTAAATCTTACAGCGCTGATTATGCTGTAGTAGCACTCGTGTTGCATAACTGAAGGTTGGTTCAGTTTGCTGATCAGTGCTTTTCCTTGTATATTTTGCCTGACTCATATAATTCATAATTTAATCACCTCCCCCTGACAAATGTGATTTACCATAACCGAAGTTTTTCCCAGTAATTTTCCTAAAACATAACCCTTTTTCCGGATTAAATTTTGTTTTTCTTAATCTTTTCGCGAATGCTACTGAATTTTAAAGTTTTGATTCTCTACTTTTATATTTGTTTTTAGCAGCACTGATGATGCACGATAGGCGAGTAAAAAAACTCTTAGCTTATTAAAGGATTATGTCAGAGTAGACTATAACATTGTATTATTTTATTATTAATTGCACAACCTATGTCTAGAACGCACCTAACATTTTTCTATTGTATTAACGAACTGACATCTGGAGGGAACTTTCGAATGGAGAGTGGAAACTTCACGGCTGTTAGAGATCTTATCGTTGTGAATTAGGGATTATACGAGACAATTCAATCTAAAAATAAAAAAAGGAACAAAACTTGATTAAAAAATAACGAAATGCTAAAATTAACAAAAATTAGATTGAAAACTTTAATTAATATAATAAGCAACTCCATTCGTTTGAATTAACTCCATGCGGTAATGATCTGATTCCCCACACGATATATAAACCTAAGACATCCCCATATGATTTCCACGTTTTCTGAGATCTAAAAAGGGAAACTCGGTATTGGTTTGCACTGGTGGCTTGAAAAGAGCAGAACTGTCCGTCTATCTCACAGAGATCTGGGTGGAAATGGTGTACAGTTGTGGAAGGCGAACTGGTGGTGTAGTGATTAACACCCCTACGATCAAAGCAGGAATCCCGGGTTCGATACCCGGCTCGTCACCATTTCACCTGACTGAAAGTTATCACATATCTCACAGAGAGTTAAGTGTACCATTCATTTCGGAGAAAGCTGGATCTAAACACTGGCGTCTAGCTCCTCTTTCCATTCATATTAAAACTTAAATTGTGGTTACATTGGCGTGTCGCAATGTTTGTTTTTTTCTTATTTAAATGATGAAATGAGACTTGGGGAAAACACGAGAAGAGAAACATTCCGACCGCACAAAGTGATTCAGTGAAAGCAATAATTGAATCGCACCAAGCGCATTCCTCCTACCGCTAGCGAATTCCGTCCACGCAAATATCGTGTAGGGTTTTCGTAGAGACTTCTCTCCTCTTCTAGAACTTCATTGCGCTCCTCGTAAAAGGAATCAGGAGAAACGGCTTAGAGACCGCTGTGAGCAAACTACTCTTCACTCCTCTAATAGCTTCCGTGATTGGACCCCGAATACAAAGTTTTCCCGCAAAGCTTCGTCTCGGATCAGTTGGTCGCATCAGGCATGTACAATCTCTAGTCGCTCTCATGTAGGTCATGGTATGAGGCGTCGCGTGGTACCCAGCACGGATGTTTACGACAGAAAATCTGCTACAGCACTCTGGTTTATAAATAATAAATCTCGAATTTAGTGTAATTTAACATTTACGTTTTATAAACTATACTTTCCTCATAAAGTACCTCATCAAATGGCAGAAATACTTATAAGAAACGTGGTGTATAAATTGCACTATAATAGGCAACAGTCGCCAATATTCCAACCGTACATTTGTTGAAACTTTCACTGAATCTTTCCATTAAAATTAAACCAGGAACAAAAATTAATTAACACGTATCAGTTGGATTAATACCCTTCATCATGTGACTACACAAATCAGGTTAAGAAAAGTGCAGTACAAAGTGGGGGATCACAATTTGGGAGGGTCACGCGGAAAACCATGGACAAAATTGAAAGAGTAAAGTAAAATGTAATATTATATGTTGCTGAAAATATTAATTTTCATGGAAGAGTAGAAACACCCTTTTCTTTCTTTAATAGAAATATTTATTACCCTTCAATGGTAATAACACCAACAAATTATTTCCTTTGCAGAATTTTCAAACACAAACTCATAATTAATGCGAGATGATTCTCTTCCTAGTTGCAAAAGTTATGATTTACAATAAAAATCATCTATTAAATTCGCATAATAAAGCCTGGGGTTTCGAATCTATAAGCATGGTATTGCCCGAGAATTTGCATTGAAACATGCAAACTACGCAGTGTGTGCATTAACATCGTAATTCACAATCACTAAACCGAAAAAAAAAAAATCACAGAAAAGCTCAATTTGCAGTCGCGCTCTACAAGAGAAACGCATAATTTCAATGGCCAAGCGATTTGAATACTATTTAGTAAACAGACCTCTGATTACTTCGCAAAATCAATCATGGATTTCCAGAGACAATTTTAATCAAATTAACGTATGAAACATATCCTCTAAATTGCGATCTATGAATTTTGTTAATTATGAGGATTTAATCTGAGTCTCTGATTACATACAATGCACTTGGTTATATATGATGATACCGTAACAAATAGGAATTGCTGAAAAATATACTCTACATTAAACGGACGATAAGTCATGATTATACGCCAAATATCCCCTGAGTTCTATTACATGAATTAATGACAGACTTCGAACAATAAAACAAATGAATTAAGATTGGAGCTAACACATTTTTTTCTTTCTATCGTGTTTCGAAATGCAGAGAAACTGGTGAAATAAATTCCCACGTTCTGGAAAATCTTGCATCTCCTCTACTCGGTCTAAATACAAAAGGAGAAAAGTACTTTGTTGTGAAACTAAAACGCTTGGAATTAGATTGGCTGTCGTTAGGATAAGCAGTTCAAGTACTCTCAATTTTAATTAGATTTAAACAAATTATTCGCACTTTGACGAATCATTACTTAAAGAAACGATGTTGACATTCATACATTTCGTCCGAAAACCTATACGTGGAGAAGATTTGTGATATCTTTCACTCAGGTGCAAATGGCGACGAGCCGGGAATCGAACCCGGGACCTCTGCGTTGATCGCAGGTGTGTTAAACACTGCACCACCCATTCGCCTCCCACAACTGTACACCATTTCTACCCAGAACATTTCACCTGACTGAATGTTATGAGGTATCTCCTCCAAGCATAGGTACGCGAAAGAAACATATGTATAACCACTATAACACGTACATTTCGAAACCGGTTCTCAGGCGCACACAGCATAGTGTGCCATCTGGTTGACATATCAACTGTATGGGGATGTGTTCCAAGCGGATGCGATCAAAGCGGGAGTTCAGGGTTGGATTCCCAACGCGCAGCCATTCTTCCCGACTGAATGTTATCATAGATCTTGACAAGGTTCGCGCCAACAAATAAGCATGTTAAGAAACTAGGTAAGTGCTCTGGAAGTTGACACTAGTCAGGACAAGAGCTACGGCGAACTCTGAGGGGTAGGACCACAGACAGGCGGGTCGCATACGTTGCAAAGCGTTGGGAGTCCAGAATTCCAGGTCGAGTGGTAGTTCCACGCACATCCACTCAACTTCAAGTGTAAATGTACAGCACACAATGTATAGTGACATGCACAGAGAAAAGATCCCCCAGGAAAGTGGAATAGCAGTATTTATTTCAAAGATAAATAGGTAAATCTTAGTCATTAGGAACCAAAATAATAATGTAAAACGCAGCTTCTACTTTTCGTATTCACATTCGAAAGAAAATGTTTGATATTTTGGAACTGAATTCACATCAAACACTCATTCTTTCACATAATTCTGTCAAACAATTTCAGAACATTCACGACACTGGTTAGTAATACCGACGTTGAGAACTATAGCATGGCATCAAACATTCAATTTAAAAAACTATTTTGTAGTTTATGTACGGCCATATGGGTGTAGCAACTAAGACAGTGGTCAAGTTTTTGTAAATAAAGACAGCAACAATAATTATAAAAATAACTCAAACAAATACCTGCAAATCAAGATACAATGAATAAACTCCACTCTCTCTTTAAAAGTTAATTGCCATTTCATGGCGAAAATTACAAGAAAATAATTTCGACAATGTTCAATCTCTTACGCAGATGAAGGTAGCTGAACTGATCGCCAAGTTACTGAAAATATTAATTTTCATGGAAGAGTAGAAACACCCTTTTCTTTCTTCAACAAAAATATTTGTTACCCTTCAATGAAACTTTGAAGAATTTTCAAACAACATGCGAGGACGGCACCGACACTAACGAAGAGCTCTCAGCATTTGCTCATTAATCTGCAGGTACGCATCACCCCCTCCTGTCAATGCGTACCTGAGTTTACCCGGATACAAGTGATCCTACAGTACGTTAACTAAAAATTAGTGGTGAAATGATAAAAAAAAATTAACTTGGCACAAAAACGCAAATAAAGTCTCATATTACATTAGTGATCGAGCAGATGATTCTTTACGAGAAATATCATTCCATTTCCATTTAAGGGGAAGGAGATAATTTGTAGAAGAGTGTAAATTTTTGACGAGGAACAAGGAAAGTACTACGTCAAAGAGACACAAATGAATCAGATGAGATACAGAGTAGAAGAGCTGCGCCTTCCTCTAATGGGACGGGCTTTAAAGGGCACACAGGGTCTCTGATCAGACGCAAAAGGAAAGAGGTCTGGGAGCGAAGGGGAGGGTGTACTTGGAAGAATGCGCCCCCGCCCCCCCCTTCCCCACAGTGACATGAGAACTCTTCATAATGAAATTGATGGCGGCCATTTTCGTGTTTCCAATATCTGCGAAAGTCGAAGCAGAAGGAACGCCTCAGGGTTTATGCATAACGAAGGGAATGGAAACGAAGGATCGGGATGGGNGACGAGACTGCAAAGCGGGTCGCCCGCCGTCAAAAGGAGAATATTCTGCATAGAAAGGGGGTGAGAGTTAATAGTACGCTTCTCCAAGATTCACACGTAATGTGTTTTAGTTAAAATATACAATGTGGAAAATATAAAAAGGAAAGAAGAACACATATATATTCTTTCTTTTTTTTATTTATATCTTGTTTATTTTTATATACAGTAGTATACTCGACCAGTAATATTAATCGTCGAAACGTAGGCAGAAATTCGTTTTATTTTTTGACCTTCTTCCTGAGTATTGGTAGTTATTCTTTGTAAATCCAATTTTATCCTTATACGTCCAATTCTGAACGATTTGGATTAGTCAGCATTACTAAAAAACTAAAGAGAGAGAGAGACAAAGACTATTGAAAAATAGACAGTTTTCTGCATTTCCGGACAGAGAGGTAGATCAAATACTGAGAGCGGTTACTCAGAACTCCTAGAATTGAACCCCGCTTTTCCAGTCAACATCAAACTCTACGTCACTCAAAGTTGGCAAGAAACAACCGGTTTCGCTTATTATTTACATGCGATGCCTCATAGATCGATGATGAATACTACTGTATTCGCTTGGTCACAAGTTCCTCTCAAGAAAACCTCTAAATGGCGATATTTTATAATTTTGGACCATTATTTTTAATATTAATTCCCTCGTAATGTCATTTCCGTCATTCTGAAATATGACTGGATAAATTAGTCCTATATCCGCAAATTCATTTCAGGGTACGATATCAATTTTTATTGAATGCGAATTTCTATGTCTGTTGAAAATAGCATTTATTGCCTGTGTGAACGTCTTTAACTTTCACTTGAGGTGAAAGTTCAAACATCTTTGTGCATACGTGAAAGGGTTTGAAAACCTAAAACAAAGTGATTAAAAAGGACTAATTTTATTTGGCCATTGTTAAGCGAAAGGTTTCGTAAATAAATTTGAAATAATCCGTATTAAAAATATTATTTTACTGCTTGTTGTATTATTAGCTTTGTGCAATGCAAAATTATAATTCAAAAAATATTTTAATTGCAAATGCGGTCAGAGAAGGCTGTACCGTAGCAAAAAAAACATGGAATATGGAACGCACTATGGACAGATGATATTAACATCATGACACAGAATTAATTACATTTATTCTCATACCATGCCATTTTCACGTGGAATGATATTTATGAAAAGTTAATTACTAACCGTTGATAATGATATCTAAAATGTATTTCTTCTCTGGAATACCGCGATGCGTATGACAGAAAGGGCTGCCAGAGCTGTCGCAGACACGACGAACATAGCACGTTGTGATGAATCTGCAATAAAGTCCAGGGCTCTAACGACTATGACGTCTGTACTCACTCACACAGAGCCAGAAGAGAAGACCAACATCACTTGAGGCATCAATTTGGCGCTCGCCGGAGAGTTTTATCCTCAGACGACGTCCTCCACCATCCACAAAGAGTGGGTTATCTATCTCCTAGGATCGGCGTATCTTATGTTTTCTAGAGACCAAAACAGTAAAGATGAACGGTTTGAACCAAAGATCATAATATTTGTCTTTCGGAACATACTCTTCTTCCTCTCCTTCGCATGTTGGTCTTGCAAGAACCAAATATTCGATGCAAGAAAGAACCTACAGACACCGTAGCAAGAGACAGTAGACCATGTCTGCAAGATATCGTGGACTATCTCGTAAAATTACATGAATTATCTTCAGCACCATTTCAATGACAATAATTATTTCTCGTGATATATATTTACATTTTACTGTACATTAAACGGATAGACCGATCTAAAATTTACATACTTTTTTCACAAAAAGACAAATGTTATTGTAAAAATAAATTTAACAAGGATTGTTATAACAATTTTTCATAATCACTATTTAATATCATAAGGATAAAATAAAGTAGTTTCCGTAAATGCAAAAATAATTGAAGAAAAACACAAAAAAAAAAAAAACAGAACTAGACGTAATTAACAAGATCGATATCATGAGCGGAGAGACCCACAAGACCCAAGACCTAAGACCACAATTAAAGTATCTAGAGGAAGACCAATACAAAGAAGGAATACAAAATTATCATAGTCTTGGTCGTCTTTTGCAAATGAGTTCCTACTTGTATCGTGATACGTAAAATATAATTGTTCACCCCGTTGAGTCAAGAGATATACGTAGAAGCAACTTGTACAATACATCCAACGTATTAATCCCTCTAAAATAGCGTCACTGTTTCACGTGCTCGCTGTGTTACTTTAATGAAGGCGTATCATCAATCTTCAAGCAACGCAGGGCGTCGTCGTGTGTCGCATTCGATTACTCCTGGCATAACCATTTCAAAATCTGTGTACCAAAATCTGTGTACCAATGTTTAACGTTTTGCCAGTCGATGGGGCGTGAACATAATAAGTGCTCTCTCTACACGATGCGTGGTAATGGAACTGGAAATACTGTGTATTGAGCCAATCAAACTGACCGCAAATAGCTACAATTTATTCAAATTAATATCCACCCAAGTCGAGAAATTTAAATATATCCTCCAAATATGCTTTGCTATTTTCTCTGCGTGCACTATCAGAGACCAGGATACGTAAAAATATTGATATCTTTGTCTGCAAGTATAAGAAAAAATAATACAAGAGAAATAAAAGTCCCTCTATTTTATTCATTAACAACATTCTAGTCACATTCAGCCTTCAAGAAAGACAATGTGTAAAATTTCGTATCCATTAGTTTTCAGGTTAAAAGGAGTATTTAATTACAGACGGTGATAAAATGACTATACTTTAATTATTTAACACATAATATTTCGATTAATGTTTCAAAACATAAAACAAAATTAAATAAAGTTTAATCACTATGATTTACTTGTGATAACTAGGAGAACATCGGACATGGGCGACTTGCGTAGCATATATTTCTTCTATTATAACTTTCCATCACGGGGATTTTTTTATATTATACGTGTCTTGTAAATACTGTCCTTAGTTCTCAATTTTCTTACACAATACACTTTTTTATCTACAGTTTATCTAGTGTTATTTCCTACATCTTTGAGCAAAAGATTTTGTACAGTGTTGGACAGGTTTCTTTACTTTTATTGTTTTTAGAACAGCCGGAGAAAAACTCGGAACCAAATAACACTTTACGCACATGTGACAAAGGTTCAGGGTGCTATATAGACATCGTACGACATATATTTCTTGAAACCAATGTTTACAAAATCTTTTTAGAACAGGTGTAAAAAGACGAAATTATCATTGCCTTCGATACCTCTGTCAGTAAGGCGACGGGGAAGCTAATCCACGTCAACACCATCTGCTTCGCGTGCGCACTCCGATGCAGATCAAGTGGAAACTACACATTCTCAGTTGTCGCATAGAAAAAAAAATCAAAATTTTCCTAATTAAATTAAGTATTGTCTTCGCACATGAGAACTATGCGTGTTGTCTCATGACATCATTTGTTCCCAGGAAATATGCGAATGTGTTTAGTGCTACGAAATTACATATACAACACTTGATCAAGGTTGACGAATAATCGAAGTGATAACATATTGGCTTTACAAATATGTACACCACTGAAATGTCACGTAAAGTCATCATTAAAATTTATTTACTAAATTTCGAAAAAATGGAAAAAGGAAATCAATTACGAGTTTAAAGTTGTTCGCAAGGTAATAGAATAAAGAAAAAAAAAAATCATTAGAATTTGAGTAGATCACATTCCAGCTCAACTCCTGACTCGATACTAGAGAGGTCGTTGACCTACTTCAGTGCACCGACGGGAATCCTCATAACAATCGTGACAATCCCAACATAACCGAACCTTCCGCAACACAAATTATATCAGAGGGATCATTTGAGTTAATTTTAATCGCTGTTGATGCCCGCATCCTCCCCTACCCCTAAAACCGATAGGATTGGAGCGGAACAAAATCCAGACCCATTCCCGTATCGACGCAAACCCCTGCCCACTTCGTACAGAGAGCTGCTATCGTCAGGTGTTGGTTACCTGGCACGATGTGCACTGGAGAGTAACCTTCGTTACACAGTCTCGCTCCTGCAGGGGCTGAGGTGACGTTCTCTATTACGCAGCACAAATTGAAATCCTCTATCCGAAGCGGATCTCAACGCACGGCGCGGGAACTCCTGATGCTGTCAACGGGGAAAGAAAAAGAGAGAGTAAAGAAGGAAGCATTGCAGGGGATGGTGATGAAAGAGAAGAGGTAGGAAATATATGAGACAATTTTTTTCAGTGGAGGGACTACACTGGGCATTGTTGAGGTTAGGTTGGTCTGTGATGGACGCTATTAGTTTATTGGAAATACTGTCTTCGTCTGAAAGCTCCTAAGATGAAGAGCAAGAGGTGTGTTCTTTCCAAAAGAGAAAGAATTATAAAGATGATCGATTTTGTTTCGTTACTTCGATTATAGAATGATGAACAGCTAATGTTGCAATATATACACAAGAATACGAAAACGCTATTTGTTGATATATATTGTTTGTATTTAATTATAGTTTCGTTAACTTTTGCGGTTAACCATGGCCATATTTGAATCGTGCATCCCGCGTTCAACAAAGATGATACATTTACTTGCTACACTCTCCCGGTGGAGAGGGAAATTCTCACGGAGCCATGATATATTTGTCCTCCGGTGCTAATGGACACTCAGAGCAGCGAATGGAAAACGCTACAAGCAAATAAGAAAACAGGAGGGATAGGAAAAATGTAAAACAAGGAAGGATGCGGCAAGGAGGTGCAGAACAAGATGAAAGGATAGAGAACTAGATAGGAACTTGCAATGACGCAAGTTGTAGGCAAAACGGTTAGAGATGACTATACCAAAAGAAATTACAAAAAAGGTGAGCGAAATCAGGGTGTGCTGGTGGTCGTGGCAGTGATGGTAATGAGGGAATCCTGGAAGTGAAGGGAATGGTGATAGTGGACTATGTGCGTCAAGAGCAGACATCGTGATGTTTCCAAGTCACGTAACCAAAGAAGCAGAAGAGACGAAGGGGTAAGCTCTTTCATTTCCAAGGAATTACACGTTGATCCTCCAGATTCGTTGCACACACGTTAATGATGTGGCTCGTCNAGGTGCAGAACAAGATGAAAGGATAGAGAACTAGATAGGAACTTGCAATGACGCAAGTTGTAGGCAAAACGGTAAGGGACGACTATACCAAAAGAAATTACAAAAAAAGGTGAGCGAAATCAGGGTGTGCTGGTGGTCGTGGCAGTGGACTATGTGCGTCAAGAGCAGACATCGTGATGTTTCCAAGTCACGTAACCAAAGAAGCAGAAGAGACGAAGGGGTAAGCTCTTTCATTTCCAAGGAATTACACGTTGATCCTCCAGATTCGTTGCACACACGTTAATGATGTGGCTCGTCTTATTACGTCTAGCAAAAGTTCGTGATCACTCCAGCTTACCCAACTTAAACACAATTCTGAATAATTTCTTTTTAGAGCTTCTTGATGCATTAAATATAGAAGAGATATATTATTAAAAAAAAGATTTTATAACATTTAGAACTGGACTTGATGTCTGTTACTCGAGTAAGTTACTCATTAGACGTAATGTGTTAGATAGTCAATATAGATATGAAAATTGAAAAACAAAACTTCGTAGTAAGAATGAATAATTATATTATTTCGAAAAATAAAGGGAATTTTGCAAAGGAAAACTACTTTGAATAGTAATAAGAAATGGTCCAAAATCTGAAGCCAATTTATGACATATAATAAAATAAAGGATGTCAATACCTAATAGAAATAAATTCATTTGTTTCTTTCTTTTCTTCGCGTTTTACATACTCNTCATAAACACATTACACAAGAAAAAGCAAAAAAGACTTTAATGAAATCGATACAGCAGTAATCACCGATACAATTAACGCACAAACTGAGTAATCTTCCTCCACGTTCGAACGTGAGAGCAAAACATACTTCCTAACAGAGCGTGATTGTAAATTGGAGTTCTCGAAACTATCAAAGCAAGTTAGAAATTTCCCAAGCAAAAATATTAGGTTCCAACGGAAGTCTGTAACATCTCCGGTAAATATTTTAATCCTATCGTAACATTCATTCTGAATCTGTAGCCTGAAGATCAAAATGAGAAGATTTCATGTGCCTCGATTTCATGAAAGCAGCTTCAAAGAATCTCGTACCGTATATTTCACAGTTCAACTGAAGTTCATACGCCGAGATTTCCCCTCCCCCCCCTCTCTCTCTCTCTCTCTCTCTTTTCCCCTTCCCGTGTCGCCANGCGATTTGCTGCGAGAGACGGCGGAATCAAAGAAAACTCCAACCGAGCAGATATTCATTTAGAGCCACTCCGTCGTGCTGCCAGAGTCACCCAGCAAACGTGGTGTATAATAAAAATGTACGCTGCATTTCTATATTTGAAACTTTTCAGAGCGAGAAAACAGTTCTATCTGACCTATACATTTCTCGGAAATTCTATATCCCCGGTTACAATGATAATTTCTAAAACAAGATCCACATACAAAAAATATTTTGTAAATATTATTATAGCCATTTTGTATTTTAATATAATACATCAATTCATCAAATACATAATTAACAATTAATTAAATAGTGACCAAATTTAAAATGGCAAATGCATTTTACATGATAAAGATACATATTATCTATTTCAATAATATCAGTTGAAAGTTCTGGTTCCATGGGGGGGGGGGGAGACTCTAGCCCTCTTGACCCCCTCTCAATAGATCCGCCACCGCCAGAGTTATATCTTGAAGCTTGATTCTATGAAAAAGAATTTTCCACTAAACATCAACATCGGTTAGAAAAATCTAGTGACGTTTCCAATTGAAACAAAGACGTGAATGACACACAGAGGATGCGAAATGATTCCCCATCGGATAATAAATCTCAGTGTTTCAATGAGATCGAGTTTCGAAGTGGTTTTACTCCGGGATGGAGTAACATCAGTCACCGACGCGGAAGAGTTAGCAGAGCTGGGGTCTTCAGAGTCAAAGGATTTTGATTTTCCTTTTTGAGTACCGCGCTCTTCATAGTGATACTATTGATTTCTGAAGCTACGAATATTACGTGCACTTGTGACTACTGAATCGGAAACACTTCGCGTTCTACCAGCGAAAGGTAAAGACAGGGTCCACGGTTCCACTCCCACTTTACTCCACCCTCTACAGTCATCTATCGCGCTTATTGATAGAATATACAACATTATTGAAAGGGAACTAATACCCCTCGACCAAATGATTATTACATACTTGGAATAGCTTCCTATATAAGCTAATTTGTAACCACGGCTGATGTGGGGGATCGTCCCTACATCATCAGCAGTTGAAACGAGTACGTGATATCGTAAAATACCATCTGAATGTCATGATCCAAGGAAACGTGTGTCCTCTCCCCCTCTCCCCCAGTTACACAAGAAGGATATCTTCATTTATAAGACGTCCTTAGAGAAGGAAGGCGAATGAAAAGGCGACGGGAGGAGGTAACGACAACCACCCATCTAAGCAGCGTGTAGTAGTAGTAGTAGTAGCTGCAGCAGCAGGAGCAGCAGCAGCAGTCGAGTGCAGAATGCATGAACGGGGCGAGCAGCGAAAGAGGAGGAGGAAGAGGTTAAGACGGATGACTGCAGGCGGCAGTAGCGTCGCGGCTGCGTTTCCGCCGCTCCTTTGTCCCGTGCGCAGGAAGGCATTCGTCTGTCTCGCGGTCGCGGTCGTTATGAAGGAAACGCGCGCCGCTGCAAAAGCAGCAGCACCAGCGACCTCTTCAGGGGTAGGAAGGAGGAAAAGGATGAGGATAAAGGGATGAAGACAGGGTGCGGGTAACGAGAACTTCATCCCTGGTCACGATAACCTCACTTTTAGTCAGAAGAACCTCACCTTTGCTCACGATATCATCCCTGGTCACGATAACCTCATTCCCTGGTCACGAGAACCTCATATCTGCTGACGATAACCTCATTCCCTGGTCACGAGAACGTCACACCAAAGAATACGGTATGAACCGAGAAGATACATCACACACGGACGATCAGGAGATATCTTATGATACGATGCTGTTCACAAGAAGAGAAGGTTGAGGACCTACTGCCAGCACTAGAGGATCTACAGTTGACCACCAACCTGAGGAAGAAGATGGGAGACAGACGAGGAAGTGAAGAGAAACGGGAAACCGGAAGAAGGTAGGAAGCAGATAACTCAGGTCGGAAAGGTCGTCCAGCGAATCAACGAGCAATATCTGCCAGGGAGAGAAGAGATTAAAAGAAGTCGAGTGAACACTGGAGAGGAAACAGGTAAATTGCATTTAACTCTGGAGCGCATGAGATACGATACGAGTCATTATGTAATATGGCGCCACGTCCTATCTAACGAGCGGAAAGGAAGAGGAAAAGAAGGAATTCTATCTTCAACGGGAGACACTAGAGGAGATTCTGCGGTCGCATCAATGCTTGAAGTATATCTTTCACTCCGCACTCACATATCCACATCGTTTGCTCGCGCATGTGACAAGAGAAAGTAAGTCCTTTCAAGATTACTGAAGAAATATGCCACAATACCGATTCCACTGCACAAGTATACTCATACCATGGTATTATACTCAAGTAGAATATAAGTATCGAAGACGAAAAGACATGCCCTCCCATTGAGAAGAAAATTATTCGTATCATAAACTTACATAATGAGTTTACGACAGAGATTTTGACACTTGAAGCTTCAATCGCGATCGATAAAAAAATACTTCCCCTAAAGAGTAGTTTGATCATGAAGGGTGAAAATATATTTCATTGGAGCAAGATGGCTATTGGGACAGAGACAATTAAAATAAATACCGTCTTCGAGGTAAGACAAAACAGTGTCCTACAACAGGCCCCGAAGGTGGTTACGGGGTTCACGGAGGGTAGGGCTCCGCAATTACTAGACCGCGGTTCGGCAACGAGGAGGAGGAGGAGGAGATGTGGCCGGATTGATTCTAGGAACCACCTGGTACTCATTTTACAGCAGGCGAGTAGGCGTCGGAGACAAGAAATGCGACATTCGAGATCGATTCTCGTCCATCTAGCGAGCAGCTCACCGTTCTACCCGCGGAGCCACGCTGACTCCCCTTTGAGGAAAGGGATCGAGCAATAAATAAAGAACATTGAATCTAAAATGAAGAAATTCTAAGACGTTTAGACATCCCCGTTGGCAACAGGGAATCCTAAGGAATCTTATGAAAAACGTCCTCGTCTTCATCTGTGCTTTCTGACGAGCGACCACCTCATTGAAAAGTTTACATCTAGAAACAAATAGAAGCACTCCACGATATCCAAATGAATATGAATCTAATAAAGAACGAAGAGATTGAAGAAGAACAAGAGAAATCCTCGTGTCTTGCTTTGGTTCATTCAATCAGTGGAGAGTTCTCAAAACAATACAATAAAATCGATGAAACAAAAATATGTTGAGTAGACCTGGAACGTGAGAGATTGAATTTATAAGAACGTTGAACACGCAAGAACAAAGACCTCTTTTCATCTTATGGATTCTCCGCTCTTCCCCCAACCTCCATCAAAACAATAATGCTGGAAAAAATATCCGTCGAGCGAAGAGTACAAGCAGAATTCTGTCAATGATACCTCCTCAAAATCACCCATAACCCAAAATTCGCTGGCATCAAAATACTGCACACAGAAAGATTACCACCACATTAAGCGAATATAGAAAAAAAAATAAGAGGAAGAGATTCATTACGACATAAAACCATTGCAACGATAAGCTGTTTCCTTAATAGCGCCAACCCCACTCGCCTACATAAGGATTGTTGTCGACGCGCCACTACTTTGTAATATTAGAATTTAAGCGAGGTCAATGGCCAGGCGAGCAGAGTTCTTTCTTTTGCTCCGATGTTCTCGGTATAAAAGTTGAAACATGCGAACACATATTTTTAAGAACAGCAATTCCACTAAAATGTGAAAAACTTATACGAATAATGAGCACGTTTTATTTTACTTCATATCTGTTGTTATGTAAAAGACATTGTCATAACTCAACCGGAAAGGAGAAAACAAAACCCATTTCATTTTAAAGAGAGCACAATTCTTTTCGAATTAACTTGTATGCAAAAGAATGGAGAGGTATAAAAAAATTGATTTAATGTTACTTTTCCAAAAGCAAGTAATTAAATAAACTTTTCAAAATAATTTTTCTTCTTGGTTAATAGGAAAACGTATATTTCATATAAATCAAGTTATTATTCCAAGTAAATCAGTGCGTGAACGTAAACATTAAAAGCCACAAAATCTATCACCAATTCCGATAAAAAGTATTAAAATCGACACACGTCTTTAATGTTACAGAGCAACAATTTGTTGAGAATCGAGAACCAAAATAAGTTGGTAACAATATGCGAAGCTGAGAGAGCTTATGACTCCGTATGAAATAGAGGGGAGGGAAGGAGGAGGAGGAGGAGGAGTAGGGATGATGAGATCTCCAGCAATCGACGGTCGAGTGACCTCATGGCATTCAAGTGAAGCGATGGAGAGAGCTCACTGCAATGCACTCTCGAGATGAAGAAACACGTCACTTACGCGAGACGGAGAACTGGTTTTAACTCTTGAAGGTAACGGAGACAATGCAGAGGAAATAGTACAAGCAACGAAATGACGTGACATACGGATGATTCTGACGAAGAGTGCAAATTGAATGAAATCTACGTAGCTGAGGAAGGTTGAATGCCGAAACGGTTCCATACAATTTTTTTAAATTTTTTTAATGTATTTTCTTTGTTTCTCATTAATTCTAAAACTTTTTTTAAATTTACAGAAGACAGTAAGTAGGTATTACAGAGAAACTTCAAAGAAACTGTCTATAACAAACAAAGATGAGGAAACATTGCAAGTACGTAAAGATAATATAATAAAATAATTTCCTAAATTAATTTTTATATCAAGTATTTCCCTCACGCGAACATTTGCTAGCAACTGCGCCATTGTCTTTGGAATTGAAATGTCAGTTTCTGAAGGTCCCCGCGTGGTACAGAATCATCGCATCTGTCTTGCCCGAAAGCCGTAACATGTGTCATTTGCATAGACTTAAATATGATAATAGACCCAACGTTCTCATGAACCGGTTGCCCCAAGGGGAAAACGGAGTGTGGTATCTCTGTCTCTCTCGCACATTTGAATTGGGTGGGGGAACTCGATTCCCCTCTCTCACAACTGACTGCTGCACACAATACCTCACTCGCTCCAAGCGCATGTACGAGAGAGAGAGAGGGCGAGATACACAATAGTATCTTCTGTCTCACGTGATCACGGAAACACTACAGCAGAGACCTTTGGGGGTTATTCACATTATTTCGTATATGCGTAAGTTATATTATATTCGTATATACGTCCACGGTCATATGACACAGAAGCAAATATACAGATGGAGATCTGATCTCTGGTCTTCGACGGGGATGAAATTTCAACATTAACAGCTACTACGCGAGGATCATCCCTGTTTACCCTCAATGGCTCCCAAGAAGTTCCGCTGTGAAAGTCTCGCAGTGAATAATAACAACTCGTAGGTGCACCAGAATCTCGTTCATACGGACTAACTGCGACTACTAGTGATCCCGGTAATCGAAATTATACGGAAAATAAACCATAGAACCATGAGAATAAATTATTATAAACTTACGACCTTCTACGGACTTTGAATAATATTTATATTTTCTGTGAAGAGCTCACTACGTTTCGACTTGGATTGAAGTCGTCGCCCGGACAAATGAACATGATATAAGCATAAATATAAACACAAAATAGCAGAAACACGATCATGTTTTCATACTTTATTGTATAAACATGATAGTTTTCCAGCGTAAATTCAAACTTTCGTGTGCATTCTTTTTAAATATCTGATATACAACTTCATTGTCCAAAATTAATGTATTTTCCGAATCCATCAAGTGATGATTATTAATGCAATATGAAGTAACTACATTTTGTTCAACTGATTTTTAATAATGTATTTCGTTAGCTAATATAATGGACGTTAATTGTAGTAGAACCACGAGAATGTTTTTCATTTATTATTCTGGCTGGTCTAGCGACTTCACTCGTGGCGTCAGGTTCCAAAATTTTGCACAAATTATCCATTTTAACCTTCCCTCCCCAAACACACACACTTTCCTCTTTCCCTCTTTTAGCCCGTTCCTAAACCCGGGTTATTGTCATCTTTTTATTTCTTCTCTCTATTTTGTCTCTTTAGGTATGTTGTTCAAAGTTTCGTAAGACTAAATTTCTCCGTCATTTGGTTCATCCTGCGAAGCGCGATCTACATTCTGATCTTATTAGAACAATCCTAGTTATTTCAGTTTTTTATGACTTTTGGTGATGTCCAAATTCTGATGGCTGCTCTTCCACCTAACCGTTGGACTTGGGTAAGGGAATTGGGAAGGAGAAATGTTGGGTAGAGGAGAAAATTGCGTTATCGATTCGACATCAGGCTGGAATAGGCGAAGGAAATCCCAGGCCACCGCTGTCGGTGTAATCCTAGTCCTATTCTTAAATATCTTTTCTCACACATGATTTCCGTAATAATTTCTACACTCTTCAAAGTCCAAAGAGTATTTTAAAATCTTTTAGGTTCAAGCTCTTTCTTTTGAATATATTCATTAATCTTTCCCGTTCCGCATCATTGTAGAAACACCCACACAATATATACATCACACTTTCATTCTACCACCACATGTACACGCTCCACTATTTACGATGCCCGTTGTTGCATGGACATGCATTCGTATTTTCATGTCCTCCTAATTAAGTTAAGCATTTTGACTCCTATTTGGGCAGAACCACTTTGTGTGTGTCTCCATGTACGTCGCATTAGAAAAGAAACCGTATTAATTTCACCCATCTTCAGTTCTTCCCCAACACAAAAGAAATTTAGATGATAACATGTTTCCTCTCAAAAATTACAAGTTGTTTTTCTTCATTCCTTTCACATCGAAAACTACACACCCTTCTTCTCCTACTGTATATCGAATTGAATAGTTCTTCAAACCCAATTCCCAAAATCGCATTTAAGGCTTTCGTTCACATACTGTGGTAATAACCACTCCATCATAATAGTCAAGGGCGTTGAATACTCATCAATTTACACCCGATATCTATTCAAATCTCAAAATTCTCATGCACAGGTGCAATACGCAGTAATAGGATACAGAGCTCCTTTATACATCACATTCATTGTATTCTCATTTATCACAAATCGTAACTGGACATTCTACACAGCCTTAATCTTTTTTCTCTATGAACACATTGGTATCTATAACATGGAAAGAGGACGGTTTATAAAAGAAAGCTAAGTAACATGCCACAATGCGGAGACTGTGACGCGTTGTATGTCGCATGGGCACATAACAAAAACACCTCACACTGCGCCTCACATTTAATAGAAACAGGACACTCGTTTGACCCCAAAAACAACACATCAATACTTGAAATAGAACATAATCTGTATCACAGATCCAAATTAGAACAATTACACATTCAGAAACGGATCAATAATAACCATTTTATTCTTAACGAACAAACAAATTTTCAAATTTCGCTGTATCTTGCTCTCCACCACTGTTCCTAGAATTCTTCCTCCGCCACCCCTCACCAACACACCCTTCAGAGGTCGTTTGCTCCGTCAACCGCCGGGTGCATTTACCACTTTTCCTTGCCCAGAGGAAGGTTAGAACGTGCAATTTACTCGCCTTGTGTCTTTAATGTTATTTGACTTTATTTTCCGTTTATTTCTGTATAATTTATCTCTATTTGTATGTAATAATTTTTATTTCAGAATACTGAAGATGACCGCTATGTTGTCGAAATTCGACTCTATAAATAAACATATGGTTCGCGAGGCAACACAACTGAATTTAATTTTTAATTACGCCAAAAACCAATCACCAATTCCATTTATATTTCATGGAAATTGCAACATATCATTAGTTATAAACACTAATCAAGGCTCATTTTCACTGAACACAAGTCGGGAAAGCAAACCGGTACAAAGCAAACCGTCAAACGCTACAAAAAACATTTTAATGAGGTTCCCGGAAAATCAAATGAAATATCACGAGAACAAAACCTATGGCAAACTATATTCGGAAACACTTTCAAAATAAAACAGAATTAATTAATTAATTAATATATTACGTAGCATTGACACGAAAATATGATAAACCACGATGCAAGCAGACGCAGCACTCAAAGTAGGGGAAGTACCAACGAGCGAAAAAGAGACAGGCCAGCATGGTCTGGTTCGACAATTGTATCCCTTGCTCGCCTTCGGTGAGTAAGTTAATTATCCTTCACGTGGTCATCCGAAGTTTGTACGGCATTTTTGACAATAAATTTATTAATATTATTATTATTAATATTAATAATAACTACAAAAAGGTTCATAATTCGTCTCTTTCAGTGTTATCTACGAGTCTTGGTGAAATGTCTAAATATAACAGAAAAGTAGTTTTTAAATTAAGTAAGGTCTCATTGAAGGGTATTTACCTTGCAATACTACTTCATAGCTACATTTTTTTTCAATTTTTACCACAAACCCTAAAAACAATTGAAGTTTTTCACTCACTTTCACGAAGATAATCTGGTTTAACCTAGCGGTGACGATAACTGCACTCCGTATGGCATTATTAGACGAAGGATACAAATTCACTGCATTACGGGTCCTCTAATAACCGATCCAATTATTTCTATTAACTAGAACTTAATTGCACGAGAATAGCAATTACGTAAACAAGTAATAATATCATTTGATATTGTTCAGATTTGAATAAGATTTTGCATAATCTAAAAGCACTAATTTCTAGTCATTAATTTGTCACGTGGAAAAGAAAGGAAATGATTTTTCGCGGAAAGCGACGGTATAAAAGCTACGCAGACCACGTCTCTGATTTTTCATACATCTCCAGAGAAAACAATAAACGAAAGACGTTTAGTACAAAGTTTAATTGGTTTAGGTAATTAAAAGCGTTCTCTAATTTTTTCGTTTTAAAGGCTGTTCCAAAAGTTTCCCGACACTCAAAGTTAATGATATAACACTTCCTGTAAAAATAAACATAAAAATGGAGCTATAAAAGCGATACCCTGTTCAACGCGTGCTACAATGCTTTACACGGAATCTCCGCTTCCTTTCGCTCGTCGCGCGTTGCTTGCGAGTGAGAACTTGGGCAAGAAAGATCCAAATCGCGGAGCTACTTTCCGAGAGATAAGGGAAATTGCGAAAAGTCCCTGCCGTCGTTCGTGCGTGTGCGAACGAACATTCGACAGGAAATGAGTGGAAGGAGTGGGGGNGAGGAAGTGAGAAGCAACGGGGTCCGCGCGTGGGTTTAACCGCGTCCGTTCACCGCCACTGGACGCGCAACTGCTGTTATCAGCGTCCGCTTGCCGCCTGCCTCCCTGGCGCGCACACGCCCCTGCAGTGAATTAAGATTTCATTAGCGGCGCCCGCCTCGTAACTCAACGCTTCCGTCCCGTCCCTCTCCCTCCCGCCCCTTTGCCACCCCTTTCCCATACACACTCTCACCAGGGATCCAGCTGATGTCAGTGTCTCCTACGCCGTAACTTCGTCATTGGAGAACGATCTCAGTTCGGAAAGCATTTACTTTTCTTTTTTTTTTTTCTTTCTTCCTATGAGGGAAGCATTCAAACTGAACATAAATCATCGTGTAGTGAATACAAAATGATGGATAAGAACCAAACGAACGAACTCCTCTACCAAGAGTTTTCCATCAGCCTCCCGGTATCAGCAGGCTCCTCCACTTCCTTTTTAATTAAAAAAAACCTACTCTTTGTGGGGTTTTAGGGCTCGTCAACCTATATTCTCTTCCCCTATCCCTATCCAAGTTTTATTAAGGAAATGTATCAATCGATGAACTCCACAAAGGCACAGCGACATCAATTGCGACATCATCCCCTCTTCCCTCTTTCCAAATGGCAGACACGTGATATCCGAGGAATGTCGTAGGAGCCGTGAGGTATACCAGAAAGAGACTGCGATCTGATCGATTGTTCGAGATAATAAAAGGGTGAGAAGCGCGAGGAATGCGAGTGTGGAAAAAGTTCGTACATCAAGATGCGTTTAATCTGTTTCCTTTGGACTCCACCAGAGCGCGGCAGAGATTGGGGGATAAAGTACGTGGGTGGAACAAGGAGAACGATATTCCTTGGTCAGCAACCGAGAACAAAGGGATTTGGTGAGAAAATAGCAAAGAATGATTCGATAGCATCGTGTCAAAAGACAATGTATTTAGGTGTTACACAGAAGACAACGGTATTGTATAAATGTTATCTCGTTATTACCACCTTCAGAAGAAGAAAAAATGACTTTTACGTTTTCGCGAGTATTTGCAGATATCACTCACTACAGTCGTCAGTTTGCCGTTGAAACAGAGTATTGCCGATGTTATCAATTACGTGAAGAGAACAAGTGTATAAAATGTTTTCATCAAAACGGTGTGAGTGAATGTTATATACATTTTCTTCAACTGCTTGACACAAAAAAAAAAACTAATCCGTGACTTGAGGGGCGTATCCTAGATTTCTTTTGAATGTTCAGAGTTTTTTCGCAATTTATCATACTGTAAGTAACGATTTATGATTTATAGGATCAATTGAAACTCCCAATATAAGAAAAAGAACGAAGCATGATGGGTGAAACAGAGCAGTGGCGGATCTAGGGACCTCAACTCTTTACAGGTAGAATTGAAGTTGATAAATGGCGTACTTTGTAAAGTGTTACCAGATTAATAATTGTTATTAGTTATAATTCTTACTGTTATTAATAATATAATTGTTATTAATAATACCCTATTAATAACTTTAATAGATAATTGTTATTTATAAAATCAGATTGTTAATTTTAATTATTTATTTGACGCGTTTATTCAAAGGTAATATTTATTAAAACATTTGTTGTAAAACCATAATTTTTGAACGCAAATGCTTTCCGCGGTTACCCCTCCCCCCTTCATTACGGTATAGATCCACCACTGCGGCAGGTGTTTTCAAATGAAGGCGTGCGAACCAGAGAAAACTTCCATGAAGTGTCATTCCGTCCGCTGGGAGGCAAAACGCGGTCAAACAGAGGCAAAGGAAAGTGAATAAGCAGTGAAACGTAGAGACAAGGAAAGAAGGAAGAAGAGAAAGGAGAAGGAATTTCGTCAGTCCTTTTCATTCGGTCTCGCTTCTCATTCACGGCACAAAGGACAAAGATGGAGGCATGCGCTGAAGAAGTGAAATTAATTTTCAATTCAAACTTTTGTTGGCACGTAAAATGCTGAACAAAATTGCGCGACAAATTCCAACATTGATGAAAACCAGAAGTTTTAATGTATTATAAATACTAAGGGAAAGTGGTTTGCATGGTACAATTTGAAAGTCGTCCGTCCACTCAATACTGTGTAACTGACTGACAAAAGAAGTTATTACGTAATAAACATTGTTCTGGAATATCGTCCCACTTCACTACAAAACACTTTGAAAATAACTGAAACTACGCCTCACTCCACCTGATGACAAACTGGAATACAAAATACAGATTTGAAGACGTCACATATACATTTATTTACACATACATATAAATTCTGCAATGATGAGCAGGAACCAATCCGTATCCCTATGTTTTGCCTTATGTTATTATCAGCTGAACTACGAGGCATCCGACGATTTGTTACAAAAATTATAGTGTAACATTACTCATTTCACTAACACAAACAAATATAAGAGAATAGATCCAATAGAACTTGATATCTACTCAAGCAACAAATATGTTTTTCTATCCCTCTCTTAAAATTATTATGAAACGTCAAAATGAGCTGAGGAGAAAAAATTATGTCATATAACTTTAGTTTTACTAGTGACACATATATACATAAATGTGTTTTTACTTTGATATGACCGTCACTAATTAACACTAATACTTCACGAAAAGGAAGGCCAAGTTATATCAAGATAAAGGCGTGTGCCACCATTTGGTCAAACTACCAACACCAATATTAAGAAGCAAATATTTAAAAATTGTCATTTTTCGTATATTGAAAACTTGTGTTTTATTATAGACATCTCAATTAAAAATATTGAGCTCGTGATTTACTAAAAAGTACTGAAATTTCCTTCATCAATAGTGGATAACGGACCCAGAAAACAATTTCACCAGCGATAGAAATCAGATGAAGGAAAAACGAGAAGAAAATAGAGAGACTAACATAGGCTTGGGCCAAAGCAAGCCTTAGAAGGAGCCACCTGGAAACTGAAGATTAATGGAGGTCTGTCCCTCTGACGTCCCTGAGGTGCAATAAAGAGGTCTCAAGCGTTCGTGTGGATGGATCCTTGGGGGACTCCATTCGAAACGCTACGACCTCGATACACTGACGCCGTCACTTCACCCTATAAGTCAATCACACTCGCACGCGCTGGGGAACAGCGTCTTCTCCCCTTAATCTCTTGAAAAACACCTCGTAACCGACATGATATATTCCCAAAAATGTGCGGAAAAGGACAGTGGAATTACACTTATTTCTTTATCAAAAATCTTTTCTTTTTTATGTGTCACGAAGAAATTTTACTTCACAACATTTTCTTACACAATATAACAGGTTTTAACTGTTCATAGTTTTCTTAGAATCATCCAATTTGTATCAATACACTAAAATTGGTGCATCATCGGATTAAAGCTATTTCGCTAATAAAAACTATAGTGACCAATTAACTCAATATCTGGCGTAAACAAAGGCATCCATCTGAGAGCGCAAAAGAACAAAAACACTAAAGAGCATACCGCAGTGCTAAGGAAATCGAAGAACGAGAAAAGCAAGTACAACGGAATCCACACGCCAGAGGTCTGATTTCACATGAAACCGGAAACTGCGACCAACTTCTCCGACAGGTGGCGTGCAGCACAGCGACGGACGCGATGGTGCGAAAGGGACCACAATGACCGCAAAAGAGCCACGTGACCTGAAGGACAAACCGATCACCCACTTTCGGACCGAGTCAAAGTCGAAGCAAAACTTCCCAAGACGACGGCGAGCTAATCCGACACGAACGACGTCTTTTCTCCACGAAAGTTGGCAAGTCTGTCTGCCAAGACGCGACGGTGCACGCCACGCCATCATGTGGTTCCCCAACGCCCCAGTAAAGAGAGATCAGCCGTGTTTCACCACCCCGAAAACCAATCCGCTGGGTATGTCTAGAAGAAGTTCTGGAGAATGTTTGATCAGCTCGATGCTTCTGGGATTCACTACAGGTGTACCAACAACCACTCGCACTCACATCCCTGTACGAACCAAAACCTCAACTCGCAAAAGTTGTCTACGAGGAGTCAGGAGCGCCTGCCTCCCACACATCTCTCTTTCTCGCACTACCCCTGTGAGGTTTTTAATTATATTTCAGAGTCGCAGGGTGAAGGGTTACAAGGCCTTTTGTGTGAGACGAAGCGGCCTCAAATTAACACACAGTACAGCCAACAGAGGGATGAAACAAAACAAACAAAAAGAAATAACTAAAAAGGTACCGGGAAGAGCAAAGGATAGGTAAAGAATTAATAGTAAGGAAAAGAGAATGTCGTAGAAATGAACGTACGAAAAGAACAGTGAGCCACTTGAAGCAAAGCAATTATGAGGATAAACCAATTTTATGAAAAGTAAGGCTCCTTATGACATACTATAAAGAAACAAAAAATTGAAGAAAGGTTCGTATCATATAACTGATTTATGTTTCATGTCACAAAAAAGTAAACGATTACATGTTTCATTTAGGGAATTTCTTTTTCACACAACTGCAGAATAACATAGAAAACAAAGTTATAATTTTCTATTATCGTACACCAAAACATAACTTCTTTAATTATTAAAATAAAACTTTGTACTCTGCTTGTGAAACAAGGACTGTACCTGGAAAAGAGAATCCCAATTCTTAGTATACGTAGAAAAGGTATATTTTAATAATGATCAGAAAATTACTTCAGATTCCAAATAGCTTAAAATTAAGAGATTACAGTGTTCCATAATGAGGACTTCTCTTTAAATTATTAGATGTGTTACAAACAGAAAAGAACAGTGAAAAGGGGCGAGACCAATCAACGTGCAAAGCAGGTAGCACCGTCAAATCTCTCTACCATCACGCCAGAGCTTGTTTCTATTTCGTAATTTCTCCTCATTAGACGGTAGGAATTCCAACAGACTCCGAGATTCAGTTCCCTACTGCGTTTCATTCAAATAGTATAAAAAATAACTAATGCCAAGCCAAGAATAAATGATTTACCAGGAGAAAGAATGATCAAACTCGTATGTAATGGGTCATTACACACAACTCTGTCGTAACTTTGGAATCTAGGATCAATCTGACGGAGAAATCAGTCCGAGTTGCGGTCCCACACAATAGAGGAAGCAATATGATCCTCGACGTAGCAAACTACATGCCTCAGTTTCATATCCAAGGTGCAACCTAAGCTCCGACATTCTTCGTCAGGTAACTCTCGCGATATTAATTTCCCAAACGACGTTGCCAAACCATAGTGCTTTACTGCCAAGTGTTCAATTCCAGACCTGTGTAGGTGTTGCAGACTTTTCCTCGTATCTAGTACATGAGAGATTTCCCTTTCATGCCGGAAGTTGCGCATCCAAACAAACATCTTCCAGCTCCGCAACTTGTTTTAGTACTCAACTTCATGACCCTACGTGACGTCAGCAACGCAATACGACAGTTTCCTCTGCCGTTTCCGGTCCGTATCTCCTCCCCTTCTCACCCCCCCCCCTCCAGCAAACACAAGAAACTTGCTCGTAGAGGAACAGCCTCTGGTGGTGTACACCCAACCACTTTCGCATCACTTTCCCATTTGACAGCCATCTGCATTCCGCATCTGCTGAGGTCCTCCGGGCCGAGGAACTGCGAGACGCTTCGAGACGTTCCCAACACCCCACCCCCCACCCACAACCCCTCTGCCAGAGCACCAACTTGGCCATTTCGCCCCCACACCCACACCCAGCTCTCGGCAAAGGGCGACCAATGCGGTACAGTTATGTCCAGTACGTACGTCAATGACATAAAGTGAGCTCTCCGTATAATAAACACGTCTATAAATACACCTATCGGAAGAGATTATTACTAACCTATGCAAATCTATAAGAAAACAGCTTTATAAAAACGTACGGCAAACAAAACACATTATTTGAACACACAAATTTGTTTCTGAATGAATCACTGATTTAAGTTACACATTATGCATTAAATAATATAGCATTAAGATCTAACCAGTTCTCCAAATTAAAAGAGATCAAAACTTCATAGGAAACATAAAAAATTAGTAGCTATATTTTTATGCCGAAGAATGGAATCATACACAAGTAAATTTTTTATAGTTATTGCCACAAAGTATTTCAAAGAACGTATTTATTTAACTAGGAACCAAATAAGATTGCATTACAGAATGTTGCAATACTGCAATAATAAAATATCAAGGCAAAGAACTCGAATTTTGGAAAATCAATAAAATTTGAACGTGTTGACACGAAATTCTTGAAACCAGACGCCGCTACCAATACTCTTCTGGATCCAATATCGAGGAAAACGCACGGTCAGCACAACGTCAGAGGCATGGAAACACAGCGGACACACTCCATTGCAGACGCCGAAAATTTCATGAAGAACAATGACACAGCAAGAATATTACGGTTTTAGGTCTCACATTGCAACAAATTGTGTTCATATCGACCTATACAGCTATGGAAATTGCCTAAACACGCTATCTTAAGGATAAAATAATACAATACACCACAAAACAAAAATATCTACAAATTGAGACCGAGAAAATTTCAAACAAGGACATATCCCTTGAGGCTGTACGGCATATACATCGAGAAGCTGAAGAGAAAAGTTACAAAACAAAAAAAAAACAAAAAAAAACGCAGCGAAATTTGAATTTTCTTCTTTTTCTTCTGAGTCCTCGTGTGCTCATAGAACCTTTTTGAATATTTCAAATTCTCTACATTTAAAAAAGGTCCCAATAAATTGTTATTAACACAATCTCTCCACCCCATCTGCATTTAAATAGAAGCCGATGACTTCCCCTGTGTTTTTCTACATAGGCATTTACACAAAAGGACGACTCTCCATTTCGAATTAGGCTGTTTTAATTGTTTTACTCCCTTATAATTTCCGCTAAATTTCATTGTATGTAGCTATTTCTTATTTATCATCATACCATCGATATCTTCTTCTCCTGTAGAACACTGAAGATTGCCAAAACACTCAAGTACATATTTATAGGGAAGACGTATGAACCTCCTCCTGAGATTATTCAATATGAAACACATTCTGCCAATGTTTGATCAATGGAAACTACGCAATTACAATTAAATGTCTAATTTTTCAACATGTAATCCAACTAAAAAATTCATATGCAAACACTGAATTGTGAAACACAATTGCTCTAATTATTTTTTTGAAGAACGAATTGCAGTAATTTACAAATATATTGTAATGATAAAACTCTTAAATTACAGTAAACCCATTCTACATAATAAAAATTACAAAACCTTTAATACACTAAATTAAGAATCTTGAAAGATTTCTTAAAATATACAGGTATGAGTTTAAGGGACTATTGATACTTATACAATGTTAGGAGTACAGCGCAAAAGTTGACAATCGCTGTATTCAACAAATAATTTTATAAGTCAGACCTACTAATGTTCGAAGAACCTTGATTTATATTTTTAGTGTAGAAAATCGTAAACAGTCAAAGGAATTGTTTCCGTGAATAATACAAGAGACTAATATATTATGTTCAGTAGAGAGGGTGCAGCATGAGAACTGTAGAGATGTTCGTTTACTTTCACACGCATGGAAACACTCGCCCGCCTCCGCTGACAAACCGAGCAAATTCGCCGTAGTTCACTTTCGTCAGCAAACGCGCAATCATTTGCATTGTGACCACATCGCTGGCAGCGCAGCACAATTACGTTCATCATAGCAAATCACTGCACCATCGCCGTTTTAACATCCGCTGCCACCAAACCGTCCGTCCGTCCGCCAGCTAAACACTTCCCCCTCGACCCTTATTTCACGTCGTGCCCTTTCCCCGGTCCATTCATTATGCGAGGTGCCTTATCTGCGAGGCTATTGTGCCTCTCCGCAGCAGCAATTAACGACGACGGGTCCCGCCTCGACAGCTGGAGGCGGCGGCCGCCGGCACGCCCCATCTGTCCCCACCCCTTACACATTCCTCAACTTGAACAACCCTACAGGAATGATACAAGTGAAGCTTTATAATTTTCTGGTGTAAACATTCTCTTTTTTTTTTCTTCAGAGAATAAACTGTCACTGTCGTTCAATTATGTGTCACTCTTAGAAACAATTATTTGATTTTTTTAAAAAGGCGAATCCACACACATATATACATTACTGTTACTTTTACTCGTCGGCAAAGGAGGGATTAATGCAACAAATTATATAAAACAATTAAATCGTCAAAAAATGATGATACGTAGTCAATATTTGAGAATAAATGTGTCAAAATATTTCACCGGGAATCTGAGAAGAGCCATACAAAACATCCCACAGAGTTTGGCGTTTTCCGTATCATTTCGGATGATGTGATGTTAATTACTCACATGATGCTTTTTATCACACCATTGTTATACTACTTTAGATACTCATTTAATTCCTTTTTTGTTACACGTTCTTTATCCTTTTTTTATTTTTAATAGTTTATTTTTAACTGCAAGCAACCTCGGCACGGTTGTGTTCATTATCTGTGTATTCTCATCCTGTCCCGGATTTTCCTTGGGCGGGAATGTCATTAATACTTTTGATCTTATTAACCACGAGTTTTTACAACATATCTATAATTCATTTTGGAAAAATAAATGGATAACAACGAATTTATTAAAAAACTTGTTTTCTAAACATTACATCTGCTACTGATCTTATGCCCTTGATGGGGTTGTCTCTTGTTTGTTTCCAGAGAGTAAATTATTGCTTTATTATACTTTATTACCCCCCACACACGTGTTCATACGTAGTTTGCAACAGTTTTTAGACAAATTTTACGTTGGCATCATGAATCTCAAGCAATCACAGCGTAAAATGAGCGACAAAATATATATATAGAATCGTTCTTTGCTTCGTTATTCTATGACTTGAATTTCAGCTCAATATTTTGTAATTCTTTCAGAAATCGGGTCTCCCACATATAGAGAAAAATCATAAATTACAAAATAAGCCTTCTAAACACAATAACACCATAGGTATAGGATGCGTGGAACGAAAGAAGATCCCTGTACCGACGAGTATCAACAAGCTTCAAATTACAGAAAACGAAATAAATTAAAATTCCTTAATGAATGTGTTAACTTTCGGTCAGGTGAAAATGCTGACAACCCGGGAATCGAACCGGGAACTCCTGCTTTGATCGCAGGGGAGTGAACTACTACACCACTCGTTCGCCTTCCACAATTATACTCAATTTCCATCCAAATTGTTTGGATGAACCATGAGATAACAAGGATCGGCCATAGTAACCATTGTTTGCGTTTTATCGACCAATTATAAGTATACTGATGTAAGAGGTCCACGTGTCCAGTTTGGCTGCGACGAAAGTAGGAGTCCCGGGTTCGATTCCTAGCTCGTCGCCATTTTCATCTAACCGACAGTTATCACATATCTTCTCCACGTGTAGGGTACACGGAAGAAATATTCGCATTCCTTAAATAATAATTGCTAAATTCTCTTTTATTCCCGCGATAAGACTTCCGATTCATGAGGCAACCGTGTTTAAAATTTTTGTCTTCTCGTTTTTCGTCTAAACATTTGTAGACTACAAGTACCACTTAACCGCTCAGTCTGATCCCATCACGTCACGCGTTCCAGGCACTTTTCTTTATCTCTTCATTCATTTGGGACAATTCTGTATACGAAATGTTTTTCAGTGATAGAGAACGTTTATATTTTCATCTCGATGCAGCATTCAGGTTTCTTAACGATGTTGTCAATTTACACGCATTTAATACACTCAATTTTAAATGCTATAAAAATCTATATTACGTCTCCAGCAAACACACGCAATTTTATCTCGTTCATATTCTGTAGATAGCTAAAAAAATTCCATTACTCTATATTACTTCCAAGAAACTCCTGCTTGGAACGAACCGCTATGTATCTCAACCTCTGAACATATTTTTCATCTATTGCCTCTCATTAAAGTCTGTCCCGAACAAAGTCAATACGAGAAACCCCTAGACAGAGGAGGATATTTTTAAAACAGTTCCCAGAAGGCGAACTGAAGGCGACCAGACTAGCATCCGCCACGATAACCATATTACAAATCAATCTCACAGAAAAATATTTCCGGTGCGAATTCATCAGTCTAACGGAATAACAGCAGCGTTTTTATTTGATTAAGTAATATGGTGGAGATGGGGACGATAAAATATAATTCTTTACCTCTTCTGATCTCGAGCCACAATTTAACTTTCCATTAATTTTCCACGAGTAAATTTATTCTCATCGCATCATTTATTACACTGGATTTCACGTGCGCAGGAAGCGGGGGATCCCCGGACTTTCACACGACACCCACCGTGAGCGCTGTGGTGCACCCGACGCACAGGCAAGTGGGATGCACGGGATGGGCAGGAGAGCTTCGCCCAGGGTGATGAGGTTAGGGTTTCAGCCATCTTGAACGTCACCGCGACAAAAGGACGGGAGATTAGCGGAGATGAGGTATCTGACACGACAGGAACAGAATAATTCACGGTTAATCCGAAAGAAAAAACCCTCGGGGAATCAAAGCGTACCTTAGGATATTGCGGGTTGCGTAAACGATACGAGAAAAATAAATCGATCGAGCGAAACCGAATAGAAGCGCTGAAGGCACAAAATTAAGACGAGAGAGGAAATATGTTTCACAGAATCAAACGAATTTAGAAGGGTAAATCAGAATACGAACTGAAAAGTACTTGAAACATACCATTTGAATAAGAAAACGCATCAACAAAACGTATCGATGAAGACAACAAAGTAAAAGTGAAGGCGGCAAGAAGCAGTCAACCACTGAAAAGCAAATTGATACTGAAATGATGTTTCACGAAGACAAACCAAGAATCGATGGAGCAATTCCAGTCTAAAAGGACCAAATATGTTAACAAAAAATAACTGAAACAAACTCCAATACAGAGCACGAAGTTATGAAGAGTAAATATCAAATTCCGATTAAACGAATTACAAATGGAATCTCGCTCCTTAGATTTGTTCCGTCTTTCCAACATAAAAAATATCAGTAGAGCAATCAACAAAAAGTTTCTATTTTATACATTAGTACGCGTCTTCAAGAATTGATATGGAGTCTTGGAGCTCCGTGACTTCAAGAAGTGGAAACGGCTGATTCTGTACGAGACGAAGCCACGAAACGTCAACACAGTGCGAGTCGTTTCACTGAGATCGCGCTTCTCTCAAGGCGGGACCAGCGCTCCCAGTCAAAGCCACATCACTGATAAGTATAATTGCTTTCTTCTTTTTTTATTGTTATAAAACACAACATGACGAATAATAATAATAATAAAGAAAAAACATGATTTAATGTCTACTTATCAGTTAATAATATCGTACAAATAATCTTCAAGAGCACAAGAGCTTTTGTACAAATATGGCGGCCGAGCACAAGGGCTTTTCCTGATTTATGCCTCATGTCACCTCAGAAAGAGGTAATTATCCTTCTCATATGTCCGGTGACCTATAGATACAAGTGATGAAAAAAATAATAATACGGAAAACGTACTCTACAAATCAAAGTGAACTTCCATCACTTTCGTGATTTAAGAGTTGGTCATTTTTTGAAAATAAGTGTTTTCTCCATAAGACGCAATGTATTACACCACCATTTATAATTGCTACTATTTTATTAAAATGACCCGTAAGGTATGTTTTTCAAGTTGAAATCACTATAAATACAAGTTACTCTGTTTATTTATGCCGATTTCAGATATTTTTGTAATTTAATTCTACCCACGCTGGTAGTACCTTAAAGCAACCCGCAATATTTCTCTTCCAACGCAAAGCAATTAAACAAGAGGGAAAACAACACGCAATATCACTTACGTTCCGGTGCGTGTTTATTATCGCAATCAGTGCGAGGAGAGGCCATAACTGGCCCGAAAAAGATGGCGCAGAAAGACAGACACATTTCGGTCTCCAAATAAGCTCCGGACCGGATGAATGTGTGCGGGGGTCAGGAGGACGCGAACTCTCGTGCACGCGGCCCGTGTGAGCGAGCCCTTAGGGCATAGAGAAGGACGTCGCTCGTCGCCGCTGCAGGCGAAGGGCTGCGGGGAGAGAGGGACGTAGCAGCTGAAGAGTTATTGCGAGGGCCACCGCGCCCTGGAAATGAGAACCGTCACTCAGAAAAGCCGCCATTTTCCACGGGAAATTAAAAACCCGAGGTTGGCAGACGCGCAGGGGATTCCCTCTCCCGACATGGTTCATGTGGAAGGGGAGAGGGCCACGCGCGGCGTGTCTTCGAATAACGAGGGACTGTCGTCTCGCCTAGGTTGGAGGCGAGAAGATGGAATGACGTTAGACGGACAAGAGGTGACAAATAAATGGACAAATGAACACGATAGACGGAGAGAAGCTCGAAAGAAAAGAAAACATCACAGAACTTCCACAGAGTACATAAAAGATATGTCGAATTATTATCATTTAAAATGAAACAAAGGAAGTATAAACAAACGAATTAAACAAAGTTGAAAATACAACATTATAATATATTCGTTCACCTAGAGAATTCCTTATAAAATTAGTACAAATACGTAAGAGAGAATTTCATTTATATTGTCCAATACAATTCATCACTTTCAGTTCGTCGATATTTTATAACTCACGCATAATGATACGTTTTTCAATGTGACCGTTGACACAATAAAATAATTCTAAAATAAAAAAATCCAACAAAATACCTAATCGTTTCACGAAGCCGCACATTAAATAAAAGTCAGGGAAGAAAACAATCTTTAGACGCCAAACGTAAACTAATACTGATTATAATAAGGTGGGACCAGCAGATCCAAGTTAGTAAAATCGCGGAAATGTACAATAGTTCACCTTATTTTTATTATAATTTCATAAACCGCAACAATGTGAATAATAATGGTGAAAAAATTGATTAATTTCTATCTATCAATGAATAACTATTTTTAAAAACTCGTTTGAAATGCACAAGAGCAGGTAACAACACAACGGTTTCGTAACTTACGCATCTCACCTCGGGTAAATTCAGATCTCAAATGTCCGCTGCCCTTTAGATTAATGAGAAAAAATACCATGGAATATCTACTAGAAATCAAATGAATCTTCCATTACTTTTGTGATTTACAAGTAGATCTTTTTTTGAAAATAATTGTATTCTTCATATGACGCAATGTATTACGCCATTATTTATAGTTATTATTATTTCATTTCAATAGTCGATGAGTTATGTTTTTCAAGTTGAAATTACAATAAATATATGTTACACTGTTTGTTTATTTCAGATATTTCGATGCTTTTATTCTCCGCTCAGAGAACCATGAGGTAGACGCAGAGCGAGTATCTCGTTGGGACAAATATCCAGCTTTGTATCTTGTTTGCACTGCCCCATCTCCAAGGCAGGAGTCAAGAGTGTTGGTAGAAGGGGGGGGGGTG
>NNCF01126490.1:853667-870514 GCA_002313205.1 Laupala kohalensis
CATCAAGTAGTAAGAGATACCTATGAGTGAGAGGACAATGTCCTACGCGGAGGCGGGTCAGCAAGACCTCGTCGCGCCGGGCTGGCGTACAGGAACTGCTCCATGACTTAACAGAGGATTTGATAAGTCCGAGCTTATTCCTTTCAACAGCTAACCACTCATAGTTCCATTCACTCAGAATCCTTATCTTGACGGAATTTAGGAGATCTCGTTTTGGAATCGAGGAGAAATCCATGCGATTCCTGAGGCATGCCGTCTTTGCGGAATCGTCTGCCTCCTCATTCCCTCTGATACCCACGTGTCCGGGAACCCAGCAAAACATTATGTTCTTTCCATCAGTTTGGAGTGAGAAAAGCACATCCTGGATGTTCTGGATTAGCTTATCAGCTGGATACATGTTCTGGAGTGCTGGAAGAAAAAAGGTGTGCACCTAAAAATTCTAACGTTGGTAACAAGCGATATCAAGTAGTGAGTCCCCTGCAATGGGAAGGAGAACACACCCTACCATTCCCTTTCACACCAGCCACTCACCCCTGCCACATCCGATACTTGAGAACGTTCCAGAAGGACTCCAACCCCTCCCACCCCCACCATCCCTACTACTAAACGCCTAGCAATGCAATTTTCGTGGGCGCACAGCACGCGTTTCGCATGCGCCACGGTTTTGCTCCGGCGCCGCTCCGCTGCTGGGATCTTATGGGATTAGACGCGAATGAAGTGCAGGCGGCTGTACAGTTACGAGTACGTTCACGCTTCTACTGCGAACAGATTAAATACATATTTCGCGTTTAGTTCCAAAACGGAAACGATAGAGTCGCGGTAGGGACACGACTCTAATCAACATCACGACGAGAGAGCGAGAGAGAGAAAGAATCATCACGAAGCACTTTAATAAACGAACAGCGGAACCCATTCGGAAGCATTATGTCTACTACTAAAAACGTCCACTACGTGATAAAAATTAATAAATAATTTGACATTTACGACCTTATTATGGACGAATAACATTTATTTCGTGCTTTGAATAACACAATTTTCACGACTTCAGGTTCGAATAGCCGTAAGATGTGATAAATTATAACAAGAGATATAACAACAGAATTAATGAACATGATATTAACCGTAAATACAAACTCAATAGAATATGATAACATGTTTGTGTAATTCCTGCTTCTTTGTGAACATGTTTCGTGTTATATTTTGTTCACCTGACGACGACTCAAACCTAAAACCGAAACGTTGTGTTCCTCAAAGCACAAAATAAATGGTATTCGTCCATAATAATGTCGTAAGTCCTAATTTTTTTTATTAATTTTGTCTAAAGCTTAAAAAAGGTTTTAAATATTGTTTTCATTAATATTGTCTGAAAGTTTAAAAAAGGTTTTCAATATGATAGTTCGTTTCTCAAATACATTGCGAAACTTGTTTGTCCGGGACAAGCAGCGTCTTACTAGATAAAACAACCAACGTTTCGGCCATCATGCTGTTGTCTTCTTCGGGGCAATGTCAGAGTCGTACAGACCTATAATTTTCACACGATTCTAAATAATCCCTCGTCACGACATCTCATAAGAAAAGTCAAATGACATAAATGTCTCACTTTCTTATCCCTCATATTAGAGAACACTCTAGATTGCTTGGCTATCTCCTCCCCGTAGAGTTGCGTCAAATATAAGTAGTTGCGTAGGTTTGTACGACTCTGAATAAAGCCACAGCATGATGGCCGAGACTTTGGTAGTTGTATCTACTGAGACGTGGCTTGTCTCTCGGAGACACGAGTTCAAATGTCAATAAGGTAATTTTCTTAGTTTAACACTATTTAACACTCGTCTTCGAAAAAAAAATATTACGATCGATAACATCACACGTAAAGATGAATGTTTGAATGTTTCCCCACTATTTAAATTTACATCATTTGATGGATATCCATAAAAGTGGATAAATTCGCGTGGAACACTTCGGCTCAGACCGTACACTATTCAAAATGTTTATCTGTGCCACAAGACCAGAATTTGGCGCGCTTTTTCGAAAAAAAATTAGAAGAAAATGACCAGTTCCTTGAGTACGGACGTGGCCAAGAAAGATGTGGAAAGAGACTAGCTTTAGAGAGAAAGAAAATAATTTTTTTATCGATTTGAGGATGAAAAATTTATGTTTGCAGATAATCATGCACAGTTCAAATTCATTTACTTTGTTTTAATTTTGATTAATATATTTCTAATTAAGCTGATCTTACATCGTAGCCGGTGATTCCAAATCAGCAGTTTTAAAAGTTCCATTTTACTTTCGCGGAAAATCCCAAGGTTCCAGAATATATTAACATTTACACCTGTTTCTTGAGCGTCCCAGTAATATGTCTTTTGGTTATGACGTGAAGAATGAACTGCACAAACGCAACTCACGTGGACGTGCAGAGATTAATGATGCCACAGGCTATGAAATAAAGAGAAAACTTTTCACTCAGCCCATATATCTAAAAAATGAGAGACCAGTACAGGAAATTGAAAAGTTTTCATCCAACGAAGAAATTAAGACGTACACATAGACGACATACGTGATTCTATCCAATATATAAATAAGTCATCGTGTTTCAGTGCAAGGCTACATGGCAACGTGAGGCACAGTAAATGAACACAATATGACGACGGCGTACATAACACAGTACCTGAGACCGGATGCAAAGCGCCATGAAGCGAGGGTTCACCTCAGAAATCCACACTTACCTGGAACAAAGAAAAATAAATATTAATTTCTAAGACATAATAAATAATTCTACTACTATTAATTCCCATTATATAATGAAAATAAATAATTTACGATTTACAACCTAATTATGGACGAATAACATTGATTTTGTGATTTGAATAACACAACGTTTCACCTGACGACGACTTAAACCTTAAGGCGAAACGTTGTGTTATCCACAGCACAAACTAAATGTTATTCGTCCATAATATGGTCGTGTCTAAAATTATTTATTTAGAAAATTAATAGATTGAATGAAATTTTAACCATCTGGAATTCAATAACAGCTTTACCTTTCAAAAGGGGGTGACAGATCAAGTCTAAGACCCAAAACACGAATTCTCCGATCTTCAAGAAGAGCACTGTCAACGAAAACTATTGATAAGGTTACATAAAGCGACTTTATTATTTTAAGATAAGTGTAAACTGTTGCGGATATTCAACAGAGGTAAATGTTTTCTCTGCCCCACCCTATATAAGCAATCTGAAGATAATGGTTACATAAATTGAATACAATGGAACTCTCTTAATGGATTTAATTCTTATAACAGCGCACAGGAATTATTTGCTCCGATGCTGGAGTAAATCCACAAAGTGTGCAACTGGTCTGATTTGAACAGTCCTCTCAAGGCACGCTCCAACGCGCTCCCTCGCGTGAATAACCAAGATTATTCGTTGAGGTTTCAAGCAAGTGCTCCACATATTCTCACTTCGAGGGCTGCTCTTAATACAACGCGAATATTTAGTCGCCTTCGTCGTGAAGGGCAGAAACTGCGATGCGTGAAGCTCAAGAGCCAAACACTCTGCGAGCAAAGGTCGCGGTTTCCACTAAAACTGCATTACACGTCATTAGAGTGTTTAATTTCAAGAAGAGCGGGAAGCCTCTTCACATCAAGAGCGACGGAACTCTCTCAGACAAAACAAGGAGAAATTCTTCAATAGCCCTTCATTGTTTGCTGAAAAAAACTTGCTCGTTGACACTGTTGACATCTCGCCAATCGATGACCATTATCCATCGTAGTATTTGTAAATGAGAAATGTAATGTGCTATTGAAGCTCATGTCCATGGAGTAATAGGAGTTAGGAGTTGGGTGGTAGGCTATTGTTAGTAGGTGGGCCGGTTAGCTGGGTTTACCGACAACTTGGCCCACGTGGAGGGGTTAGCAGAAGTGGTTAGTAATAGTTTAAATAATATTTTTTTAAAGAACGTTACTTTGGATAGGAAAATGTGAATTTTTTTTAAAAAAAATTAGACACTCTTTAGAATGCTCACAAGTACGAAACATCATTTGTGTGGTTTGCTCCATTTACTTACGAAGAAAAGGAATAACATAAGCGTGGACACTAGGGGACATTAGCGTGTTAATGTACGAGTATATGACGATGAAACCCCTTCTTGTCGCTAATCGGAGTGTCCCACTGTAACCAGACAAACATTGGTGTTGCGTACGTGTCATTGCATATATCCAGTTTCTACCTTCAACTCGAAACGCAATCAACGCAACACATCGCATCATTACACTATCGTTAAGTGATCATCACGAGGAATTAGAGCCTTGGGGGTTCACTTCACTCGGCTATGAAGTCGGTAACGAGAATGCGCTGTCAGTAATTATCTTAATTGTACGGAAAATCTTGCTCTCGCTACAAAATCCTCAACAAGCTTGTATTCAATACCAGGTCATCATTCCCACATAACTACAAAACACTATATCGATATGCAAAAAGAAAATCGTTCTCGGTTGAAAAACATATTGTCAGACATGTTTTATTTATTTTCCGTTAATTAAAATGTATCTTAATAATTATCCAGTCTCAGTATAGAGGTATTAAATGGTCACATATTTTCATTGATGTTAGAATGCATTAATGCTGGAACACTGATATGCTTTAGTGTTTGGGTTCTATTTGTACGCGTATGTATATATCGTAATGTATATATCAATCTCCAAAAAAGAACCGATACTTTGAATAAACAATACCAGTGATTGATAATTTAAAAAAAAGATAAACGAACTTTTAAGACTTGTTTTATCAACAATCTCTAAATTATAACTTCTAAAATCCCAGATCTCTCTTAGAACACTGTGGTAATGAAAAGTACTGTTTTCATGCGTTTAACAAGAGATTTACAATGATCTCGGAACCCATATGTGCAAGACTGGCTGAATTCAAGCGTGTGTTCAGATACAATTCGCAAAGTTTGGACGAATAGTTTAGATTTGTATAAGCGTTCTAATGAAATGGTGCAACCGCGCAGCCGCAGTTGAATCTCGCATCGGAGGCAAAATTTTGACTTGGGAGGCTTCCGGTGAGTAGGTTCTAGGGTCTAACGAGAATAAAAAATTCCAGACAACTCCGGGATATCAGTTAGTACTAACATATAAATGCGTAATGGAAAAAAGAATGTCTGTTTGATACCTAATCACGACTAAACCACAGAACCAATCGTGATGAACTTTAGCAAAAGGAGATAGTTAAGATATCCAGGATGAACATAGGCTAATTTTTATTCCTTAAATGTGTGAAAGAAAGATAGAAAATAAATGTTGAAGATAAATGTCGAGTGAAATAAATCCGGGAGTGGGGGGAGGGAGGGGGGGAAATCGGCCATATTCACTTTCGTTGCCTAGACGGTTAGAGATAGATGACAACTATGACTGGCAACATCGTTCGACTCGGAAAAAAGTACGCGACAGCATATGTCTATCCACTAAGGTTAACGTAAATTATCGAAAAAACGTTATGAAAAATAGAAGTGTTGAAATACTTCAATTTAAGTGAGTAATTTAAGAAGGAAAAAAATCAATCTTCATCAAATTTATTGGGTTATTTGTTTTGTGCAAGTAACAAAGATAAAAAAACGCCTGTCAATCGTAAAATTTCGACAAATAGTTTACATTTTACAAGTGGAATCTCTGAACCGACGAAACGCTTCCGAGCGCGTCCCAATTACTGATTTTCTTCAAATCCTACGTTTTCATACAATGTCACCATATACTGAGACCTCCAATTCCGCAACAAAATGGCTCTCGCGCTCACGTATCTCCATATAGACTCTACGTTCGCTACCGCCCGTCACATGTGACGTCATAGAGGAGAGCGCAGCGAAGTGAAAAAGAGCGGGAGCAGCCTGCGAGGCACGACGCACACGTCAGCGTTGACAGTTGCGCAGCGATACCGCGCGGAGAACACCCCTGGGCGGCGGCTGCCTGTCCGTCCGTCCGTCCCTGCGAGCACGCGTCGTGGGACGCGCCGGAAGCCACCTGTCCGCCGGCGACCGTCGTCGCATTCAAAGGCGGACGTCATATCCGGTGTCGAAGACACGTCGCCACTCGGCCTCGGATGATGACAGGGGATGATGACAGAACGAAATATGAAGCAGAGAGGAAACTTCGTTGCCGCGACACTGAAGCGAGAGTTTCATATAGCACACTTTACGCGAGTATAACTCGCACTTTCGAGAGACAAAAATAATGACAATGTTTTTCTTTTTCTAATAATAAGTCATAAATGCTACAATATATAACTCAGAACAGCAATATTTGGTAATAAACTCATGTCCGAAAATGTGCCGTTTGGAAGATATACGACTTCGAAATAACGTCAAAAGATACGCTGCACGTGCATCAAACAACTCGTATCAGTGTGAACTATATGATATGTTTGAAGTGTCGACCATGAGTTTCGTTGCACAAAGTGTTCTTGCGAACAATGTTCACATACACACGGTCCAACAATCGTGGAGTGTCCTAAATGACCTCCGCTGCAGCCATTACACGGGTAAGGAGATCGTCCTGTGACTTCACAGGGGTCTCGTAAACAATACTCTTCATGTGGCCCCACAGGAAAACGTCCAGAGGTTTTAAATCGGGCGACCGTGGTGGCCAACGAATCGATCCACCACGACCTACTCACCAGTCCCCGAGTGTTTGGTGAATGTACTGACGGGCGTCGTGTGAAAAGTGGGCTGACGCGCCATCATGATGGTGTCGTGAAGATATTGCTAAGATTGCTGTTAAGTATTGCAAGAGTTGTTGGCCAAGATGTGTGGCTTGAATAAACGAGTTAAGACATGCGGGGGAATGTAAACCATTTATACAAACAAGGTCAGGGAGACACAGAGAGTGCTGAGCTGGGGTCGGGAGGCGGCGACGTGACCGATCAATGATCATATTTAAGAGAGGGATCACAAGACTCGGGGGCGCACAGAGGGACACGCTGACAGAGAGACGCGCTACCGCGAGACGTGGGAAGACACCGGCTTTACTGAACGCTCTTCGGAGCCTGATCGAATCTGGTCGTCTGATCGTCGCCGCCTCACCGCCGGACCATGTCCACTCGACTGACTCAGCTCTCTCGCTCTCTGACCCGCCACGCCACCTTCAACACCCAGAGTGAGTAAACCAGCATAAAACCAAACTGCATTTTCATTGACTCACGGTTAGGTCTCCCAACCACCCTCATATCTTCTCCCCTCTATTTGTGATGGCCACAGATACTCCTCCAGATACCTCCAGAGTCCTCGCGGCGGACCACCATCACCACCACATTGGAACCACATCGTCCGAATGCTATACACGGGTCAATCAGATGACCATGAATAATATTAGCCCACACATTAATACCGAAACAATGTAGAAATCGATGGGTATGTGTAGCATGAGTTTTTTTTCTCATCCCAAATGTGGCTGTTACGACGCTTGAGCAGACCTTCGTTTGTGAAATGCGCTTCATATGTGAAAAAAATTATCAGAGGAAAGTCTGGAAAGTCGACACAACGGTGCACGAACCACGCGCAGTAATCGGCACGTGCTAGCGCATAATCAGCTGGACCCCATGCCTGCACTCTCGTGAGGTGCTCTGGGATACATCCATGGTATCTGCGATGTTGCGGGTACTCGTAGACGGGTTCTGGTCGACGAGTTGGATGACTTCTTTTTCAACGTCAATAATGCGGCGCGTCCGGTCACGACTACAATCGGTTCTATTAGCCTTGAAGGTGGCGGTTTCCCGAACCCGTTGTTCCAATCTAGCCAAAATGTCGTGTGATGGACGGGCACGACACGGAAATCGTTCGTGATACAGGCGTTGTGCGAATCGACCATTTCGTCCACTTCCACCGTAGATGAGCAACATGTCGGTGTACTCCGCCATTGTGTAATGCACCGTCTTTCTCGATCGCTCAGTGGCAACTGATGTACATGCGCAATAATTCATTGGATTGTTCTCTGACGACACGTGACATGACGTCACACAAGATATCACGTGACACGAGACACCGTTCTGTCAATATGTATTGCCTTCCATCGTTCAAACTCGTTTATCTTCCAAACTTCGCATTTCCGGACATGGATTTATTACCAAATATTGTTGTTCTGAGTCCCCTCTACAACACCTATAACTGTGTAATAGGAATTCTGAATCATCCTGTATAATATAGTGAAACAACAATTGTATGAACGACAGAATGCAACGCTAAATTAATTTTATAAATCTGTAACGAGGATCTAATTAAGTTTAAATTTCATTTCTATATCATTGCTGCTGTGCGTGTAAATGAAGCTTCTAACGAGTTACACGTAGTTTCATTTCGAGCTTCCTATCCTCGCATCCTGTTTCACTTGTTAACAGTCTCACGCGATCGCCGATCGTCATATTATGCGAATGGCATTGCACTGCCATACGCGTGAGTGTCAAGCGAAACTAGGCAAACTAAAGCGCTCGGTCGAAAGCTCTTCGCCGAATAAGTTAACAATGATTCACGTAAAACAACAAATACACACTTCAGTGGTCCCGTGTGGATTTCGAAACTTAACTCAGCGTAACTCAACGAAGATAACCCATACAAATGAAGTGTCGTACCTAAGGACATTAAAATATGTGATTTTCTATTGCTTCAAATAACATTAAGAAAAGAAGCTACTTGACTCATTTATTTGAAAAAGGGTGTTACTTGACTTCATGAGTTGTAACAAACGACAGCTCTGATGCACCCGACCTTGCTGATCTGCGGCCGTAAATTTGTAGAGAATTTTACGTGAGTTACATAATGTTCCATTGTGTATTATCATATACTATTCACAACATATTAACAAATAGTTCTGCTTTTCTGTTTCATTGTCAATGCTAAATAGTAGTATCAAATAAAGATAAACTTTCATATTATAATACAGAATATTAGTTGCATTCGATTTTCTAGTCTTAATTAGTATACTACTACTCGATTGAATAGAATTGTCCAATAATAAATTAAACGTTAGCAATTATATTGCATATGATATAAAATAGCATGTGACTGAAATTGTTTCTCTTTAAATACCAGCTGGTTTTATTCAGTGTTAAATAAGTACCTCCAGTTTCATTTGCCAACACGTTTATTAACACGAAACGCAAAAAAATATACGTCTAGTTGTATGAGCTTTCACTAACGATAATAATACCATAAAATATGGTTTCAATTCCAGTTTGCTTAGTAACAAAGACAACTCTGGAAAATTTAAAGTATATAATATGAGTATAATATGAAAGTAAGCACTGTTAATTGCTTTCACAGTAAATAACATAAATTATATTCCCAGTTAATTGAAGTGGTAACTTTCAAATTAAAATTAATGTCCAAATGAATGAANAAACACAATACCATTAAAAAAAATCTCAACCAATAAATTCCTCCAGAATAATTTCTATCAGAACAAATTTTAAAGTATCTTCACTGGGCGGCACTGGGGATACAGAGGGGTCATGGTGTCTGGGAATATTTATAATTTATCACAACGCAATAGTTGGCTCTACAGCGTGTATTGGGTCAAAAGAAAAAAACAATTTTCTGATTACCCTACCTTTCCATTTTGGCACTGGCACAAATATGCGGCATTACATCGCTTAGACGGCACTTGTATTTATAAGTTAAAATATGCTGTAATATGAATTAATTAATCGCAAAGTCAAAACTGCCTCAATCGTCTTTAAACATTTTCTCTAAACACCTAATTTTCAGTTTCTTCATCTTCAATGAAAAATGTCGTAGTCAGTTCAGTATTCCACCACACAAGCTTCAACCCGTGCGCCGTGTCTTAACAAAGCATTTGCCAGGACATTCCCTTGAAAACACAGGAATTCAATTCAGTGATTGACTTCCTTCATACACTTCCCTATAAACAAATTTGTTCACTATTCACTTTATTTTTGATCGCTAAACACACTCACATAAAAGAACACCATGTCTTCCATGTTACGAACACAATGTCATTCAACATCATTCAGTGTAATGTAATGTAACATGGTCCCATTTCCTTCTTTCTCGTTTAGTTACGCAAACGATTTAATACTGATTCAAATTTAAACGCCTTTTATAATCCAATTATTCTCGTATATTATGATTTTATTCATATATTCAGTGCCGATCACGTGGGCGAAGAAGCTTTCGTTTAAACTCTCTCATTTGAACTCTAATTAGTAAAACTACTCCGCTTTTTAAGTTGTAACAACGACAAAATATTCAACCTAAGAATGAAAAAAATGTAATTAAAAGAGGAAGCTAAATTTTTAACGAGAAAATTTTCACACAAAAATCACTAACAGCTGGTCAAATTACATCCCTATTTAAATACATTCCTTATTTTCACCAACCTTAGGTATTAGAATTTCAATGACTATTAAAATGAAACAATTATGTACAATAAAACAAATAATATAAAGTATAATTTATAATTATATAATAAATAGGGATGTAATTTGAGCATCGTAGAAACCAGTTATTGATTTTTGTGTATCACAACTGACGTGAGTTCATCACTCTACAGTACCAGTTTGGCCTGATGAGGATCCGCTAAAAGATTGAAACGTTACATTTTAATTGTGTTCTTTAAGTAAATACATGTGTTATTTTAAATAAGGTCGTTTTATTCGGTAAAAAATAAATATTTCTTAAAAAATTATCTCGTTTCCCTTTGATTGCATTAAGAGCTGTAACTGCCTCGTTAAAAAGTCGAGTTCACTTCAGCTCCGAAATAGTCCAAAACAAGCTGGACACATATACTAGTGATGAGAAGTTGCAATAGCTAAATGAGTCGATGTATAACTTATTAACTGGGTATGGATAATAATAGAGGAAGATATAGATAGGTCACTATTTATATTTTCGTTTACCAGGTAATAATGATGACGTAGAAAGGTTGTTGGCTTGAAAAGAATCAACTCTCAGACCCTTGATGGAAAAAAACATTGTGCATAAGGGACGAAGGAATTTTAAGAGAATTACGTTAGAAAGAGAATTAGTCCTAAAGCATTGATATTGTTAAGTACATAAACGTTCCGCAGTTGAAACGTGAGTGGTGAAATATAAATTATATTCAAAATTGTTCCTCTGTAAAACATCCCATTAATAAGTAGGTTGTGAGATAAATTCGAAGAGGTTCATAGATAATTGTTATTGTTGCAGTTTCTTACACGGAACGTTTACTGATGTGGACTCAGAAGACGTGAGAACAAATCGGTACTTGCAAAAAAACTGGAAACAAGGTCATAATCTTGTGCACTATAATTTTTCGTGTTTAACACGAATCCGGTCCCTTAGTTCGCAAGAATTGAACTACTTTTACCACACTGGTCGCACTACTATTTTCTATAAAGATCATAGTTCATTAATGAGGGACATACACTTTCATTATCTTTTAGATTTTCCTAAGTGTCTACTAGTGACATCTCGGGACCAGAATGTGATTCCAAGAGCACCCACCAGGTCCGTCGAGTGTCGGAGACTGCCGACTCAGTCGGCCACCCTACCCGCCCGGGCTGGGCTGGATTTAGGGTTACAGGTGGCCTACCAGTCTACGCACTGGTTGACGGAAACACGTCTAGCTGTCGCACTCCTATTACTTTATGCACAGGTAGCAGCCGAGCAGCGATCCTGCTCACCGATCTGAAGCAAGTGCCAACTAGTGGAATGCTTGAACTTCCTACCCGTACCACGGGTGTGGAAACCACTGCCCATTTAAGGGGCGTCAGATAGACCATAATCTGAGGGCTCAATGCCCCTTCCCTGTCTACTCGGTTTAAAGTGCTGAGTGACACTCGAGACCGCGATCATGACCACACAAGGACTTGACTTGCTCTCTCCCACTTCGTGAAATCCCCAGCATCCGATCCGTTGCTCCATTTTAGGAGATTGGGTTCGGGAGTGGTGGGGCTTGTCCGTTCGTCCAGTGGTCCACCGAACGGATGCTAACTTCATCCAGGTGGGCCCTGCTTGGGGGGTATGGGTCCACCCTTCAGACACTTAGCTGCTGTCTCTTATACACATCTANAACTGCTCGAGACGCAACTAGTTTGTCTCTTCCACCTATCCGAAACATCCTTTTCATTTGCCCAGGGTATCTAGGATCTGGGCGGGTTACGTGTCCTGGTAGTAGTGCACTCAAGGTGATGGAATACAGTGCACCCTCCTTGTCAGAAAGGTTGCCCTCCCTACGTTGGGTTCGTCGAGGCCCCTTGCGGAGTTCTCTGCTCGTTGTTAGCCAGGTTTCCCCAACGAGTTATGGCCGAAGACCCTTACGGAACCATCTCGCCCCCCTCCTCCCTCGGACCGATCCGTTACCCGTGAGGTGTCGGGATTCGGTACGGCACCCGAGGGAAGCCCCAGCCGGCCGGGGGTCCAAGGAAACAAGGTCAAATGAGAATTGCAGTAAAACAATAATAATAATCATCATGCACACACTTGTCAGGGGGTTCGAATCCCGCCGACAGCGATGTCACGATGTCTCTTACTAACAAACGAACAACGACGGCGCAGCGGCGGCGGCGCAGAGGTTCATTATTGCGCACTCACAGCAGAGCGCTCTGACGGCCACCTGAGCAACGATCGCGAGTGACGAAGGCGCGTCGTCATCCAGGACACGAAACGAGATGAACGTGATCAAGTTCCAGCAATCAACCTCCACGAAACAACGCTCACTTGCTCTCTGCTCCGAGAACACGAACACAACCAGCGACATACATTTTCAAGGGTTAGTCAAATCACTTCAATTACAATTGTTATAAAACACAGCTATACGAACAATAACGAAGAAAAAGACACACGATTTAATTTATATCTATCAGTTAATAATACAGGACAAACAATATTCAGGAACTCGCTTGAAATGCACTAGAGCTAAATGTACTAAATAAAACGCAGCCGAGTCCAACGGTTTAGTGATTTATGCCTCATCTCGCCTCAGAGAAAGTTAAATAGCTTTCTCAAATGTCCGCTGACCTACAGAATGTGATGTACAAATAGTACGGATAATTTACTACAAATCAATTATACCCTCTATTATATTTGCAATTATTTCCTTTTTATGGCCAGTGACTGTGCTTTTCAAGTCGAAATCTCAATACGTATGTGATACTCTGTTCATTTACACCAATTTCGGATATTTTAGTGATTTAATTCTACCGATCTGGTCGGGACCGAGACCCGTTTGGCCTCTTAATCCAAGGTTCCCGTGAGAAGTCAAGTTCGTTCAAAAGAAGTCAAACGATTTCAACGCTTATTATTCTACTCTACGTAAACACATCCATAGACGAACGCGAAAGAAAATTGAGTCATAGAAAAATAGAAGGAAATCAAACTGTCCAACTTCTTCCCCCTCTCCGGTTCTGCCAACAACACAAACGCATTGCACATCAAACATCGCGTCACCTCGTTTTACTTACTAAGAACTTTCCATCAAAGGTTCGTCGAACAATCAATGTTTCAGCAATCATGCGCTGAAAGATAGAAAACAAAAACTGTTCCACGGGATAGACTGGTCAACCAAAGGACCGGTTGATCCACGGCCAATTAGGCGGGGTTCTACTGCACGTTTAATGCACATGACAATGAATTCAAAATAGCGGTCGAAACGTTGAGTTAAAATCAACCACAAATTGTTAAATACCTTCTACAGAATAATACAAAAGTCAATGGAAATCACGGTAGCGTAAACACTAACCTGAATGCCACGAATATATGTATTTAATATAAAGTTGGCAGCAATTAATTCTATTTACAATTATAGAACTCATATACTTCGACGAAATGTTACTCAAAAATACTTGAAACTCTTCTCTTCAATTAATATTCTATAATCGTACGTTCATTCGTTACGAGTGAACCAAAAAAACATAATTCCGTCACAAAGAAGTGTTTCCCTTTCCAAAAGATTGTAAAATAAAACTGAAACACCCTCACAAGTACTTCTTTCATGAACGTAACTAATGGCAAAAGGATTGTAATCGCTCTTTGAAAAATTCTTGGAGACTTCAGAAAATTAAAAAAACAACAGAAGTGATTTATCCTGTTTCTTTTGTTCCATTCTACTGAAAAATTGCTTGATTATTTATCGGAATTCTGTTTTAATAGTCAGTTTCCTCTTTTAATGACGAATTGTTCTTCAAATACGAAGTTTAGAACATGAAATGTGGATCAGAGGAAAATATGTATGATGTAGGAAAAATAAAAAATTGGAGAGATTCATCCAAACACAGCACAACTAAAATGTACATGACTCGCTTTATAATATAATTGTACTATACTGAAATATTGATGAAACCTAAAATGTTACTTAAGACCTGTTTCGAACAGCTTCCAAAGTAACATAACGAGAAATTCAGAGTCACGTATCAATTTAAATAATATTCAGTACAGGAAAATCGTACGGAGGAGAGTCCTTACGGATAGAACAGATGTGAGGTGTTTAGCAGCATCAAGCAAAGCAAAATATAATCGTTCTGAGTGAAATTCGGAATTTGTGTTATTAAATTTACTTTTCCACATATTCTGTAGCTTAATGAAGCGCTTACCTCGTGTACACAACACAGAAACTCTAAAAAAGTAGGCACTATGTCCGTTCGCTTTATATAGATATTAATTGTATATAAAATATACTGACACGGATTTTAAAAATACATTATGTATACTTTACAAGGGTGGGGGTATTGGAAACTATGAGGTGGGACAATGCGAAATTTCATCTTAATTTTATGGTGATAAGATAGCGTAATTGCAACTGCTCCTCTGCCATTGTTCTGATCGTAAGATGCACGTTTGGCGCTCCATAATACAATTCCACAGGTTGCTTTCTTCTAGAAATAAGTCTTATACGAAAGGTGATATACAGCAGAACCCTTCTTAACCGACCTATCCCTTGGAACGTTTCGATCTCTCTCTCTTTCAGCAAATAAAACAGCTGGCGATTGGTAGTGACTCAAACATTGATTGTTTGATGGGTCTTCGCTGGAAAGTTCCAGGAAAGTAAACGGGGTGAGGTGACGTTTAGTACGCAATGGGTTTGTGTTGGGGTGGAGGCTGAACGAGGGACGGGGGAGGGAATTTGCTAGTTTTATTCCCCTCTTCCATTCTTTTCCATTCGTGATAACCCGATGAAATTGCAAAAGCTCTTTTTGAACGAAAATGGATATTTCATGGGAACTTCGGATTAACCCATCAAACGGGTAACCGACCAGAGCGGTTTTCCTGAAATGAGATTTAAAATTTATTGGTTCGATGAGTTTTATTTTGATAATGAATTCCAACGTCAACCACGTCACTCTAAGCAGCTGCTCGTGAGTGCTCTGGAAGTTGGACGGGATCAGGTGGAGCAAAATGGCAATAAAATTTAATCCACAACAAATAAGAAAGTAACTAATGTGATATTAACACAAGAAATAACTGCTTTAACGAAAGACTGCAGAAAAAGAAAAAAAGAAGTGGAAAGCTTTTCGAAAGAAAGAATGAGAGAAAAAAGAAGGAAAGCAGACAGATTAAATACTCTGTGGTTCCTTTGAAGAGGACGTACGAGAGTCCCTTAACGGCGAATCCAGTCAAGAGGAGATGATGTGGTCCGGTTCCGGATCATTCGTCGGAGAGCGGCCATTAAGAGAGACGCAGGGACAGAGTATCAAGAAAGTCACGTGCTAAATACTGCCCTTATTCTTCAAGGCTTCCCTCTACTGCCCTTAGCACCACCAGCATCGTCCTACGCTACACACTCTTCACGCTGGAGTGGACCTTTTTCCTTCTATATGGATCAGTTTTGGTATCACTGACACTTTGCATTCAACGGAGTAAGAAAGGTTGTGAGTGACTTATGTGACTCAAAAAGTCAATGTCCTACTTCATTCTCAGGATAAAATATTTCAAATGGACATTTTCCTGATCACTGCAGATGAACAAGGAAGTACTGTACGCATACTGGGAGACACACATCATTTTGAATAACGGTCAGTCGACACTCACTGACGTGGCTGTCAAGGTGTTCAAGAAACTGAATTGGCTTTGGTTTCTCAATTAAAAACATTTCATAATCCTAGCTTTATCAAATAAATAATTTTTTAAATAAAATTTATTTCAATAAATTTCGAAATGTATTTAAGTAAATCGTTAACCAACAACACGCTTGTTTCTTTTTTCCCACGGAAAGGGCTAAAAGTTTTTCTTCGCATGACAAGTACAACTGCATTTCCTTTCTAACCAAAGAACTCAAGAAATTTCTGAAATCGATGACAGAAAATGTTTATGGCTGTTTCATTAACAACTTTACGGCTAAAATCATGAAGCCCAACTTGTAATTGATAACACTGAAGTTTTTGAGTCATTATTGATGAAATAAGGTCAACATCTCATTCCGTGAGGAGCGTTTCATTCATTCATTTTAGAACGTTTAAAACATTCGAACTACTGAGAAAATCGTGTAGGCAATATCCGAAAGCTGTACTCAGTTACGATTTTATTTACAAATAATATTAAAACCACAAGGAAAAATTAATTTTCCTCTGACTATTCAGATCAACGTAATCAATATTAGACCACAGCGTGAGAATGATCAAGTTAAATACTAAAAACACAATTTCATCACAAAATTCATACGTACTGCAAGTCCTCATCAACTTTCTTGTTCTATTGTAATAGTAGTGCTACTAGTATTACAAAAAGGATTTTCGCCCTTACATTGCCAGCTATAACAATGACCGCCTAAGTCCAAGCCCTGAGGTCTCAAGGGGTCACTAAGCGAAACCCAGCTGCAAGGGGATAAGCGTCTGCCCAGAGCAGGCGCGGTGGCGTAATCCAAGAGGATTGG
>NNCF01126490.1:874391-904166 GCA_002313205.1 Laupala kohalensis
GGGGGGGGGGTGTCTATATCTCCCTTAGCCTCCCCCCTCCATAGAGTCGCCACTGATCCAAAGGATACAATTGTCGTTTCGTAAATTATCGAGATTCCTCGCAAAACTGGACAAGTAGACCTCTTATATCAGTACACTTCTAGTTGGTCGATAAAACGCAAAAAAATGTTTTACCTATGGTCGATCCTTGTTATCTCATCGTTCATTCAAAAAAATTATCTAGGTGGAAATGGGGTACAGTTGTGGAAAGCTAACTTAGATATGGGGTGGTGTTGTGGTTAAGACCCCTGCAATCAATCCTGGGTTCGATTCCAGGCTCGTCGCCACTTTCATAAGTTTTTGTCAGAAATGGATGTCAGCAAGAAAGGATGTAACAGATGAGCTTTCGCCTAAACGGTAGAGCATTGGTTCAAACCCTCGCCGAGGTTTCCAACTGGGGTTCCCTTCACTTTCTTCAAACAAACGTCGGTTCGCTACCCTGGCAACGCAAATCATGGTTAGGTGGAAGAGCAAGAAAATAAACATTGCGGCGTAGTGAAGCAGTGTTGGTGCTACGTAAAGCCTTCGGGCAACAATTCTAATTACCTCATCACAAAGACGATTCTCTAGTGTGTTGTAAATCAACAGATATCGTTCCATCTTTCGCAACCCCATAGAGAAAGAAGTTCCTAGGAGCAACGGCCCACTTACTCACGACGCTGTGGTTTAGTATACTCGAGAACATTCTAAGGAAGACATTGCACAGTCTCGTTTTTATTTGCAGAGATGGGAAATGTTCCGTCTCGAGAATTCCGGACAGCAAACAGCTCTGGCACGATCCAAGGCACCTGTGACAGGGAGGGAGAGGCCATGTTTTCTTATCGCCGGATTGTCGGGGTTTTTCGTCGTTTTTTAGGGAAATCGAAGGGTAGAGCAAAAAAGCAATATACCTCTATCGAGAAATTCACTCATCATCGGAAACCAATACACGCAGTTTTATTTTTCTTTAAAAATAAAATAACATACAGGAAAATAAATCACGAGATACAGTGGAATACGCCACGGAGCTGTTGTGTTTTCAAATAACTTGACATTTGCCTTCACATTGTCAGTAAAGTAGCAGCAATATGTGATGTGTATTTGTATGACACAGGGGAGTTTTCCTTGATTTTATTCCTTCTAGCATAGCAGCACAACTACGAGTGCAAGAGAATGCCATCGAGAATAAGACAGGAACACTTAACCGTTACTACTATATATCTATCATCTATGAAAACATTAATAAATGATAACACCTATTATTTGAATGCCCCTCAACATAAACTTCAACGCAATATACAAAATTCTGAGAAAATAGTAATACGCAATATTGCAGAGCAATGCATACTATAATGTGTGGAATTACCATTATTACCACTTACCTTGATTTAACTTTATGAACGTCATTTCTGAGGTTTTTTTTGTCAGCTCCAATAATTACAGGGGAAAAAATACAAATTTGGCAGTTACAATGTTTTTTTCTTTTTGAATACAATTTTAAACGATATTTTCTCTGGGTCTAATTTCATTTTCCGATTTCATGATTCGCACATAAAAATGCGATAACCTAATATTATTTAAATACTAAAATAATTTTCTGTAAAAAAGAGCGTAGTGTTTCTAGATGATCTGTACAAGGATATTCGAACACCACCACTAAAATTATGTCCACAGCTAACACGTTGCAAAAGCAATTTGTTACGAAACGAAGTACTCATTTCAAAATATTTCATTACTTAAAGTATTATTATTATTATTATTATTATCCACAATTGCATCGTACTCGAACGAACATCAATTTCAAATCATTTTACAATTATCTCATTCCCTACGTATGGAAACACAAGCTTCATAATATTATAGAAAGAGTACATCACAAAATAAGAACGAGAAATTTGCAACATTCGTAAGGTTTTCTTTCAACGACATTAAGGAATGAATAAATAAATAAAATAAATTAAGTGTCAAAAAAACAGAACAAACTTCGTATCATCACGTGGAGGATAAAAAACTAATTTACTCTCCGGAAGTAAGCAAGGGACCATCCCATCAATTCCGATCACGGACCCTAAGGTAAATTTTAACATTTCAGCACAATCGTAACAATAAAATAGTTCAGTATGTGTTATAAAATTTACAAAATATCTCAAAATTTATATTAAATAAAACAAAAAAGTTCGTATTATTATCAATCTATAGATAGGTCATTCGGAAGGGATCGTTGATAAATCGTGACTATTAGATAGCACTAAATTCGAGATTTATCATGTCCATAGATGTCGCCACTAGACATTCGGAACACTACCTCATCTACACTGCAACCCGTCGCAATGAAATGGCGGATACGAATGCAAACATCTCACGACCGCAAACGCAAGAACCACTTCAGCGATTTCCTGGTGAGCACAATTGGCGTTCGTTCCGAACACACATATGGTCGTGTATGGAAGGGATATTTACAAAGCGACAGCCGCCACTAAATGACCGCATTTGTGACGCGACCAGCGGCGGGGTAACATTTGCCACAAAGCGATGCTGTGGTCGAACTCCCAACCGCAGAAACACTCGTTCCACCCAGTGGTCGCAAGCACAAGCGTCACACCGTGTCGCAATTTTTTCTTTTTTTTTTAATTTTTAGTGCTCCATTGCCTCATTCGTAATCTCGGACAACTTTACCCTCCACGAGACAGCGAGAAGTCAATTATTTTCAGAAGCACAGATTGCGTTAGAGGAATACAGGGAGGAAGAAAATTTTGATCGAGCCATCCTCACTGACAAATCAATCCACCACAACCGGACAATAACATTCATCGACATTTCCAAATACATCCCTCTCTCTCTTTCGCAGGAAGTACAAGGAATTCGGATAATTAAAGAAAGCCCATAAAGACCAAAAATAGTAATTTCTACAACTGGAATGATTACAAAAGCTCTGCATTCAAGTTTAGAAACATTAAATTTACTCAAGTAACTTCATATACCTTTTCAGAAAGGCAACATTATTGTAACATCCGACATAGAAAGTTCGTATCTTCTTAAGAAAAATGAAAAGTATAGACAATTGGCCACTGGGCGCTTGCCGTTTTATCAATTAACTTTTCTTGAGAAAAAAAAATCAACAACAACAATAATAATAATAATATAAAGCCAAAAGACAGTGCGTGCAGAATTGTCGTGTGACCGCTGAAGGACCCTTCCCGGCCGGTCCTCTTGCAAGACGGTCCTCTTCAATACATCGCTTACGGTCTTTCATCTTCGGGGCGAGTTACAGGTAAAAAGATAAAGACGTCACAAACCAACGAGATAAGGAGACGGAAATGACCTTCGAGTCCAAGTGATGAATAAAGTATTTATTCATATCTCGATATACGCGAAATGTTTCCATAAATGTTCACACACATTTCCATTTTGTCATATTCAGATTCTTACGAGTCAGTGAAAAGACGAGAATTAGACGTTTGACTTGACACTATTAACGTGGAGTGATAATAATGTGTAACTCGTATGGAGTTCACGAGAAAAGAAAACACAGTTAACAACGGATACCAATTTTGATAAATTAAAAATAGCAGAGGGGACCTAAAACACGAGATTCCGTAGAAGCGAAGACCCAATAGAATCCTTTCCACGTAATCCGATGATAGCACGAGAATTCGTGTCAACGGCGTCACAGGAGACGAAAGGACAATCGGATAATCCAATTACGGCAACTAGTAAGGAAAATCGATACTTAGTTACGTTCATTTTCATTTCACATCAGAACGGATCAAGATCGAAGCAGTTTTCATTTCTCGACACACAAAGAAGTTCAACATTAACTGTACACTTATTATACACTGCAGTAACTGTTAATAGTGTACCAGATGGAGAAAAAAAAAGAAATTTAGAACAATATGGGATTATCAATAGTGAAATTCAGTAGCAATAAATAAAATCAGGAATTCGAAGAAAGGGATAGTCAGAACAGAAAGTATTTCCGAATTACCGGATAAAGATGGTAAGCGAGACGATCATTTGGTTGAACATACTTCATTTATGTTGCAACAAGCGTTCCAAATTAGTTAAATCACTCAGAACTATAATTGTTTTCTTTTTATTGTAATTGTTTTATAATACATTATGAATCATTATTATGAAAAAACGTGATTTAATTTCTATGTTTAAGACAATAGTATAGTATTAAGAATATTCGGAATCTCGCTTAATTCGTTTGAAATGCATAAGAGCATAAATTAAAAACAAGGCGTTCGATCGCAAGTGCTTCAAAGGCAAAAGTGGAATTTCTTTTATGCAATCTCCGATGACGTCATAGGTAAAAGTGATGTCGAAGACACTACAAAGGAAAATTTACTACCAATCAAAGTAATCCTCTTCCGTCACTTTCGAGATGTACAAGTTGGTCTATTTTTAAAAAAATAAGAGTTTCCTCCATGAGACGTATTTCACCATCAATTATATTTCATTTAATTGGTCGGAGAGGTATGTTTTTAGAATTGAAATCACAAAAAAAACACATGTTACTTTATTTACGCCGATTTCAGATATTTTAGTGATTTAATTCTACGTACGTTAGTTCTACCTAGTTTCGTGAAAAGAAAGAAGCCAAAGAATAAGGAGAAATCACGACGTGTCGCAAAGGAATCCCGAAAGAAGAGAGAAAGCAGAGGCCGCTAACAGTGTCCGCGTTAGCGGCGCAGCGCCGATGTTTAACAACTGCCGTAAAACTTGAAACTCCGGCGTGGGCAGCACGGCGCGCACTCAAGAAGCATCCATCTCATGTCGTGGCGCAGGTAAAGAGGGGAAGAGACGCAGCTTAGGCGAACAGCCGACGAGAAAGAAGGATGCTCGCCGAAATGGAGTACCTGTTGCCTCTTACTTTCTTCTTCCTCATCAACACAAACGTTCCTCGACGTAGGATCCATTACGCTCTACGCTCTACGTTATATGAACCACGCAGCATTTAATGTAGTGTAGACAGCAAGTTCTGTTCATTAGCTCGAGTTCTAAATCAATTGTGTACACAGATAATTCTCATAGCAACAATATTTTTTTTACAATCTACACATCAGAACATTCACTCTCCTCCATAGTCTCGAGTAGACGTTTGAGATAAGTACTCAAGTATTTCGATGTGGCAAAACATTTTAGTGAAAGATTCTAGTTTTAACAACACGAACGAAAAAGAAAACCAGGACATTTTGTGTCCTTTTCACCCACTGAAACAAAATATTTAGTAAATATAGTAATTATGAATGTTTATTAATAATAAATATGCGAACACGCAAACAAGTGTGTGTGTGTGTATATATATATAATACACACATGAAATACTCATCACTGGAGTGTTAAAGAAGATCTTTGAACGAAATTTATTCTCAGTGTAGTTGTTTCTAGATAATGAAACCAATATATTTTTAATCCAAAATTGAAACACAGAATTGTGAAGAAATCCCAAATAACGGGCACGAATAAGTATTCCTTCTAGGTCAACAATTTTAATATTAAAAAAATGTGTTGCTGTAGACGTGAAACTTGACCCTTTGGAGCACAAGATGTGTACGTAGGCACCATGCGCCTATCCTAAACCACCTTTCCTCTTTTACACGCTTTTACGCTTCCACTTCCTTGACGTACGAATCTCTTTACGATCATCCTCTCACCCTCCTCTTTCTCATCCCCTCCCTCTTTTCGAAACCCTCCCCCTTCCCTAACCGCGCAGTAGAGCAACCCTGATTAATGGCCGGACCGGTCCACGTTTTACGGTCTTCTTTAACCGTATAGGTGTTAACTGCTACCTCGCCCAGCCTCACGCCACCCCTTCGAGTGCTCGAGGGGCATAAAGACTGGAAGCAGTGGGGGGTGAAGGTCCAGGCACACAGGCACCGAAGAGTGAACGCGACCGAGTGTCATAAACCAAGGACGGGTAGCGGACGAACTTACAGCCAACACTCAATTTCTTCTCCGCTAGGCAGAGTTAACTGTGATCTTATCAAATACGCACTTACAAATATAAGCACGATTCCCTACTGCCAGAAAATCAATGATCTCGAAATTAAAATAAAGTGATGCGAAGGGGATGTATCGAGTGTTCGGGTCATCAGTCGCAAAATGCGCAATAAATAATTATTTACAATAGTTTAATATAATAATTATTCGTTTCATGGTCGCATGATTTTCCATTTAATATTGATAAAATCATTTATTTAACAATTTTTAATTTCAATTCTGAGTAATAAATATTCTATTTACTTATATTTTGTCACCAAGCATGATCAATCCACTTGCAGTAATAACTATTATTATTATTATTATTATTATTATTATTATTATTATTATTATTATTATATTGTAGCAAAACGTGTAATAGAAAACGCTTTATCGTAAGCAAATAGAACAAATCAAATTCCTAATATAACACTTAACGTATTTTTTTCTACTGTTGTATTTGTAAATCGGAAATGTAACGTGTTATTGTAGCTTACCTACATAGAGCGATAGGAGGTAGGAGGTGCGTGGTAGGTCACTGTTAGTTAGCTGTCTTTACCAACAATTTGGCCCACATGGAGGGGTTAGTAGAAGTAGCTAGTAATAGTCAGTGTTGTTGATACTGGATAGAGGAAGGAAGGTTTGCTCTTCAGTAGTCACAGCTATATGAACTGGGACATTAATATGAAAAGCAACAAATTTTTTTGCCCCATCGGGAATCGAACCCGAGATGACTTGGTAATGAGCGACAACACTGCCACCTGCGGCACCGCTGGGGCCAACACCATTTGCTCAGATACGCACTCTGGAAGTAGCATTTGCAGCGTCAGTGCTCGCCATGTAATTGGCTCGTCCCGTTCACAGTACATGTAGAGAGGGAAGTCCAGAATTTACGACGTCATGAACTTCCTCAAGTCCCAAGTCCTAATCGCTTCGGCAGCAGAATGAGACGTTGAAGAAGCGTGTCCGGGCGAATGCATGGGTTCGAATCCCGATGGGGGCAGATAATTTTCAGCTTTACACATTAATGGTTCATATAGCTGTGACCTTCCTTCCTCTAACCAGTATCAACGACTCTAACTATTACTAACTACTTCAACTAACCCCTCCATGTGGGCCAAATTGTTGGTAAACCCAGCTAAGCGGCCCTCCTACTAACAATGACCTACCACCCACCTCCTACCTCCTATCGCTCCATGTAGATCAGCTTCAATAGCACTTAGTTACATTTCCCCTTTACAAATACAACAATAATAAAAACCACCGAAGAGCACTCTTTATTAACCTTTGAGCAGTGGCGGATGTATAGGGGAAAGGGGCTATAGCCCCCCCCTCCCCATTGGACCTGATCTCTTAACAAATAAAATTAAAGTTGATAAATGGCATACTCCATAAAAAATTTACCAGATTAATAATTGTTCCTAGTTATTATTGTTATTTATAAAATTATTGCTATTTTTATTAATAATACTCGATAGCGCCTGCCTCCTCGGGGGGGGGGGGACGCAAAAACGTGAGAATACATGGTTAAATGGCGCTGCGCAAAGGCAACAAGACAGATACAGAGAAAACAGTAATAAAGAAACCTTGAAATGACACAGTTGAAGTCAAGGTAGTCATAAGGATTAAAAGGAAATTTAAAAAAACAAACTAGTGGAGCAAAACCATTGCACATACTTTCTCATATACGTTTCTCAGTCTGGACGAGAGAGCAACATTAAAGCATTCTTTTAGGAGAGGGTTGCTTTTAACATGTTACGCTATAGTTTGGTCTTCATTTTAGCCAATTTAAAAAGTTTACTAAAGAAATATTTTACGACTATTTATATTAAAGAATCTCAAATATACAAATTCTGATTTTTCGTTTTTTTGGGAGATAAGATCAAGATTTATATTATTTTTCAAAAAATATATTTATTAATAAATATAAAGATAAATAGGATATTGTAAACGCGAGAACAAAGCCAGCAGACCATAAATATTCTCATAAAATTAAATTTAAAAGTTAATTTTTTTGCAATATTAAATTTCAAAATTATATTAATAAACACTAATCGTATATATTAAATATTTCGGTTAAATAGGTGATACTGTTGTTTTATTTACTTCCTGTTATTTCGTAACGCTCCTTATCTATCTCGTCAAAGAATTATGTAAGTGTTAAAATATATTGTTTGAAATAATACTATTTATAGTAATTGAAACTGCTACAAAACATTGATTTAAAAAAATCTTGAAAAATAAACAAAAAGATTAATAACACATTACCTTCCAAATAACAAAAAATTGCGTAACCGAGATAATTCTTGAAACGATAAGAAATATTATAAAAAACAACACCTTCACGCATCAAATAATATGACACACAGAGTGAGTAAGTTAACAAGAACATCCGCCAAAAGGAGCAAAAGGACTCATCTGATGCAACGTCACCGAATGAGGGTGGAAGATACACGATACCAAGAGAAACATTACATGCAGACATTCATCTGTGCTCCTTTTCAAAGTATAATAAAAATCACACATCTACAAACATACTCTTTGGAATCACCCCATTGGCAATCTTAAAACGTGCCATAAACGTGAATGTAGCAGACACAAATTATTTTACTGCGTCTATACCAAACTTTCAAGCGAAATACCTCTAATGCGGATGTAATGCATTATACTAATTGTACTTTACGTACAGAACATTTAAGCAAAATCGTTGGATCAGTTTTTGAAAATTATTCAAAAATATACTTTAACCTTCATGTGAAGTGTCCTTTGTTTTAAAGCAAAAACAAAATCAGAGCACGTGCATCGACAACAAGTAAACTCTATCGTAAATACGAAATGTGAAATAAATTGATTCATCCATTTACTCAGAATCGCTGCGCACAGACAGACGTTATGCCAAAAACCACTTTTTCGGAATCAGGGGTCACCAAAAAGGATATTTCCGCAAAAATCTCGTGTTCGAATTTTTTCACGATTAGAATACTTTCTATATAGTACGTATATAAAATGAAAGTAAGTAGATAAATAATGAATGATAAATTAAACGTCGTCTGTTTGTTGCTCATTAATTTTTCATTTTTTTATTGTTTGCTAATGCTCCACAATATGCAAGTAGATAAATAAAATTCATAATACCAGAATTATAACATTAATAAATAATTGTTATTAATAATTATGAATCGTTAATTGTTTATTTAATGCATTTTATTTAAAGATTATATTTTTTTAAATTGTGTTGTGAAACCTTTTTTTTTTTTTGAAAATATTACGTGAATATTCTGTAAACAATATTTTTTTTATTCCATGAGGGGGAATTTATTAGGAATGTGTTGAGGAGAATTAACTAGAATTAACATAAAAACGATGATTAACAAATCACGTACAAATAACCCAGGTAAATAACCCTCTCTTCAAAAAACAAACATAAAGAAGAAGCGACCACGTAGACGACAAATGCGAAAGAGGCTTTTCCTGTGATCCCCGACGTAATTTCGGGGAGCGTTGCAGGTCGGTGATCATATACCGTCGCGCCGTTAAGGGAGGGTCGGCTGCGCGTGTCGCTGTGATTTTCACGCAATGTACACGACCCGTCTGTCGTTGAGCAGAAGCATAGGGAATTATTAACCTTATTACAGAGGGAGGTTGGTAAACAGGCCGTGTCGATATCCAAAAGCCACCCTCACATAACATGAGTGCAGCTGCCAGGTTCAACGAGGTTCAAGTTTTGCAGAGCGGCGGCTGCCGATGCTATTAATGTAGAGTCGCTCCCTCGGATCGATTTGGTTGAAAAAGCAAAAGTAAACGCGAATCAAAACTCTCAATTATGAATCATCATGGTAATAACCAAATTACGGAGAAACCAAAGGAATGAATAAACTTTGTCAAAAGAGCAAAAGTTGCAAACTGCGTATGACCACGTGGAGGACAATAAACTAAGTTACTCTCCGGAAGCAAGCAAGGGACCATCCCATCAATTCCGATCAAGGGCCCCAAGTTGTAATCGTAACCCAAGGATTTAACATTTCAACACTTTACTCCTAAGATAGGAATGAAAATAGTTGGACACGTGTACCAATAGAAAATAAACAAATATTGTATTCAATGAAACAGAAAAACTTTATTTGAGAAGTACGTATTATTATTAAACAATAGATTATTCGGAAAACATTGTTTACATATCGTAACTGCTTAAATAACTCTAAATTCACGATTTATTATTTGAAGAGATACCGCCCCTAGGCAAGAGTCAGCATAAAAAATCCGCCTCTACCCGAAGGAAAACCGGAGAAAACCCCGATCTAGCATAGGGATGTTATAAATATTTTAGTGATTCAACAAGATTTCTATCTTATATCTGTTTTTATGTACAGGGTCTTAAAAAATTAATAAATACCTTAAAATTAAATTCTATAAGTTGAAAAAAAAAAATATTTCTCCAGAATATTACATCGATTGGAAAGGAAAAACTACTTGTGATAGTCGTGTCAAATTGTGAATCAAGACGAAATTGAAATCAAGCGCCATTTGATCTTCACCAAACAAGCTCCAACCAACAAAATCAAACGACTTGGTTAGAAACAAAATATTTCACATTCAAGTGAACAACGAAAGTAATTTTCTAGCAATCACACTATAAAAACATGAACTCAAAAATTTCATGGATATTCAAATAAAATTTTAAAAATGTTGTAATCGTAACCAAAGATTGGAGATCTATTGTTTTAAATGAATGTTTTCAACGTAACTTGAAATAAGTAACGTCTTATTAACTTCATGCATAACGTAGAAATCGTTATGAATGTAACAATGTAATTTTTACACCCAACATTGTCACAAGAAAAAAATCCCAAAATTAAAAAAAAAAAAATCAGAATATCGTGTAAGAAACTGCGAGAATTATTATTTTACAAGTCCGCCAAACAAGAACATACTGCCTGGGACGAATATGTCACTGAACATGATTGGTTAATCATACGTTGTGAGTACAAAACTTGTAATAACTCCCCTGACAAAATCAACTATAGCGGCAGAAGTGGCTGGAAAGTCAAACATGGACTATGGAAGCAGCAGCATCGGAGTGGGTGGGTGTCGGAACGTAGGCGTGGCCATGCGAGGCAGAGGCTGCACACAGCGCTCCATCAGGGAAAATTCCCAAGTCGAACGGGCGCCTGAGAGGCTGTCGCCCGCCGGACGATCCATCACGCAGAGCGAAGACAGACAGACAGACAGACAGGCAGGACGGCAGGCGGCGAGTGGGAAGAAACTAACTCCCAGCGACAGGAAAGACGTTGCCTGATCCATAGCTGCCAACTCAGTGTGAGTCGCAACACAAAATCTCATAACATGTACATAACAGCTGGGGATTTCTTTTTGTTTAAAATTTAAACACAATGTATCATTCCACCTCACATTCTTCCTTAATACTTGTTGTATCAAGTATATATCCCAGGTAGGTAGGTTTTCTTCCCATATACTGCTCTGAGTATTTCTCCGGTATTCCTCCGGGTAGTGACGGATTTTCCGTAGGCGGAAAACTCATCTAATATACTCAACTGATAAAAGTTGGTATTTGATTAAAAATTCTTTTTTTATAACTATTAATTCCGCCACTGCCCTTGGGGGAATTGACCCGAATTGATGGGATGGTCTCTTGCTTGTTTCCGGAGAGTAACTTCGTTTATTATACCCTTCGTGGTCATACGCAGTTAGCAACTGCCTTTTTGACAAAGTTTATATTTATTAAAGTTTGCTTTATTTTGTATGCTTAGGAGGAGGTGTGAGGGCAACCTTGCTCGGAACTAGACCTCAGAATTGTTCACCAAAAATAAATCAACACATACATGTTTTTGCGTAAATGCATTTTTTAAATTTTAGTCACACAAATAATAACATATCATTAGTAAATACAACTCACATTTAAATTGCAAACTTTACGTCATCTAAAACATGACTCGCTTATGAGAAGCTGGCATACGTATCAACCGATAGCAGTCTTATTAGGAGCTGGTAAGCAACCGGTTATTCACACTATAGGATTTTTCTTCCTCACTGATTGAGTTGACGCGGAGGGCGCGAGTAGAAGGTGGAATCATGACACAAGCGAAAACAACGGGAAGTAAAGAGAAAAACGAAAGCAGAAAGCAAAGTTCCAAAAACACCGAAAAAGAAGATGGACGTGAGAGGTAGCTGACACACGCAACGGAAATAAAATGACGAAGACGAAGTGGATTTCCTTCTTTCAAAGCAAGTTTTCAAAACGGAAAACTTTCGAAAGATGTCTAAGTGATCACAAAGTAAGATTACAAAATTCCATTAGCATGAACACACAAACTTACGGAAGAATTAAATAAATAATACAAGACTTAGAACCTTTTATGAATGAACCGGGATGATCCCTAGTTTGATACCCCAGAGAAGGGTAATTTTCTAGTCCTCCTTTTCCGTGGTATAATTTATGTATATGTTTATGTAATTTATAAACGTATTATTCCTTATAAAAAGTCACCCGTCGCTGAGGTAGCGGCGAATTCGCCACCCGCTTCATCAATGAAACTAGTTTCCTCATCTGATTTTCCTCACAGAAAAAATGTTTCTTTTCTAAATCACTACATATACGTTTTGATACGCGTAGGTTCATTGTGTAAATATTGATTTTCCTGAAAAAACATTTATTGTATCACAGTATTCAATTCTTATTTCATGTTTTGTGATAATTAGGAATTCATTTTCTATATGTTTTTTATATTTTCGTAAAAATCTAATATGTCGAAGAAAAAAATTGTTATTCTATATATTTTTTTATTTATTTTGTAACAGCACTGATGATGGCCGGCACACGGCCGAAAAGGCGTTATGCATTAAAAAATCAACTGGATAGTATGATTACATATTATTTATACAATAATTTGTTTATAACTCACGATGACTCCAATTGAAAGTCGAAACGTAGTGTTTCACCACAACATAATAAAAATATATTGCGTTCGTTCGAAAAGAAATCGTAAGTTATAATTTATTTAACTCTGCCCCCCTTCAAAACAACACTTTGAATGTAAACGATAGTAATGATGATGAAATTTTCTTCTCAATCAGACAGCAGTAAAATGTCCACGTTAGAGCACATGGTGCTTCTCTTTCCTTTCCGTTCAATAAAACACATTTCCTGCACGAAGGAAGCAAAATTCTACCATTCCTCGCCGCGCTCTGCGTAGCGCGCAAGGAATCGTTGACCCAAAACTTTTCCTCCGTATTCCTTCGCGCCAGTCACATCAGCAGCCAGAATTAAAACACAATGTCCAAATTCCTACATACTCTGTCTTTAAAGGAAAGTGATATTCTCGGAATTTCATCACGCCCCAGCGTTGGCGCAGGTAGTAATCACCAAGTCAACATAGGTTCGATTCCCGATGCGGTCAGAAAATTTGTAGCTTATCACATCAATGTCCCAGTTCATACAGCTGTGACTACTGAATAGCAAACCTTCCATCCTCTGTTCACCTCGTACTCCTCCTAGTATTACTTACTCTATTACTAAAACTACTCCTACTAACCCCTCCACGTGGACCAAGTTGCCAGCTCAGCGGTTTGAGCCCCTACTAACAAGAACCCTGTCACCCACCTCCTACGTCCTATCGTCCCATGTAGATAAGCTTCAATAGCACGCTTCATCTTCCATTTACAAACATAACAATATAAAAATACACGTATTTGACCAAATTAAGCAGACAACAGTTTTTATTAAAACACGTCACATGTAAACATGAATCGTTAAAAACATACGAAACATTAAAATATTAAAACGTGTACACAAAGTTTCGGTACAAATTTTGTACCATCGTGAGGTGAAAAACAAGCCCGAGTTAGTGCTCAAGTCATACTTTTAGAGTTCCAAAGATTAACTTGGGGCATGTTTTAATAAAAACTGTTGCCTGTTTAATCTGGTCGATTACAAGTATTTATTTAAAAAAATAACCGTTAATGACGTCCAATTCTCGACTTCGCGCTTCGTATGAATCATTTGGAGTAAGTGTTCAACGAATGGCAGTTTTTGCACCGGATCACATTCTGACCTTTGATCTAGTCGGTCAGATTTGGTCAGTCATATAATGCATGTTATCAACAATCAACGGCGAGTTATCTTTAATCAAGAGCTTTGGAATGAATTTATCCAGAAACACGACCAATGTTTTTGTTTTTTGTTTTTTTTTCGCCATTGCACAATTCAGTTATAATTGTAGATCGTACATCAACAGTCATGATTTTCGCACGAAAAATTAAATTTACCGCCAAACAGCCGTACTTACTAAAATGGACAAATCCTGTGTGAAAAAAACAACAACAGCCTCTATCTATTTGCTTCCATATTGTCGGTGAACTGTTACAATATGTTAACACAGAGGGTGTCCCCCTGCACTTTCATTTAAAAAGATGAGTCATATATTTTTTAAACTAATAATTAAAAGAACTCAGCGAACAGTAATTTGAAAAAGTACTACTTTTTTTTCTCCCATGGAACCGGAACAAGTGTATCCGGTATTTCTTGGTAGAAGAGCTTAAAGTCTTATGATAATGAAGAAAAAAATAATGAACTTTTAGCTATTAAAGTTTGAAGATTTTATTATATTCCTACAGCTGAGATTTTCGAATCATTCTTAAATGGAACCGCTGAGCCTTTTGAAAGGGTGAACCCGAGTGGATCTTTCGATGCCCTTCACAGTTTCCACTGGCAGAGCGTCCTCGAAGGCTCTTGGACGCAACGGCGCGTGGGTAGAGCTGATAGGATGCGAGGCAGCCGCCACCGCTCCGTAGCAAGCACTACATCTCTCAGGAGACGTCCTGCCCTCCCCAGCGACCGACCATACCACTCACGACACGGTGCGGGCGAACAGTGGGCCCAAACGACGGATTAGGAACATGTATATTTCAATAAATAAATTTCAAAAAACCAGTTACATACTGCGTATGACCACGTGGAGGACAATAAACTAATTTACTCTCCAGAAGTAAGCAAGGGACAATCCCATCAATTCCGATCAAGGGCCCTAAGGCGGAGGAGTATTTAACACTTAGACACACTCCTAACCATAAAACTAGTTCGGCTCGTGTTATGGTATTAACATTATAACAACAAATTTGTATTTAATAAAACACAAAAACGTTATTTCAGAAGTACTCATTATTACCAAACTACACATTCGGAAAGTATTGTTCATAAATCGTAAATATTAAATAACACTAAATTCGATATTTATTTCTCCAATACATGCCGTCCTAAGAGCCTGGTAAGTATATATAAAAAATTCGCTTCTACCCGAAGAAAAATCGGAGAAAAACCCTAGCCATCCTGACCGTATATATTTATAGACCATTTATACACTAAACTATACTAGTAGCAGAGGAAAATATCGGCTAACAACTAACGACACATTTAACTCCGTCGTGCCTCCATTCCTAACGAGCACACCACTCGGCCACTCCAGGATTGTGCCCTTTGACAACGTTTTATTACAATTATAATGTTACGGTTTATATTCTATATTAAACTACGAATACAATCAATCCAAATACAATATAATTGAGATAAAGTTAAAAAGGATCAACCATAAATGTAAGAAATAAAACGTTAAATAAAACAGTTCAAATATCCATTTTTTCGGGGGGGGGGGCGGAGCGGTTCAGTAGGTGACTAAGAGCTTAACCCTGGAGAGTCTCATTGGGGGTGGAGGGTCGCCAGAGTTCCGGGAAATATCCTACACTGTTAGGAACCACTTTCCTTTGCTAGTGGAAAAGCGAAGTTCTCGCAACTTCACGCCCATAAGTTTTTGAAATTTGTGCGTAACCTTCTAGTATCCAAATTCAACGTATAAAAGTATCTTAATATTATAACATGTTTGGGTAATTTTCTGCTTCTACGTAAACATATTTTGTGTTGATATTTATGCTTATATCATGTTCAATTATCCTGTTGTTTTGTTTCTTGTCACAATATATTATTATTATTATTTGATCATCTGACGACGACATAAAACGAACTCGAAACGTCATCAGCTCTTTTCGCATAACATTCGTCCACAAAAGGTCGTAAGTCTTTATTATTTTTGGAGGAATCGGTCTGCTGTTGGCAGATTGATGTGCATTACAAGAAGTAAAAGATTTCGTCATTGTGTCATTATTTATTGATCAAAAGGCTTTCAGTGCTACAAAAAAAATTAATATAAATTACATAATAAATATAAATTGAAAAATTCTAAACACAATTTACCCCATTCTTCTTCTGCGAAAATTTAATAATTTTCAATGTAATGTGAAAATATAAATGACAAAGTAAAAATAAATATAAACGTTCTAAAAATAATCTACCCCTTATTCTTTGAAAAGGTATGCCAGCTTTCTCATTTCCTGTTATTATTTCATATTACATTCATCATTATCAACTTTTCAAAGAAGAAGGGGGTAGATTATTTTTAGAACGTTTCAATTTATTTTTATTTTGTAATTTATATTTTCACAGTATATTGAAAATTATTAACTTTTCGAAGGGGGTAATTGCTTTTAGAATGTTTTAATTTATATTTATTATTTAACTTATATTTTGAAAAAAAATTGTAGCACTGAAGATGGCCGCCATGCGGCCGAAAAGGACTTTTGCATCAATAAATAATGACAGAATGACGAAATATTTTATTTCTTGTAACTTTCGTTATTCAATTAATTATGAATGGTATCGCCAGAATACACGAAAAGAATCACAGGCTAGAAGATACGAGCACACGGGGAGGGGAGGGGGTAATGATTGAAGAGCTCGAATGCATCCGATTGGAGAAAGAATATCCCTCCTCCATCGTACTATAAGAGTATTCGTTGCTTTGCACTGTGCGTGGGATGCCGAGTGCGAGTGCTGTGATAACGCAGCCGCTTCACATGACTAAGAGACCTACGCCGCCACTTGCCCCTGGAAAATTAACAACTCCAAGATTAATAGATGGCACGAATCGGATTTGCTGGCTGAGATAAGTGGTGCCTGAGCAAGTGATTCATCAACCCATCCATTTGATTGTTCCATATTTTACAAAATAGAATACGTCAATTTAAATATTCCGAGTTAAAGAATTTTGTTCATTGTTTGTAAGTATTTTTCCAGAATGTTTTTACGAGAACGGCTCCGACTATTTTTTATATAATTCACAGTACACAAGTGTTTTAGAATAAAAAATATGTATCTTACGTGGTCTCACTTCTCAGATGGATTATTTTTAGTAATTATTCCTACGTTAGAAGTTTTATTCCAACGCATAGAAAATATCAAGAGCATCAGTACTTAGCATCTTCTATCTCAGAGAACGAGATAAAACTTTTAAACATTTAAACTTTTAAACTTTCCATTAAACTTTCAGTTGCGGCGAGTTTTGATCGCATCTTCAAAATATAACGTCATTTCCGGTTATTTAAATATAACGTTCCGGTTGAAATATAACGTCATATTAAATATTATTTAACTCATTGAGTACATGGATCAGACTTATGCCACATTGTAGATTTTGACGAATAGAATGGATTAATTTAATTTATTTTATTTTTATTTAATGTCTTATGGCGAGGTCCGGGCCATTTGGTCCGCTCTTCAACCTAACCGTTGCACTTGGGAAGGAGAGATGTTGGGTTGCCAGGGAACGTATGGGGACCGAACCGACATTTGTCTGGAGACGGTGAGGGAGACCCTGCAAGCGAAGACTGCCGCGATCGATGGGGTACCCACAACCCCATGACCCTCAACCCTCGAACAAAGTTTTGTTTTTAACTTCGTATGTTATCGAATACGCTGAAGAGGTTTTTTTAATTAAGGCCTTAATTTTATACTTTTGAAAAAATATAGTCTGCCTCATCTGTTTTGCGCGAATTAGCGAGGCTGCTCTGATTCAAATTATGATAACGCCTGTAAGCATCAACAAAAGGTAATCAAAGAAATTTTTTTATAAAAACTGCGAAGAGGGGCGCAAGAGAAAGGGTGAGAATCAGCGATAGACAGATCCACAAAGTCAATACCGAAACGAAGGCACGGGGAAACAGCAGCAGGGAAGTCGAGCGACGAGGGAGCAGCGCCAGCCCTAAGGGCTTGACAAGGGCTTGCACTTCCCTTATCGCAGGACACGCTCTCCAGGGATGCGTTACCCAATTCACCGGACAATTTGCATGCTAAATATATTGGATAAAAAGCAGGCGCCATCAACATAAAAGTTGAGCGCAAATTAAGTTGGGCCTCCGCTGTATATTGGCTGTAAAGCGAGCTAGGGAAAAGGTGAAACGTTTGACGTCGTAAAAAAAAGAAGGACGCTGACAGGATTTCGAGGGTCATATCTCCGAGACTAACGCGTGAGGACTCAGAGGGATGAAAGTGTTGAACCATCGAAGTGTTTTGCGAAGCTCGGAAGTTCGCTTTAACTCCATTCGCTTCCACTTAAATAACAGTTAAGGTAGTTCAGCTAACATATACTTCAATCTTCTCAAAATGAGTAATTATCGCTTTTCATTATCTGTGGACTACTTTATAAGTTAGTTTTATAAGAAATAACTATTTCTTTATTTATTCTATGTCTATCAGCGAGTTTTAGGCGATGAGGCTTGTTCTTCCACCTAATGGTAACTTGGGAAAGGGAATTGGGAAGGAAAGAAGTTGGTTTCCTATGGTACCGAACCAAAATTTGCCTGGAATCGGTGATAACCTCATCTACTTCGACCAGCCCGGGTTTCAACCCATGCTCTAGCACTCAGCGGTATTGTGGAAGCGCAGTCGCTACTATTAACGGTTCTAAAAATATAGAATCTCCTTCATGTAAATGAACAGGTGACAATCTGCATTGAACAATTCTCGCAGCTTATGACGGCACTACAACGCACGTGTCGAACCTTTGCCTTTGGTGCTCAAAAGAAATGGTATTATTTTATTTAGTTCGGTGCACGCGTTGTCGCCGCTGTGTGAAGGCAAGGAGACCGTACTTTCAACTGTCAACCTGCAATCTCACCGAACTAGACCTCCGGTTCTGCTAGTATCCATGGTCCCTGTACCCAATCCCACATCCCCGAACTGTTGCTCGTCAAACGTTGACAGGGGAACCTGTCTAACGCGAGTAGGGAACCTCGCGAGAGATTCCGACGGCCGCCCGTCTCATGTTGATGGAGGGAGCTCATCTAATACGAAAGGAACTCACCGTAGCCACTCGCGCTTAACCAAGAGATCATCATACTCCATTCCAGACTCCTGGCTAAAAGATCGACTTATCCTGGAGAGATAAGCGGAAGGTTTGCAAGAAAATCCGAACGGCGACTCGTCTCCATTAACAAAGAGAGCTTGTTTAATACGAATAGGCCACACCGCTACAGGGGGGACGACGCAGCCACGACGTAGATAGGAGCAGTCCCATCTATTCGTGGGGGTGAACGGATTGACTACTTGACGGGCTCTCAAACCGGATATATGTGCAACCCTGGGTCTCGGTAAGCAAAGTAGTAGGGAATTTCGCAATAGACCCCGGCGGACACCCATTCACCGCTGATAGGGCAACCTTTCTAACATGGGACTATAAAGTTGTGACCTAATGGGACGGACACTGCGCTTTATAGTCCGGCGAAGGTACCGCGCTGTGCTTCCAACTCGACAGGTACATGCGAAAGACGGACCACTGGGCCTTCGTCTATCCTCGTCTTTTGTACCCAATCCTAGGCCGACAACCTGGGTAACGAATCAATCCCGACGCGATGTCGCAAGTGGTAGGAGGAATGACAACCCTCTGAGTGTTACTCAGCACTTTAAACCGAGTAGCCAGGGAGGGGCACAAGCCCTCAGGTCCTTGCACCCGACGCACCTATTTCGATTGGACTCTGCCGGGTAGTACGGTTCCCCCACCCGCGAGGTACGGGAAGAAGGTTCTGGTCTCCGATCGGTGAGCAGGATTGCTGTTCGGCTACCGTTAGCACGGATAGCGGTAGAGATGTAGGGTTGGCACATCTCCACCAGAGCGGTGTGGGTATCCTACCACGTCCCGCCCAGGGGGCATGAGAGGAACGGGCCCTTCAATGAGTAGCGAAAGCTAATAGACTGGGGTTAAAAAGGAAAACGGTACAGTTGAAGTCCCAAAGGACGTGATAGGCTACACGACTCCTCCGAGCAATGTCAAGTTGCAGTTCCGTTTTTTTGTAAGGGAGCGCACAGTCTGTAGTATACGTCCAAGACCATAAATACATAAGATTCTGACAACGGCGGACATATTGATGCTCTAAGTCAGTTAACAATAAGAGAATGAACGAAAAACGATTCGTTCATTGGGGAGAACGAAATGGTTAATTACCTGATTAGAAACGGGAGCTAGCATCAACATGGGCGCTGTAAAACAACAGCATGTAATTGCAATAGGGTCCTATCGATGCACATCTTTGTCGGCAAAGATTGTCAGTACCTTATCTACCTGTGGCCTTGCATACGTCTAAGTCATCAACAACTTGTATGCAAACAACTGATGTTTGTATGGAAAAGAAGAAAGACGCCGGTCCAGGATGACATAAGTCGTGAAATAGCTTATTTATTGTATCAATTGAAATTGTTCTATGATCAGATTAAAAGGAATTCGTATTACGTTGCATAACATTGAATACTGGTATATCGTATATAGAAAAAATTAAGCCCTTTCATCCGTATAAACAATGGAAAATAAACTTGACAATAAAGGAATTTGATATCCAATCATATCTCCTGCTTCAACATTGAGGTATATAATTTTTTGAGCAGTAATTCGTTCTGATAGATGGGGAGAAGCAAGAGCTGGATACCAGTATGTGAAATATGGTAGATGGTACCTGATTATACAAAATTCTGTGTTTCTTTGCAACTAATAATGAAAAAACATTTTGTTAGCAATTTGCTCCATGATCTATATTATGTCCGACCTGTAAGAATCAAGAGAAACATAAACGGAATTTGAAATCATCAAAACAAAGAGAAAACACACTAGTAAAGCGCTTTTAATTAAAAAAATACAGTAAGAAGAAAGCGAGTCATACAAGTAAAAAAAATACTCTCAAGGTTTACACTGATTTTTTAAGTGTGACTTATATGAGCATAGTCACTACCCAATGTAGTCGATTAGTCCTCGGAAATTCCACCCTCATAAATTAAGTAGGCAAAAAAAGTTGCGAAGCACACTGTAGTTCCGAGAATTCCCAACTCGAACAACAGCGTCGAGATATTGTGTGCATGCGGACGCTGTTACTCATCTGTTTAGTGAAAGTTTATGCAAATCACAAATCCTCTTCCAAAGTCATTCCAGTTTTGAAGTCAAACACAAAACGAGATAAAACGTACCCCCTCGATATCATTTCCAAGTCCTGCTCTTAGGAAATGTGTAATTGGCAAGAACATAAACGAAAGATCGTGTTGCAGGAGACAACGAGCCTCGGCGGTTGTTGGAAAACTTCACAACACGAGACAAGTTGCAACAGACAAAGTGTCTGAGCAGCGGCAGACGAGATCCATTAGGAGCAGACGTTGCAGCAGCTACAATCAGTCATTAAGAGCAGCTTTCCAAACAAGCAGCAATATTGAGTTTGGGGTTGAACAGGATGTGCAACTCGCAAACAAAACATTTCAATTTACGTCCTGTTAACGCGATATTCGATTAATGCGCCGCTACAACAGAGGCAGCAGCAGAAGCCAAGATTCCATAAATCATCGCTGTAAATGTGTTAGCGTCTCCGTTGCCGCCCCCCACCCACCCCCCTGCGCAGAGCTAGCTGGCAACGGCGCGGCGGCGGCGGCAACTTTGTTGGCTCAAAGCAGTCGCCGGGCGACAGACGCGAACAAAAAGGCGGCGGCAAACTAACGAACTTCGCCCTCCAACGAACGGGTCACGACGGGAAAAGACTCGCAATGGAATCGAAGCCATTCGCTTCTTCATCCACAAATTATCAATTAAATCAACTCCAAGGAAGCTGACACGGGGGAAAAATCCTCAAATTGGAAGAACGGCTCTCTTAATAGTTAGTTGAATTAAAAGAAAAATAGAAGTTTCCACGGGAAGTGAAAACAAGGGATTTCAGATATTTGGCACTGTTGGGTGGTTGGCACTTAACTAAGTAACCTTCCAATCTTTCCTTTCTTTAAGAATTCCGTTTCCAACTTCCGTATAGACCTAATTACCAAAGTTGGAGAGCAGAGAAGGAAGAATTGTGCGAAATTCTAACGCGGAAATCGCATTACCCCGAAACGTCTATACAGCGCCCTTCTATAACAAACCCCCTTCGCGAGTACGATAACGCATTGCTTCCAAACAAAGATGCTTTATTCCTCGGAAATGCGATCAAAAAAAGTGTTCAAAGGCTGACGCTCCGAAAGGAAGATGAAGCATTTTATGCCACGCAAGCATTTTATGATCTCTATCTTATTTCTGCCCGACCTGATTTCTCACTTGAGCGTTTATTACATACATTATCAATTACAAGGTGGTTATTTTCTAGAAGTCCAATTTAAAAGCTTCAGAAGCATGGAACGGGTTTATCGCTAGGGTGCGCAAACTACGACCCGCGTGACAAGTTTGACTAATCGTCTTTCCAGCGTCATTGATGCGAGTACATTTTAAAACCGAATTAACTCACTGGTCCCTCGGAAACATCACAATTCCACAGAAATTGACCTTCTAGCAATCCGCTATCCTAGTCCTCAATCTGCGATGTGTGTTTATGAAACCCGCTTTACACAATTCATATGACGGACAATTTGTGTTCAAGTGTTGTACAAGAAATGGATGAGACGTCACGCTTAACATTTTTGTTTGTTCAGAAAATGAACGTTTCCACACAAGCGTTTTTATACGACATACGACGAGAAATGGATGTTGTTAAGACGAGTCGTCTCTCAACGCAACGGAGAGTGGAACTAGCAAATAACCTCAACTGGACCACCAATTCTCTAAATATATTGACACACTTCATTGATAAACGAATAAATTTAATGCAGTATTTCCTCACTACGACTGATTCACAAATTCCAAATAACCAACAAAAACAAAACGAAACAGAGGAAAGCACAACCTGTAACCAAGCAACCCGGCTCGAGAGACCACAGATGAAGCAACTAATGAACAGAAATCCCGCTGTGGGAGCGCTAGTCAATTTATAAGAGTCGTAGTGAAAATAGAGCCTGCTTGAAAATGCCCATAGCGCCTAGCATGTATGCTACGAAACAGTACATAACATCGCGCGTGTAAAGCGGGTTTAAGAAAAATGCGAGAGATAGATCGATATCAAAACAATGTGTCAATATCATACATTTCATTTCACAAGACAATTTCACGAAGTATATTTAAATTCCATCAAATGATGATTTGCATACGGGATGCGTACAAAAAGTTCTCTTTATGGATCATATTGGCAATAATTGTGACTACGAACACTTTCTTGGCAGCATCGTCAGAATGTATGTCATAGGAAACCAGGGATTCATCTCACACATGCAGCCGCTTCGCACACAAGCCAATCACCCCACTGACGCTGCCATGCATGTATTAATATTAGATGGATGTAGTTTTGAACAATTAGGATGAATATTGGTATATGAACGCACTCATCAACTATGTCGTCTGGAATCCATGTATGTTCTCTTTCATAGTAATGTCACACACAGTCCTCTTTTACCGTCTATTTAAGTGTTTTTTTTTTACTTTCGTTCTCAATCATTTCGAAGGAGTAGAACATATGAAGGAAAGAAGTTAAAAATGTTGATGTGAAATTTACATACTTAAACAAAGGAACAATGGATCTCACTGAAACTCTGACTGGATTTGTTTTTGTTTTCTACTACGTATTGCAAAAAAAATGCATTTTATGATTCATAATCATGTACAAATATTAACATTTGATTAGCATCTCAATAAACCACCGCTTTAAAACACTGAACATTCATGAAAAACAAATCGAAATTCCACGATATCGCAAATTTCATCGTCAATATCGAAAATTCATGCGGAAATTTAAACTAAGGGTAAAAAGTTAAATATATTGACAACAAATTTTAGCTGGATTTTGAAACAAAGAGAGATGTTTTATTTAACAAAATTAATATGATAAAGTGAAGCCACATCTTGCGGTCGGAAGAGACTATTATTCTACGGTAATAACCATTTATTTTACAAATAACCCGATATAAAAACGAATTTTATCAATATTATTTTAGTGCAACTAACCAGTGTCTGACTAAAATATAGCTACATTTAGTGAAACTACAAAAACACGGTGCTATCGCACAACGAAATTGCTAATTTAAGTCACAAGGAAATTAAGCGACAGCCTCTAAAAACAGAAAAAAAGGGAGAGGTCAGTGCTCACTTTTTTATCTTCAACATTTTTCGTGCAGTCATGAAACAACTGCGAAGCGGGACAGAGCAGTTTCCCCCCATTTTTGCAACAACAATTCGGCGGATTTTATTTACTGAAAAAAACACACACTCAAGGTTCTGTCTACTGAAAAGCTTCTAAACAAATACGACATTCTGATAAACATATATTCACATTTTTCGTTCACCTTTCTTAAGGGCGACATTTAAAAAGAAACGTCACGAAACATTAACACAAAGAGCCCTTTGTAGGCAGACTCAATCCACAACACCACATGAAACTGACCAAAATGTAAATAACATACGTCAATTCATGATTATTGTGTAGGAAATAATTACGTTGGCACTCCATTCAGGCATGTAGCCAACCAACCTTTCAGATATAAATTGCAACTACAACACTTTATCTGCATAAAATATTGATAAATTCGCAATGATAATTTAACTACGTGAAAAAAGAAATGCTTCAACACAGTTAATGTATTTGATGCGTAAATACATCATAGTCAACATCAATAAATTTAAAAATTTTGAACATATAAATATTTGACAGGGCATACTTAAACTCCACAGATCCTCAGATAGAAGGATAACTTCACCATTAAAGTCCAACTTCCTTAAGGATTAGGTCTACACCGGTCTACTAGTGACCGTCCCGTGAATCCCCAGACAATGGAACAGGTGGACAGGGTTCTAGAATTCAAAATTTCCAAACAACAGTGGTGTAGAATTTTTTTATACAATGTGTTATGTATTATTCTTATATTACATATATTTTGTTCTTATATTTCTTAATTTTGTGTCGACCTCCGATAACATGTGAGCAATGGCTCTCTTGTAGTCAACTCCCGCACATACATTACTATCAACAAAGATTCAAAAACAATTGAGCAATTCATGAGAAAACACCCTAATTAAGAAGATAAAAGAAGAAATTTAATGGTTCAAAACAACATTTTGACGAAAAATAGAAGTTGAATCTACGCTTTTTTAGCGACCAAACCTTTTTATTTTTGACTTTCAGTCGAGTAACCAAACCTGCTGTTACAAAGATGTCTTATTGTTTCATTCATATCATAAACTCCATAAAAAGCACATTTCACGTTTTGGAGGGAAATAAATATTGTGTCAGAAATAAAACCGGAGCCAAAAAGTTCTCCAAAGCCTAAGTGTTTGGTTCTAAAACCCGAAGTGCCGATCGTTTGAGCTCTATCTAGAACCAACGTATTTGCTCTAGTGCGATAAACAAAATAATTGTTTTCCTTTCAATCGTATGTTTCATGAAAGCATCAAGAAAATTGTAAGTGGAATTCAACCCACATTGTTCTCGGAATCAGAGGCTGTCAGAACTGATGTATTCGTCAAAATTTCGCAACCGTTCATTTTCCCCACGATTACAATACGTTTTATATACCATGTTAACAGAAGCTTAAAACTCAGTAACGTCATAAATACGTCGAGTTTCGATTCTTTTTTATTGGAATTACGTGTAGAATTTAAAAAAATTAAAGATAAAGGGGAATAAAAATAAAAGTGTTTAATTAATAGCACTTCAAATAAGCGCCTCATGAAACCCATTAGCGGCAGGAGGGAGCGCGGCGGGCGGCGAGCCATTAGAGCAGGTAGAATCTGTCGAGTTTGATGGTACTCAAAATTATTAATCCTTTGCCGGACTCTATTAACAATCAGGAACTGTCGAGTTCAGGAACTCCGGGCCACGCCGGGTAATCACCTAGTTATATTACACGTGAAAAATCTTGTCTGTAACAATAAAATCATAATATTTCACTTGGTTCAAGTTTTTTTAATTCTTCGTTTTTTATTGCGAAATCTTAAATAAAGTAAGAGAAATACGTAATACAAATCAATGGTGGTAAAATTAATAAAAATTAGTTCAGGCATTTTTACTAGTGTTTGGTATATTTCCGAGATACTGTGCAAATGAATGTATTTATTATCCTCCTTTCCTTTGAACGTGTTAGTCGAAAGCGCTGTGACGTTTTTTTCTTCTTCTTCTCTGTTTATTGTTTCCGCAACGCGGTTTCCATTTGTGCGTGAAGCAAAAGCAGACAGACCACAGGATAGCGCCGCGCCGCGCACTTGTCAAGAGAATTTACGATTCCCGCGCTACACGCTCCATCGCTTCGTTCCTGGCCTGTTGGAGGCGAGTCGTACTACGTCACACGAGTCAAGTTCCAAAATGAAAACACTAGAAGATTACTTGAATACAAATTTATTCCACATATGTAGAGTAGAGGGATGAATCCCTCTTGGAACCAGGACTTGAAGTGTCTTACGTTACAAAAATCTTGGAGTATTTATACAAATTACAAAGGTTTCTCTACATTTCTTTGTTCGCATTAGTTCCCACATTTTACTTTCTAAAATGTACAATAACAACAGAAATTTGAATAATATGTTGTCAATGTAATGCATCCAAATAGTTCGAAGCAGGATATAAGTCTCGTTTACTCTGAAGAGTGAAAATGATTCAGAAAGCGAATGTCCTGGTCGTCGCTGATGGAGGAGCAGAAGTCGGGGTTTCGACGCTGGATATAGAGGATACAGCTCGCGCGACCAGAGACAGATGGCTGGTGCACGTGCGAATTTCTTTGTGCGAACAGTAAGAGAGCTTCGAACTCACGACCATTCGCGGCATCAGGGACCTTAGGACAGCAACTGCACTTACGTAGTAGTAGTATTGCTACAGGGCCAGATATTGCCCGTGATTCTGTATTTTCACTCTGCACAGAATTCAGTACGAATGATCAGTCTTGTAGGACGGCGGTCTCTCGTAATAGTTAATCTTGAAATTTAGAGTTATTTTAATAGTACACATTTATAAACAACATTTTTCGAATAATGTGTAGTTTGATAACAATGCGTATTTGTGAACTAATTTTTTTAATTAAAAACAAATTTGTTGTTATTCTTTTGATATTATGACACGTAGCTATTTTTTAAATTTTTAATCAAGGAGTGTATTGAAATGTTCAATCCACCTCTGCCTTAGGGCCCTTGATCGGAATTGATGGGATGATCCCTTGCTTGTTCCCGGAGAGTAAACTAGTTTATTGTCCTCCACGTGGCCATACGCAGTTTGAAACTACGTTTTTACTATATACATTTATTTATTTAATAAACGTTAATAGCAACTTTAATTATGTTGAGTGAAATATAAATGAACTAGAAGAAACACGATATTTTTTCAGCGAAGCATTTGGTTAATTTTTTACGTCGTAATGCCTTTTTACAAATAAGAGTTTATCATTAAAGTTCTTTATCCTCCACTTACACACCACATTTGGAATAGCAGACATGTTAAACTTATTTTATTCGCAGACTTCATTTTCTCACGCTCCATATCTCCTTATTGCAATTGATGCTCTGCCGAGAAGTTTTCATTTACTAAATGGGCTAATTCAGCCGTTGGGGCGTAAGTTCAAGATAAACTTTGAAGTATAATATAAGTTAAATTGACCAACTTAATAAAGAAATCTATTGTTTCTTTCTTCCGAGATAATTCCTGGGTTTTGTTAAATTTAGGTCACATTTTTTTAAATAAAAAGGGATAGTTTTCAAAGGATACGATTTGCAAATGCAAATAAAAAAAACAAAATGTAAAGGACTGAGATAAAAAACATTTAAGTATGATAAGTTGCATATAGATAATCACACCTCACTGGCCATTTAAATGAAACATTGCATTTATAAATGATGGTGTAATACATTGCGTTTTATATAGAAAACATTTATTTTGAAAAAATGGCCTATTTTTAAATCACAAACGATGAAAGGTTACTTTGATTTGTAGTACATTTGAGGTGAGATGCTTAAACCACGAAATAGTTGTGCTCGGGCGTCATGTTTGCTCTTATGTATTTCAAACGAGTCAAGCAACAATATTATTTTCTGAGAGTTACAAATTAAAATCATGTTTTTTCTTGTTTATAACTCATATTGTTGTGTTTTCAAACAATTAGAATAATTAAAAAGAAAACAATTATACATCTCTATGATTTGACTAACTAGGAGCGCTGGTCCCACCGTAATCTAGGGAAATGGGAATAGATTCGGATCCCAACAGTAAAATATAATTCTAGAGCATTGGAGAAGAGCAACGATTTGGATCTTGACGAATTTTGCGCAGACGTTTTCCTCGATTTTATGCCATGGCATGGACAAATAACCTTGTTTTCTTTGAGAATTTTTCTGCAGTGTTTGAGGTATTGCCGCTTAGAATTCCAACTCTTTCAGTTTTCTTCGCTCAAAGGAAAGGATTTATTATGTCGCCGCCTGTGCGCGAGTGTGAGTGGGCATGGAACCGAAGGGCGGATGTTCTCATTGAGTTTGTGCGGGAACCTGATTTGATGATTTATGAGGTCCGCCCCTCTGTTTGGAAGATATTCGGTCTCTTCATCCTATCCCGCCACATCTACAATTATTCCATAGTTTTATGAATTCGGATAATATGCAGCGAAGAGGAATAAATTTTTCTCTGAAACTATGGGACTACAATTGGTGTTCTGTTACTATTAATATATAATCTGCTTCGTTAACTATCTAAATTAAAGCTAATATTAGAGTTCACCAATTGTTAATATCAAGTATTTTGCAGTAATTTTAGATGTACAATGTAAATCTATAGTACTTAAAGTGAATTATATGCAATGTCTAACAAATGTAAATCACTAAAAATGGTCGATGTAATTAACTCAAATTTCAACGCTCTCTTAAGGATAATTACAAATGCAGAGCAAAAATGGTTAGTATATAACAAAAGAACTAATTTTCGGGAATGGGGTATACCTTTGACTAAATTTGTTGATTGGCAATACTCGTGTCTACTATCAAATTTCCATTTAAATACTTTGAATGACTTGTACAGTTGCAGATTATGTAGAGAGAGAGCAATGCCCAACGCACTGCGACTAGTGTTTGATCTACTGTGCTCCCTTGGGGCGGATACCCTGGTGCTTCCTTGAGTTCCTTTTGGAGGCAATGAAACGCAACGCAAACGGAAGTGCACTGAGCAAACCTGCCACGATCCCCACTTCCTACATTACAACGAATCCTACTTGAATCGGAAAAGGGATTGCACCAGCGTCACCAGAGGCAGCAGCTGGGTAAACAAGACACTACACCACGGGTCCCCTAACAACCTTGAAAGTAAATGTTAAAAAAATTATCGTCAAAAAAGCAGTTACAAACTGCGTCACGTGACCACGTGGAGGATAATAAACAAATTATCTCTCCGGAAGCAAGAAAGGGACGTATTCCATCTATTCCGATCCCGAGTTCTTAAACTCGACAGTTCCTGATGGTCATACAGTCCGACAAGGGATTAAAAATTTTGAGTCCCATCTAACTCGACAGATTCTACTTGCTCTAATGG
>NNCF01126490.1:912072-924909 GCA_002313205.1 Laupala kohalensis
CCCCCTCAGGGGGAAGCGAGGGAGGGAGGGAGGGAGGGTGGGAGGCCATGCGAGGGAAGAGTAACTCTCTTCGGTGAAATGAAGTTAACGATGAAGCTGGTCGCTAGACTGCGCCCACTCCCGGTTCGAGATAATGAGATTATTTCGTTTCCGAACTTATTACGCGGAAGAGTAATAACGAACTCACTATTTAAATTTCATAGAACAAATAACGCCACGAATTACTTACTTCAATGTAAACTTGGTTCTCGGAAATCTTCCAGAACGGACAACAGGTTCATAAAACTAAAATTAATTCTGGAAAGAACAAAAGCTTATAAAGAAGACATACGTGTAGACATCAAAAATATAATACAAAATTATGTTACTTAAGTTTTCGACTTTTAATTTTCACTACGGTTCTGTTCAAGAAGAAATGTACGTGGGTAAGTCAATAAATAAGTCGCAAAACTGGATAGAGGGAGTAATAATCAAAGTAGCTTCCTGAAACTTAACAATCTGTTCTTTTAGACAAATCCTTGAAAGATGGAGGCAAAGAAGTCTTTTGGTTGCAGCCAACAAGTAACCTCTTCGATCACGGCATCATCAGATTCAAAATGACGGCCGTCCACAAACACATGAAAATCACTGGGGGCTAAGTCGGGACTGTACAGCGGATGTCCTAAGGCAAAAACTGCGCCCATAAATGAAAACAGTACAAGGGTAACTGGCATTTGCAACTTATACATTGACTTGGCCTCGCATCAAGCAACGGGTTATTAAACTGGTAAGGAATGAGTAGTCAGATTTTCATATTTGGGATATATTATCCTTTTTTGTACACGGATAATAGAAAAGTACAAAAAATAAAAGCATGGGAGAACAAGAAACATCTCTAGTTTGCGAAACGACAATTCCACTTCATACAGCCGATCCTTTTGATAACGAAATAAAACCTTTCAATGAAACGTTCAACTGGAAAAAAAGAAGTGCTCGAATGCCATGGCATCGCAGTGATAAGATATCGTCATCCAAACGCACCCTGCTATTCCCACACACCAACAAAACCTTCCTCCAGGTACATCCACCGAATTGCTACTCACTGCACAATCGTATGCATTACACCATGGAATTTCCATAATATTTAGAGAAGCGGGCGAACACTAGCTCTAAAATTAATGCGTGCAGGCCGCACCTGCACACTTTCACCTGGGAAATGTAATAGGATTCGCAGCCACACCCCCTACCCTACCCCCGACCACCAACCAACACACACATACCTATACGAGTCAATCGGACTGCAGCATATGCGGAGATGATACGATGCGGATCACTTCGGTTCCCATTTCGGTTTGTATTTTGTTTATTGTCAGTCGGCTGGAATGTATCCTCAAAAGCAGCGCACCGGTTGAAATACCATCCAATTCTGTCGACCCAAATGAAAAACTCAATCCGATCAGAGCTAAAAATATTAAAAAGGTAAAAATGCTGCACATTCCCAGTGATTAATTTGAGTGTGAATGCACCAAAATTCGAAAATACATTGCCTCATCACATCAAATTACTCTTCTGTCATCTAGTTATTTGATTACGCGAAACTGCTAATGGGTTCGGATAAAATAACGGCGAAGAGATACCCGACAAACTCAACACCGAAATGCAATACCCCTTCCATCACTGATCTAAGAGATGGTAACATTCCAATAACAAAATCCAATAAATAAAACCCGAATGAAAAAAAAGAGTTCGATCAACGCGCGCACGTAGTAAACTTTATTATTATTATTATTATTTTATTATTTTGCATTTGCCACACACTACAAGAGAATGAGAGTGTGTGAAAGGTGGAGTCGAAGCAAGAGTGTGCGATCTTACAAGATGCGACTCCTTTCTTGACAACATACAAAGATCACATTCAATCCATTTTTGTTTTAAACATCTTTCGATCCAGCCCTTCACTATTCTTTAATACATCCACTTCCCTGAATCGATGCAACCAACATGTATTGATTTTCACCTACGGTTTATTTATTTATGTATTCTTGCACCCAACGCAGTAATTCCAGGAGTTTTACACATTTCCTCTTTATATTTTTATATTTTTCATAAATTTACAGGAGTCACCAGAATCCATTACTAACCATTAATCATAAATTCACGATGTTCTCAAAGTTTATTTTAAGTATACAACACAAATTAAATATCTCAGATATATTTACATGTTTTGTAGACAGAGATCGATATTTATTTGTATGATGAAGTGTTTTGTTTTAACATGCATGTTTTCATTCACCATTGTTTTGACAATTGAATCTAAATGAATAAAAAATAAAAGCAATTCGTTGGTAAGCGCATCACTTAAGAACAGCTGGACCGATTTAGCTAATTCAAAAAGAAATGTTCGTGATAGTCAGAATAATGTTTTTAGGGAAAGAAAAATCGGAATATTTGAGAAACTGAAAGTGTTTTTCTCTATGCGATTTTTGAATGAACTCATAACGCACGATTCGAACAATGGTTCGAATACGGTTTTTTTACTTTGTTTACTCATTTAAAATAGCTTCTCACAAATTCACAAAACCATCACAAACAAATTGATTGAAATGTGGCCAGGACAACGCCTGTCGGGTCAGCTAGTTTTAAATAATACGGATTTATGAACGATTATTTATCCACAAAATTCAAAACGTGACGCGGTGGGATAACAAGTCCAGCAGAAGATACGCTTGAAAAGAGGAGAATCCAAAAAAAACGAAGCAATAGTTCCTTGTGAAAACAACAGCATCTTGTCGTCGCGTCCATAAGCGTCATGGCTTTCTTTTCCAGGAAGAAACAGCCAAATGGCTTTTGGCAACAACCCGCCTCTGATAACTCCACTCGCGGAAACGAGATCCAAAACGTTCGAAGACGTCGGCGAAGATTCTAGAATTTACACGTAATTTCTACGAAATTGAGACATCCCGTAAACGATGTTCACCACATTCCACGAAAGAAGACAAATATTTCAAAAAGAATTAAGTTGGAGATTGAAGATACCGAAACGTGGAATATTAATTTTCGTCGAAGTGTTATAATATTGGCGTATATTTGATCCATAAGACAACCACCTATTATCAACGTTCAATGAATTTAAATTTAATCAGGGATCATCATCTGCATTATGTCTTATTAGTAATTTCTCCAACGAACAAATTTAAATTTCTTGCATCTGGCAGCACTGCTTAGCGATCACGTTGGCTCAATATACATACAACATTGTTACACAGTTCCCTATGATAATGAATGTGAGGATTCTACAGGATTTAAAATACATTGGTTTTTTATAATGGTTTTAATTTATATAAATTTCAATCAATGTTTTTTTTATCTGCCCCAAAATAATTTTTAGGTTTTTTTGTGATTCAACCAGTCTTATCTGCGGTAAATAAGACATCACATTTTTAACGTACAACAGAAAATGGGGAAGAAAAAATTGTACCGTAGACATGATCCACAGAGAACAAATGCAAACTTCAAAAAAAAAGTGTTAAAAATTAGAGCAAAGTTCGGAATACACCCGATGAAACATGTATCCAATACTTGCACCCGACGGCTAAGAAGCAGGAGGGCAAACGCTAAAACAGCATAACAAGGCACTAAGCTGCAGAACAGGTCCCAAGTGAGCGAGCAAGCGCGGCGGAGCATAAGCGGGCGAATGTGCGGCAGGTCCCATAATTGAACTCTTTTTCGAGAAGTTGTAGCGCGGTTAAACATTTAGGCGCTCAACGTCTTATGCGGACAACTTCTCGCAGCCGCATGGGAACACGAAGCCACCTAAAGGGGAAAGGCTATGGGTCCCGTAGAGGAGGGAAGGAAGAATAGGAACACGTTGAGAAAGAAGAAGCCGATGGAGGGGTAGAGGGTTTTGAAGAAAACGAGCTACATGGCTCTTCTTACAGTTACTCTTCGTTATCCCCGCACGAAAAAAATGTCGTTGTACGTCATCGGCTTCGGGGAGTGAAATTTCAGCTTCATTGACGACAGGTGACTGATCTTCCAGAAGAACATCAAAATGTTTCAAGTTTCAAGGAAAGGGACACACAAAAGAACAGTATCATTCTATTTAAATTCTACTTGCAATAAATCCAATCCAGTAATCAGCAGAGGANATCCAAAAATCCTCTTTATACACAAAAATGTACTCAAAATTTTAATCCGTTATATTAATACAATTTATCCCGTCAACGTTGTTTCCCTAGCCAGTATTTACATAGATATTTTAAAAATCCACTCAACATAATAATAGAATAGAATATAATAAATAAAAGCCAGGAATCAAGTATAGAATGGGGGTGAGTAAATACATCGTATTTGGTTCCGTGAGCGACGACCAGAAGCGTTATACAGAGCTGCAACAAGACGAAGGATCCGCACGTCGCGCAGGGAGGGAGGCGTGGGCGTAAACGCAGCCCGCTCTAATAACTCGCTGTCCATTTGTCTCGCAAGCAACGCCTCCCTGTCGCGCCGCAACCCACCACTAAACTTTTATGACGCACAGAAGGCCATGACTCGGCAACGAGGCGCCAACAGTGCACAGTGCGCCGAACATTTCCCCGGAGCGGTCGGAAAACAAGACGATACACATACACTCCAATATATAAAAAACTCCGTGGATAGGAATTAGCTAAATGATCTATCATAAAATAATCACGAATTGAACAACGAAACCCAATAACTTTTACATTGTAATGATAGAAGTTAGTTAACAGAATTCACATTCGGCTTTGATCCCATCAAACTAAGGTATACCATATCCATTCCTTTCGTCAACGCCGTACGAGAATAATAACTTACATAGAAAATATAATGTACATAATTCTTCATTTCTAACGTATTTGTAAACGAACAGAAAAAAAAATATTACTATAGAGAAATGTTGAAAATAATCGCGCGGTAAGCAAAAGTATGAAGAGTTCGAAGACTCTGCGACGCCGCGTGCTAGCGAAAAAATTAATCATGGCTCGAAAGAGGGCAGCCAAATAAAAATTCTGGTTGACTACAATAATAGATGACTATTCGGGAATTGAATTTGAGCTCTGTTGACCTCTCTTCTGTCCCACTGTAGCAGATCGGGTCGACATGCAACGCAGCAAGCGGCGAGACACCGCAGCGACGTTCAACCTTTCCTCAGAAACTCTTTTCTCTCGCGCAACGAAGAAAAAGCGAACTAAAAAGAAACATGAAGCCGCAATATGCGGAAATACAGCTACCCCGGTTTCTTGGCCCGACAAAACTTCTTCGCTATAAAACACGAATCTGGACAAACACTGAATTCATTACTCCGGTACAGCTCTAAATTGGATTATAAATAAATAAATTGAAATTAAGAGTCCAAACTTACAAGTACGCAATCGTAGATTAAACTCGCGCGTGCGGGGTACAATCGCTGATTTTCTCCATACATTCATGAAGTTGGTTAAACAGCACTTTGCAAGACAAAAACATAAATGCTTTCGTTTAATTAAAATTCCGTAAACAAATATAAAATTTTATATTACAATAAGGATAAAATACGAGACTTTAATAAAATGCTATGCTATGCGCAAGCACGAACTAACATTAACATTAACAACTCCGGCGTAAAACAACGCAATGGCGGGCCGCATCCCGGCGCTGGACATATTGACTAAATACCATATTGACAAAATAGCAGTTACGTTTTTAAGGATCATACAAAGTAACGAAGACAACTAACGCACCTCGACATTAGTTAATAAATCAAAGATACAACAGGAAGGATATTCAGGTGATCTTTCAAGAAATTTCATTATTTATAAAACGTGAAACCGGAATAAAACAAATCTCACGCTACTTCTTTGTTTTGTGCTGTGGTCACACATACAGAGTCGAATTGTTTCTAATACTAGTTTCTAATATTTTGACTATTCTTTTACTTATTATTTTATACATAAACATTTAAAACTCTTATTAAAATTACATAGGATGAACAAAAGAAGTACTTCAGTACAATATTTCACGGTAAAATAGTAGAGACATGATAAACAACTTGTTCAAACACACACACACAAAACAAAACATTGATAAATTCCGAAAACTGGTACATTTTTAAGAAAACAGAAAAAGCAGGTAATAAGTTGGTTGTGTTTACAATCATTCCTTCTCCATCACATTATGCCACATCGAAGCGACGTGTATCCATTGCCACCATCCTACAATAAAAGTGTAAATTCATTTTCACAAGCCCTATATTCATGTTTCGCACTCATTGTATGAAGAACTATTGAGAAAATCCAGTGTTCACGCACGGTGCGCATATTTTGACCATCGCCTCCCAGTCTAATATCAACACATCCTATATAAACAATCGTTTCATTGGACACATGCGTGCACATACAAAAGAGAACAAATGTTTCAGCATGTTGTACTAGAGGAAGGAGATGAGTAGGGGGGGGGGGGAATGCAAAGAGCCTGTAGCCCCCAAGAGACGGAGGCGGGGCTTACTCGCCCATAAGTAGATAGAGCTCAAGGGAGAATTAATTGGGGTTATTTATACAACGCGGCGGGGATTACCCGGCGTCTTCCGCAGCCAGCCAACCAGGAGCGGAAGTTGTGGGCTCTCACGAACTGCGCTTATGATTAAATTGGACGCGAAGCGGCGGTTGCAGGTGTAAAGTGGGCAACCAGAAGATCTACCTGCTTAGTATTCATGTCCGATACACACAGGGGAATAATAATTAAATTCTAAGAAGAATCTAATGCGGAAACGGTGAAAAGCTGAGATTTCAGAGCGAAACTGTCAAAATCAGTTATAGAATAATACGAAGATACCGAACAGGAGGATATGTCCAGGTCAATAAATCTGAGATGCGAACGGTCTCTTAATTTTTAAAGCACAAAAAAATCACTCAAGGACCCACAAACGGAAAAGAAGTGAAAGCTACCTCGGCAAATACCCAAAACGAATATTTAATTACTGACTAAACATTCAAAGTTGAAAGCAAAACTGACAAAGTCAGTTCTAGAATAGACACCATTAAACTGGACAGGAGTAGATGTTGAGGTCATTTAAGCTCAAACGCGAACGGTTGCTTAATTTCAAAGGACTTTATGTCCCACAAACGGAAAGAAACGAAAGCTTCCCCAGAAAATATCCAAGACAAATATCAATCATTGACAAAACATTCAAAGTTCATGCCGTAGAGGATGTACCACTAGCGATGTAAGAGTCCGGGAAATAGAAGATGACGAGCCAAGGCGACACAAAACACATACATGAAATAAACATCTACATGGTTTACACCAGAGCATGTCAATACATCTTGATGTTGCAATCCCGACCAGACGTGCTTATGTAAATTTTCTTTAACGCATTTCCCAACAAAAACATTAATGTTTCCAATTTAAACACAAGACTGCTATATTACGGAATATACGTACCTTTTGCCCGAACAAAAAGAGAATAAATGACACATAAACGGAGAGCACCGATTTCATACGAAAAAGATTGATTGATCATTTATTTATTTAGCCTTCTCGGCTATTATTTATTTGCTGTCACTCTTGTTTCGCCTGAAAACCATTCTTTACCTTCCCATACTTTTGGTATTTTTACTTTTTTTACAGATGCATTTATCATTATTCTCAAGATTAGACTCTATATTTGTCTTCGAATTAACAAAATTATCAACATTGAACATTTTATAATTCCTAGCAAGCAACTCTCTCAAGTGCGTCACGCTACTACTCAAACTCAGCTCAACTTTTTTCCATGCATAATCTATTATTATAGGTTGATGGATCACTTCAACATCTATTGTACTGTTTGAAAATACTAAGTCTATAATTGTCTGGCTATCACTGGTTCCTCTTGTTGCACTGTTTACATATCGTTTCATTCCTAAAATCTGCATTTTAGTTTCTAGTTTCTTCGAATAAAAAGAAACAGTTTTACAATCTATAATGAAGTCTCCTAACACTTTGCATTCACTGTCAGACATACATTCACCCACAATCTTCTCCAAAAACATCAGATACACTTGACGATTGGTATATCGCTCCCATCACACCATTGTAACCATTTTTATTAACTTTCACTTCTACAATCCCACAGTTTGCGAGTATCTTCTTTATCATTAACACTTCCCTTTTTATGTCTTCCCTCACATACATCAAAACACCTCCTGTCAATTTCCGTCGTTATTCTTGTTTCTAATAATACAAGCTCAGCAGGAATAACTTTTTCAATGACCATATTTTCTATTTCATCTTTATGCACTATAAGTCTCTGCGCATTTGTATACATAATGTCCTCTTTGTTCTTCTGTAGTTGTTATGCTCTCACCTTTTTATCCTCCCATCCTGCTCTTTTCTTCTCCTCATTTAGGAATCTCTTGTATGTCGATGGCTTCGTTTTTGTCATTTATATTCCAATTAAATTTTTCGTTTTGTTTTTTAGCTTACAATTAATAGTTTGTTTTTATCTTCTTTACAGTCCGCCGTTTCATGGTTTTCTGCGCATTTGTAGCATGCTACATTCCTCTTAACAGTTTCTTGCCATATGAAAGATACCCCAACATTTAAAAAATCTTTTAACGCTGACGTAATCGTAAACTTTACATTTACGCCAGCTAACATTAATTTTCTCTCTTTTCAGCATTATCTCATGTGTAAGCTCATCGACGTCTGTAATTATAGATCTTTCATTCTTTGTTTTCCTGTTGCTCTCTTCATTTCAGCTTCTTTAGCGATAGTGAAAGAAGCAAAAGGGCCACTGCACGTCACCAGATCACCATTCTCATCGTGTTTCTTGTGTTCTTCTACACAACCAAGGTGAAAATAATTTTACTACTTGAATTGCACCAATTAACTTGCGTTTTTATCGCTTTTTACACGCAGAACAACGATACTCTTCGTATTCTTCATTCATCGCAGTCGGCAAATCCCTGCGCCATCGCTATTATACGCCAACGCAGCGACGCACAGGCACTGCACAGGCACTGCACAGGCACGTCCGACCTCGGCCGCGACTGACTTGTGACATATGTTTAGTTCCAGACTCCATTACAGAGTTCAATGCACTTTCCTCATTAAAGTTGAAGCTCTTGCAGATCGCACAGGCGATTTTCTTTCGAAAAGAGACAAATAGAGCACCTATTGTAATGGGTCGGAGGTTGAGAGAAACACTGGAATCGCTCAACCTGCAGCTCACATCAATGTAACATTTTCTGGAACATCTGTAGTGGTAGAATGTGAAAACTTCGTACAGAAGCATGTGTTGGTGAGGGCAGGGCACTCGACCCCTTGGCCAATCAGACGGAGCCATAATGGAAATGGAGCGATTTTAGCCAAGGCTCGGCATGGAAGATACGAACGGGTTAAAGTTTAGATGAGCGATAATACCACGAGAAGCCGCAGAAGCTAAGGGTGGACGGAGAAGCGGCGTGGCCTTACGGGGAAGTGATGGGGTGGTTGTAAGGGGTGGGCGTACGGTAGAAGGGGGATGCTCCGCGCGCTCGGACGGAATTTTAATAGCGCTATATCCCTTAACGAGCTCCCCTCCCCTACTGTCGCTAACCGTATGTGCGGAACGCAATTGGTATTCGGGTGCAGGGGTGTCCACCAGGTCCTCCCTTCCTCCCGCACCCCAAAACAATGGAGTAATTCTTCATGACATACCACAATCCACGAAATTTAAAAACGATTATGAATCTCTCTACTTGTAAACTCGCTCAAAGACAAAAATAAAGCCAAAACCTAGATTTGAAGAAAATAAATCTTGGCTTGAACTTCTTTTGTGAAAATATTCGGACCAATTCCGAAACTTTTATTTAAATATTATTTCCAAACATAATAAATAAATTTTTTTCCAAATTTAACCGTCTTAAATGACGTCGTATTATTATTGTTATTGCTATATTTCTTTAGACAAAAGGTTCTCAAAAAAATACTTTTATTAATAAAGAGTGCATCCTTCAAGACTTCAAGTGATTTCTGTAACCCCGTGGACTTGTGACAATTGTCAAGAATGAGAAACAAAGTTATAGTCAACCGAACAATATTTATTTGCCAAAACCGACTTTCGACAGCTTATGCTGTCATCTTCAGTGGCCTTATCTGCCCTGGAGGGAACTGTGTGTGGTTTTGGCAAAAATATTTTTCGGTTGACTACAACTTTGTTTCTTATGGAAGCCAAAACTGAATACACCACCACTGTATCATTATAATTGTCAAGAACCAAAAAAAATCAGACTTACTCGGTTTATTGCAAATTCAGTATAATAGATAGGTATATAATAATAATAATAATAATAAAGAAAGAAAAAATGTATTACTCGTTTTTTGTGGCACACAATGTAATGCTGTTTAATAGTACTATTCTTAATTAATAATAAAAATGTATTAATCTGCAAGTGAGCAATGCTCGATGGCAGATGGAAAACATAATAGACATAATAAGAATATACATAATACAATAATGTGAAGAAAAAAATCTTCGCCCAAATATCTATGAAATACACACTCACGGAATATAATGCTTAGAAAATTACTTGATATACTCAATACTAGGCGAACACATATGATACTCGTAATGATGAATAATTGCTTCAACTTCAAAACGGACGTCATCAGAAGAGGGAAACCCTACTTTCCCTGTTCGGGCACCCCTGTGTTCTGAACGGGCTCCGAGCTACGTGTCTCCGAATTCCGAGCGCGTCGTACGCACGGGGCACATGGACGAAAGCACTTGAGCCAATTTCATTTGCAGTGTGACAGTGAGCGAGGGAAAATCCTCCTGGCACCCTAGTGTTCGTTTGTTCTTTCTCTAGCTCCCAGATACACATTACACAAGCAAAGCCTCCTTATTCTTTTCTGGTGTCCGTCCATTCGTCATCGTAACAGAAGACAAGGATTTTTAGATAATCAATTCGATCGTTTCGAACATTCGCATCGCACCTGGAGCGGAACAGATAGCGATAAACTTGTTTGCTCCTCTCACAAAACAAATCCCATAAAACGTAACTGTTCATTGAACCCAATACGTAAATAAAAATAATCATTATTTCATTTTCTAAATTCATTTCATTAACTAACGCGAATGTATTTTCAAATATTCTGCACTAAAAAACAATACTGATCCTAAGTTGTGTTTTGAACAAATGCTATACTCAAATTTCAGCGGAGTGCATTGGGAGGATGGTTTACCATTACTTCAATAAATTGTCAGTATTAATAATAACGAAAGATACCTCACAGTCTTGTGCACATTTTCCATGTCAATCCGAGATTCAATTCAGATTATCAAACTGAACTGTTTGATAATAAATAAATAAATAAATAAATTACGACTTACAACCTTTTATCGACGATTTCCAATTGTGATCCGAAGCGTCGTGTTGCGAAAAAGCAAAAATATATGAATTGTCCATAAAATGTTCGTGAATCATTATCAATTTATCTAGATTATATAATAGATGTTAAGAGTATAACTGTTTAATATACAAAAGATGCTTTGTTCCAAATACAGCTTCCAACTCGGAATACATACATTTTACGGCTGTCAAAAAAACAGGAATTAAAACAATGTTACGTGAAATTCGAATATGAGGGCTCGGAGTCCAATGCGCTCGGAGGCGATTCAAGTTTTGTTATCAGCACAGAAGTCGGTTACTAATGACATTCGTTACGCGACCATTACTGTAAATGTCATCTACCCACAATCAGCTCATTTCATAGACTCAAATCAAAAGATTTTCATTGAATCAAAAAAGAGGGATCATTTTTGTTGACGTTTTAAATTCACGGAGTCTAGAATAATGATGTAACTGGTTATTTCGAGATGAAACAGTTGGAATGTCACATTTATATTACAAAGAAAGATTCAAAGAATAAATTCTTAGGATTTACAGGATTCGTTCATCCATCAACTTACGTACCTTGATCTCCATGTTATTAAAAAAAACTTTTATTAAAGTGGATCGTGAGTATTGAAGAATGAGTTTTTTTCTCCGAGATATTCCGGACACTCATCAAGTTTGTCCACAATTTTCGGAAAATAATTTTTGAAGAATAGTACTTATAAGAGTCCTTTATTCCCAAGATACGCGAGCGACCGAACTCCTTCACTGAATTTATTCCCACAAATGATATAAAAACACGAGAAAAGTTCAGAGAGAAACAGAAACTGTACAAGTGAATTCTTTTGTAACATAAAGCAGATGTACGGGGAAAATCATACAATACGAACTCGGAGATAAAAGTTAACAATTTCCTGGTTTCAAGTTATATCCATTACCGTCAAGCATTTTATTACAACGAATCTAACTAAATTTCACGAAAGTGATTCTCTCTCTAATATATAAATCCACAATGAACAAAATAATAAAAAAATTCAAAATACAGGACATACTCATATACGTGGATTTACTTCAAAAAACACTTATTAAATTTAATCAAGAAACTAAGGAATGTGGATAATTAGAGCTCTGGTTGAGAGCAAAATGAGATCCTTGAGGGACCCCGACACGTGTAATAATAAAACAAAACATTATTCTAACAAAAATGCTTTTTTTTGTGGACTCTTAATTTACGTGGAACACGATGTCACTTGCATAAAAATATTTTTTTAAATGACCTAGTTGTTACGAGAAAAACATGAACTCGTCATCTCGTCAGCTCCAGTGAGCTACTTGTCTCAGCCCCCCAGGGGACATACATCGAGTAAGTACGTGTTTGGCGAACACGGGGCCCCGAGCTGAGTCTGGCATTGCTTCCACTTACTTGTGCCTTGCTCCTTCCTTGGTCACCTCTTGTTCTTTTCGATCCCGACGGTATTAGGGCTAGGGTATCTGTCTCTTATAC
>NNCF01126490.1:925192-938768 GCA_002313205.1 Laupala kohalensis
CCCCCCCCCAAAAAAAAAATACTTGTCTCAGAGAATCTTAGTTCTTTGAAAACATCCACGATGGCAAAAACATAAGGTTGGCAAAAGGACAGATGATAGTCTCCCTCTCTCCTTCGCTCTTTGCAGTTTCTGTGGCGCACATCTTTACGAGTCTCGCCAGCCAACGCGGTGGTGTCTCGCCTCGTCGCACGTGGCCGGTGTAACGCGTTGTGTAATGCGCGGAAGGGGCTGAATGGTAATTCGCAGGCGAGCTCAACTCGCTCGGTTCGCCTGCAGCATCAGCCTGCAGGTAGACAGACATTCACAGGTGAAGCACATCTCCAACGGGCGGTGGCTACTGCACCTTGCGCATTGTCGGATGGACGTTAACGCGGGAGAACCACAAGGGTCGCGTTTCCGCTAATGCAACATACGATCTTTCGATAGTCTGCCCCGTCCCCTCCAAAAAAAAAATCGGCGATATCAACAAACGAGGAAAATACTTCCATACGAACCTATGGTAAATCAAGTAATACTTTTTATACATTTCCAAATTCATACCAAAAAGCAATTTTTACAAAATTAATATAGTATTAAAAACTATAAAGAACAAAAATATGAAAGAAAAAATTAAAGAAAACAATTTTTCGCGTATCACGTAAAGGACCGATCTACACGCAGAATTTACTGACCAATCAAAATGATTCTATGTATATTTTCAAAATTTTGAATTTCAAGAAATCAGTGTGTAAATGAAGTCGGTATTAACTGTCTAGAAATAGACGTCTATTCTCAATGCATTCAAAGTCAAATCACTACTGTGGTGTGATTTCATTAACTTGTTCATGAGTTATCAAGGGGGGGGGGATTCTTAACATACACACACTCACACATACGTACGCCAAAACTTGGCAATAGAGTTTGTTGGAGCCAGTTCACTAGAATCCGAAGAGATCTCAAAATGTCTCTTTCGACCGATTACAATAGTTTCCTTGCACACCTTGTGTAATTGGAAGAAAGAATTCTCCCTTTAAAGACCTTCTGGAATCTTTTCCTTCTTTCTCCTTCGGTCAGAGGAGCCATGTCGCACACAAAACGTGGCCCGAGACGTCTGTTTTCGCAACCTCTTTAAGATTCGCCTAAAATGGGGAAAGACTTCGTCATTAAACAAGTTTACATACTCACATCGCTTTATTTTTTTCGAAATTGTAAGAGACGTTAGGTGGACATGACAATGAAATACGAGACTATGTATGAACAGGGAGTTCAAGAATCGACGAAAGCCGAGTCACTACTATATCTCCAGTGTTATCTGAATACTAAACTCACTACTAAACGCCTGACGTTCCTTCCATACTCGACGTTTGTCTAATAATTAGAACAAAAAATACAGAAGCAACTCCATTTCTATTCCTTTGGAGTAAGTGTTCCCCAGACGAAATTGCTGGATCGGCCTGGTAATATAGAAAATTTCGACTGATGATCGTTGGCAGAAATAAAAATCGAGATGACCTTCGAAAATTCAACCCATCAAATGAATTACTAAGTTCATAATATCCACCAAATAATGTTGTTGTTTTGTTTTTTTTTACATTTAATAGACTCGCTGGATAAACATTTTTCACATTATTTTCAGAAGAGCACAACGTCTGATTGCGTCACTTGAAAATCCATCCATCCATACTAATATATAAATGCGTAACGCGAAAGTCAACGTGTCTGTTTGTTTGTTTGTCTGTTTGTTTGTTACTTAATCACAACTAAACCACAGAATCCATCGTGATGAAGTTTAGCAAGGAGATAGTTAAGATGCCCAGGATGAACATTTTTTTAAATCTATGTAAAAAGTTAAAAAATGAAGTTAAAGATAAATGTCGATGAAATCGGGTGGAATCGGTCAGTTTCATTTACGCTGCCTAAACGGTTAGAGATAAATGACAACTTTGAGTGGCAATATTGTTCGCCTCGAAGAGTTCTGCAAAAAAGTCCGCGACAGCATTTGTATATCCACTAAGGTTAATTTAAATCGTCGAAAAAAATTTATGAAAAATAGATGTGTTGAAATACTTCAATTTAAGTGACGTAATTGCGACGGAAAAAAACAATCTTCATCAAATTTAATGGTTTCTTTGCTTTGAGCATTTAACGAAGATAGAACACATTTTCAAAACGTAAAGTTTGGACGAATGGTTTAGTTTTTATAAGTATTTTAATGAAATGGTGCAACCGCGCTGTCGCAGTTGTATCTTGCCTCGGAAACACAAATTCGACCTGCGAGGATTCCGGGGAAGGGAATCGTTGGTCTAACGAGTAAAAAAATTCCCGGGCAACGTCAGGTAATAAGTTTGTTAGAAATAAATTTTAAAAGTCAAGGGAACAAAGAGAAATACCTCGAAAAACGTTACTAAGAAAGAACAAGACGATAGCAGAAGTGATAAAGAAAACTTGGAAAGCAATTATTAATGGAAGAGTTCTTGCATATATTTCTTCAGTGTACCCTATACGTGGAAAAGATATGTGACAACTTTAAGACAGGTGGAAATGGCGACCAGGGACTCATGCTTCGATCGAAGGGGTGTTAACCACTACACCACCCGCCGTCCACAACTGTGCACCATTTCACCATCCTGGCCCGGGTTTTTCTCCGTTTTTCCTTCGGGTAGAGGCGGATTTCTTATACAGGTTCTCTAGGCTTTGTCTAGGGGCGTGTTTATTGTAACAATAAATCGTGAATTTAGTGTTTTTTCAACTCTTATGATTTTTAAACACTATACTCAGAATAATCTATAGTTCGATAATAACTTGTACACGTAAATTTACAAACATATTTGCGTTAAATTACAAACATATTGACATTATATATGTATTATAACTCGCAGCTAACTTTTTATCTTATCTAGGAACTTTTGCTGAATTTTTTTGAATCCGCCTCTGCCTTAGGGCCCTTGATCGGAATTGATGGGACGGTCCCTTGCTTGCTTCCGGAGAGAAAATTAGTTTATTATTCTGCACCTAGTCATACGCAGTTTGTACTATTTTTTGACAATAAATTTATTATCATCATGTGAGAACAGAACAGGGTGGTGTAGCGGTTAACATTCGTGCGATCAAAGTAGGAGTCCCGGGATTGATTCTCGGCTCGTCGCCATTTTCACCTGAGCGAAGGTAATCGCAAGAGTTCTTGTCGACGAAATAAGAATGTTTACTGAGAAGTTCTTTAAAAAGGGAAGCAAACGAAGGGTATCGGATTCGCATTGGGATAAAAGGATAACTCAAAAGATGGTTCGAAGATCTCGTAACAGCAAATGGGATACGCAAATAAATAAGAGAACGAACCATTAATTACCTGGCAGCAAATTCCCTGCTGTTGAAACGAAACAGACATCCATTTCCTCTACAAAAGAAACTGGAGAGCACCTTCAGCTGAACGAATATTCGAATCGAGTTAAAAACGAGTCTTTCGTCCAAAACAAACCAATCCTCTTCCTTCCTTTTCATTTCGTAATTATAACAACTTTGTTAATTAAAACTGACGCTGAGAAGCTAAGACTCGTTTGATTTGGAACAGCCTTCCCCCCCCCCCCCCCNAAGGTAGAATATTCTGTGTCAAGCGAAGTTGAGTTTGCTTCAACAAAGCCGATACAATATAAATTAAATTAAATTAGTGTGTTATTACAGAGAAACTAACGCAATTAGTTTTTTCTTGGAAAAGTATGAAAAACTTCACACTAAGGAGTGCTTTGAAGTTTCAGCAATAACTTAGGTAAAAGAGACCGAAGGATAAACTCGCATCGAGGTATAAATTCTATCATTTAAACTCACAGTTATCAAATCTATATCCCCATGCAATAGCTGATGCCCTAAGTGACAGTGACCGAGAGACTGACTGTCGGTCTCACTCCCTTAACGCAGAGAAAAGAAAATTTTCATGGCATTTTGACTTTAAAAATATTTTTTTCTCAATTACTATGTAATACGAAAAAATTGTAATACATCACTTTTGTTTGATTGTATACCTGCTATATCAAATATCTAAGAAAAAATATTCTAGACTTTTCAATATTTCTATATTAAACGGGTGATTCCTATATTACTTTCTAGTACCTACACGAGAAGGTTTTATGTGATAACTTTCAGACAGATGAAAATGGCCGGGAAATGAAATCTGGGCTCCTACTTTGATCGCAGGGGAATTAACACCACCCGTTCGCCTTCCACAATTTTATACTATTTCCATTACATGGTGAGTTGTCCTGGTTCACTCATCAACTCGACATTAAAAGGAGTGATGCTCTTCGAACCGTAGCGGGTCCCTACTAAATGATTTCCTGAAATTCGGATTTTCAAGGTGAAGTATGTTTTTCGAACAATATTTTTGGTAAGAAACAATTCCTTCATTTCATCCACACACCTTCGAAAACTGTGAAATTAATGCAATTCCCTACCCACCAGGGTTACCAACACACTTATTGGCATAAAAGAAAATTTTATTCGAGGAAGCAGTGCGTGAAACACCCTCTCGGAGCGGAGTTGCTAAGACGGAAAAGAATTAATTACACAATTTCCACAGAATGTCTGTAAATAAATGGTAATCCCTTAATAGGCGCGGGAGAAAGTTTTCCCGAGACTTGAGCCAAGGTTTTCCGATTTCAATTAGAGGTTTCACACGGACGACCTTTCATCCACATGTACGCTTAAAAAAATAATTTGAAAGACTTTCAGCAACTCGATGAAGAAATTAAAAAGGAGTTTTTTAATCAAGTTAAATGAATAAACCAAAGACCTTCTAGTCCCGTCCCCATGATTTTACAGAATTCATTAGATTATTGGTCTTTCAAGGATTTAATAAATTGAAAAAGCATTGAGAAATACATTGCCATAAAATAGAATTATGTTCTCGCACTATATATCAATCTACCACGAATTTATAAATAATTCAATCATTCTGAGAATTAAGTGTGTAAAAGTGACCTAGATATGGAGCAATATTTTCTGGTACAAAATATTTCCAACCCGGAGAAAGATGAGAATTCTCCATTAAAGTATAGGGAAAGTTACACCAATCATAAAAAGCTGCTAAGAAATCTGCGTAATGTTTTACCAGACCTGACAGCTTCTAATATGTCGTTTTCCAGTTTATCTTCACATGCAATCTTTATTCTATGCATTGAAGGTTCCTATTGTATCCAGTGAAGAAAATAATAGTACAATTCAACTTTAAAATGTAGGTATATTGGCAACAACATCCCTTGTTATGAAATGAATTTAACTTATTTTGATTTTGCGATCCCTCCGTCAGGAAATATTCATCACAACTGTTGATGAAATACTGACCCGGGTTTTAAAAATACATTATTTCCTTACGCCATCACCCTAAAACATTTTACAGCAATGACATCTACTAATATTAATTCCTATCCAGAACATTAAAATGTCCACGTACATTTGCTGGGTAATAGTTGACTACATTAAATTCTATGCTGTTTTACAACCAAATCTATGAACTTGGAAAATCTTTTAATCACAAATGCACTAGAATCCTAGATAAAACGAAGACGAAACGTACAGTCGTTGAAACTCACGAAACGGGAAAAATTTGGGGAGATGTCAAGCACATCGTAAAGAAACGCTCAAGCGCAAAGTCAAAGGATGAGGTCCGGTTCCTCCAACTCCCCTTGTAAATTATACGATCCATTTTAAATTTATCACGACAAAAATTTCGTATTTGAGTATATTATACTGATTGTCGGTTTACAGTGTTCGCAGCGAAAGACACGGAACACTTGAAAGTCGAAGAGTGAGTTGACGTATTGATACCAACGCCTACATCAGCCGAAATGTAGAACCGGCAGTAGTTCATAAACCAATAAGACGGACAAAGGGATGGATCACTAACCGTTGACTGAAAGAACACCATCGAGTCAGTTGTTGTTCCTTTGCCGTCTGGAACGGGTCCACACTAGGTTAGGTCTTGCAGTAGACATACGACGACAACGCGCTTTTCGCTCCACTGGTTACGTCTTGTGTGGAAAAATATACAAGTTACTTGTTTAAATGATAAGGTGGGGGAAAAAACAGATGTACCTGGAGCAGGAAGCGTCTGTGCTCATCAGATCGCCAGCTGAACATGCGCAAAGCAATCAACTTCATTTTGGCGATTAAAAGACTTTTTTTCAATATTTTCATTCGGTGCCACTCGGTTTATACTCGGATGTCCACGACCGACCAACGGCCGCAAAGCTTAAGATCCCCGTTTTTCTAACAGGGCGCGTCGCCTTTAAGTAAAAAAAAAATTAAAAAAACGAACAGCTCAGGAACACTTGAACATCTGAAGCAGTATGAAGTGCCGAAGATTGCCGGGACCCGGAAGAAAATGAAGTACGGAGGAGCCTCTTTAACTCGAACTTCAAGGGAAAGGTTATAAGTTTCGAGATAACGAGTTTTCGAGTTATAGAGGACTTCGAGATAAGAAGTTTTTAACATTATCAATTTCGAGGCACATGTTATTACAGTCATTAGAAAATAAAAAATTCTACTTGTGACATTTATTTTACTACATTTCTGTTGTGCATCATTACAAGAATAAAGATTATATTATGGATTATACATGCACATATTAAAAGAACTCTTGTAATTTTCCTTTGAGTCAAGGAATTAACACGTTCTTTGTCAATTGTATTTTCGATTGCAAACAAGGCACTAAATATATTGTCCTCGATATCACTACATCTTTCAATGAAAATACGAAATCATTTCTTGGAATTGATTATTGACGACGACAAAACTATTGCTTGGAGTTACAGAGAGTTGAGAAAAGAATTTCGATTTACAGAGACTGCAAAATTTACATACTGCTTTTTAGAGATGTAGAGTCCGCTAGATTTGTAGTTGGAGTTAGAGAACGTGATATGTATGAATAGTACATCACAGGGAAATCATATTCAGTTCGAGTTATAGGGATTTTTGTACTTCACAGGAAGGGAATGGCGAATTTCTTCGTCTTAGAAAGGGTTTCGAGCTAACGGTTTTCGAGTTAAAGTCTTATTTTTAGTTATTAAATAGAAATGGACCTATGCTGTGAGATAATGAAATCTTATTAAATTAATGAAAATTGTACATCTTATACAGCGAATTCAATGCATTCTTCCATCTAACAGTGAAAAGATAACCTGATAATGAAGCACTTTTTAACATCCAAACATTTTTACTTTAACAATAAGCTGTATTTTTATTGGTTATCTTCTTTAATACTTCTGCTTTATTGTTTAGCAGTGAAAGGCAGCAGAATGCTGTGTCATCGTGGCCGTGCAGATTGTGAGGTGGATGCTGTCTTATGTTTGTATACTGGTAACTGTTTTCCGCTACGAGCAGTATATTACGAGTTCCCATTATGGATATGGATTCATATAAGCATATTAAATATAATAAAAATACTGGTAATTGTGCGAGATTATATCATTCTCACCTCAGATTTCTTTTAGGAGTGTAATTCTAGACACGTCCCTGAAACGAGACAGTTCTCGAGGCAGGCAGGCAGGCAGGCAGGCAGGCAGCCCTTTGACTCAACGCGAGTCTTTCCCTCCACACTCTCACACCTCTCGCGGCCCCGACGAGAGAAAGCAGAAGGACCTCAATAAACCAGTGAGAATAGCGAGGAATAAAAAAGCGCACCAGGGAGACCTCCAGAGCGAACACACGATTTGATTGGGAGAGCGAATCATGGGAGGGAGGGAGGAAGAGGGGGTGAAGAAACAAAAACAGAGGAAACGGCGCCAATCCATCGCCCTTCCATTCCCTTTCATTGTAATTCAGCAAGAAAAGCAAAGGGCATCGCTCCGAGAGGCAACGTTCGTCCTATCTATCGAGTGCCATTACCGTCATTACTCACTCACCCACTCGGTTGCTCAGGGATTCCCCGGGCTCATTCGCTCGCTTACGGGCGTTTCTCCAGAAGTGCCAACTTAACACGACAAATTCGCAGACTGAGACTTTACTTTTAAAAAATAATTGAAATTCTTTGGGTCCGAAAATTTTAGACCTTGATTTGCACGACAGTTTCCTTTCTAAGCTTAAAGTAGTATTCAATTCATGCCCGTAAGCGTTCAATGTTTTTTTTTTATACAATGGAATTCCTAAAGAATTTTTGCCACGCATTTTAACCTTTTAAAGCATTCTTTTACTTCTCAAAAATATTTCCATTGCTATTCATTGCACAACGTTGTGAATGCTACTCGCACTAAAAGACAGATTCCTTTTTTTTAAATTAAATTTCTAGACATGTGTTATAGAACTGCTAAATTTTATGTAACAGTTTTAGAAAAGATGCTTATTTGTCTGACAGCGACTCACTTAAAAAATAAAATCTGTATTTTGAACATCAACTCTCAATACTTTCCCTTCATTTTCGTCTTGCATGAGATAGTATTCTTGTTGTCTAATTTTGCTATTTTACAAACAACTTGATTATAATAAATATTCGGTGTGTTAGCAGGAAGAGAGGAAATTTATGTTTCTATTCGTGTTAAGTGTAATATGTGACGAGTATAGTTTGCATTAGAATAATTAACCATATTTCGGGAACACGAAATTGATTTTTTAAGTAAGGTATCTCCAACTGGATAATATAAGAAAGCGAATGTTCATGTTACGAAAGAACCGATAAACGGAACAATCAAAATAATTTTCGAAATTATAAGTAATTTAAGAGTTAGTACAATTCTTCGAAATTAATGCAATTGTTTTTTGTTACCTATTCCATCGAATTCGAAGTGAAAAGAAAATGTGTTCATCAGCTCATTGATAAATTCTAAAAACTCGCAAATAAAACATTGACTTAAATCGTTCAGTAAAATATCCAGCTATCGAATAAAGATTCAAAAGAATTCAAATGAAACAAAAAGATCGATATCCAAGACATTCTTTTTCTGTCTTTGTTACTGATTTGTCGAATCTTGTAAAAGTATATGAAAACCTAACTTTGACCAACCGATCCGATCCAAGATATAGAAAAAAAGTTAAAAACGAAAGGTCTGTTTCGCAAAGAAAGCTAGTATTTCGAGAAGACGGAGGATGGGAAAAAGAAGTAAACGATACGATGGAAACGAAGCCAATTTCGAATGAGAGACATTTGACATGAATTTTCGCTTTTTACCAAAACAAAGAGAACAAAAGTCGGAGAACATCGTTGGCCCAAACGTTCATAAATGACGTCACGGTGGGGTGAAACGTGTCAGTCCATGAAGAGGGGAGAGGGGAGAGGGAGGTATTTGAGACAGCGTGGCGCTATATTTGGTATATCACAAAGGAAAAAAGGGAGAAAGAAATGAAGGAGATTATAATGGTTGGGCAAAATGCAACGTGACACTGCCGGCTTTTTGTTTCTATGTTACTGGCAACGAAACTTCTTCCTATAAGAACTATAACTCTTGTCTATAAGATTTTTATAAATATCTTTTGTAAATATTGTGTCTTGTAAATATCTTTTCCATGCACAGTCTTTGTCTCCTGACCGTTGGTTTTCCGTGGTTCCCAACGGTGCTCAATGAATTAGTCAGTTGCACTTATTTCAGATTTAAGAAACTATTACAGAATGTCAAAAGTTCATAATATAATAATACATTTTCTATTCATGCGTAAGTAAATTTAATATTCCTGTAGCAGGAAATAAAAACATCAATTCTACTATGAACAATATAGACGCAACTGAACATTTCATTGAGAGTGAATACCAGGGCATGTAACGCACAGCCCTCGACTTTAAAGGGCCTAAGAAGGCAAAGGGGTTAATGCCTCACCACATGTAATTTAAAATGTAAATATTGTAAATACAATGCCCTATTGAATTGGAATTGAAATATCGTAAATATTGAAACGAAGCAAATTTTCCTACAATAGAAACTCAAGTGTTATAATCCCTTACGTACCATTTTCTCCATGCGATACCTTTGATCTTAATAATACCCTGAAGTACACACATGATTATATTTCCTCCTTAAATTACTGCTTTTCATTCTTTATGACGGAAAGGGCCATGTTATATTGTGACTTCACGTTAAGGAGGGGTTTGGTTTAACGAGTTGAAACGCGACACGTGGGAGCGGTGGGTTGAGGGTGGGGGGTGGTTTAAATCCTCAAAGATCGTGTGACGGAATTTGTGACCACTTCTTCTTCCACTTCTCTTCATGACCTTTCAACATTTTGTTTAAAAATTAATGTTCAGAACAGGAAGTGAGATAAGTGGTCGGTGTAAAAGATGCAATAAATGCTTTGTCACAGAATACGGATGAGTACACATCCGCGTATCCAGTTATAATTCAAATTAGTATACAGAGTTTCAGCGAAACGTTTGGGTAAAAAGAAGAAGAAGAAAAAGAAGAAAGAAGATAAAGAAAAGAAGAAAAAGAAGAAGATAAAGAAAAGGAAGATGTCGGGATGCAGCAAGGGGAATAGGCCAGTAGCAAGAGAACCTCACCCTTTACTGTGTGAAGGGTTGCGAACGGAGCCCACGTGGTGTTTGCCCAATTACAGATGTAAATTTACACCGCTGCGGGCAGCTAGGCGAAACGGAAACATCTCCCCCGTGAACACGCATGAGATGCGAGCTCCTGAAAGCCATCTCGTAAGCATACACGGCGAACACCGGACATCGATCACTTGCGGGTTTCAGAGAAACACACGGATATTGTATCATGCACTTCTGTATTTACGCAACATCATGCCATTCTACAACAAAGACATTTTGAATTTTTGAATAAAACACACCTGGAAAGAAACAAACAAACAATACATATAATTGGAGAAGAAAGTAAAGAGTTTATAATGAACTTGGGTAGAAATATGTAAAAGGCAAGTAGGGAAACTAGAACAGCGATTCATATTTGATCAACAGACCCACTTCGAAAAGATAAAATCTGGAGTGTGCCCCACTCAACACTCCAATTATAATGCATAAAAAAAGCTGACGGCACATGAAAAAAGAAAAGCACTTCAAAAGACAAGTCATAATGTATCAATTATTAAACGAGATCAATCGGGTTCAAAATATTTATCATCACACTATGCGGTAGACTCCTAAACATCATAATCACACATACAAGTACAGATTGCATGAATTGTTTCACATTAAACTCTTTGCAATAGTCTTATCTGCAAAAAATGTGCCTCCAAGATAATTTTGCGTAATAAATTTTATCTGCTTTATCTCGAAAACTGTGTGACTTACAGGAATCATAGAAATGAACTATCTACTGGAACGCTGAGTAATACGGGGATCAGCGGGCGAAGTCGAGCCGGCTACCAAGACACACCCCCCCCCTCTCTAGTCGGGGGTACTGCACGAAGTTGCAAACTCATTGCGTCCCTCGCTGCACCATCAGACAAATGAGATGAATTAAACCCGGATAATGACCTTGAGTCCACGGAGCAGGATAAAGGATAAACCAAATGAAAAAAAAAAAAATTGCACCATCAGACAAATATGTCAGTTACAAAAATTAACTCTGCAGCACTCGCACTACGAGTATATAGTTTCTCGGGTAATCGCGTGTACCTGTCACATATATCTTATTTATTTATGTTTCTTTAACAGTAAAACTCTCATAAAACTCTCAAAATGCATGTCTAAGGGAATCAAGTTGATGTTGCGAAGGACAGCTTAATATACATGTTGCACATAAAGTATGTGAATGCTGCAGACATAAATGACAATCACATTTCTTGCAGCTGAATTGTGTGAATCGCTACTTGTAGCAAGGAACGCAACGTTCCCTTTTCTCGTTCCCATAGTTCCTAGAAATATACCATCTAGTACGTGGTTCGATTCAAACTAATCTGGAGCAAATGAAACAAACATAAACGGAGTTAGATGTGAAATTTTCCTGTTCCTGGAATGTCAACAGAGGAACTGAGACACAGAACTTTCTCAGAAAAAAGGTATCATTCGCATGTGCCAGAAAAAAGGTATCATGAGAGATGCGAGTACTGTTGATGTTCTCTCTTTATAATCACAGCCATTATAATGGTTAATTAAAATTGTTAATTAAAACGTGTGTAGCCTACAAATGAAATAACTCTTCCCACAGAAGAATTGAGGCATATCCTTTTTCATACGTAAAAGTCAGCGTTTCAGTAGAGAGTATATTTCTATGACAGGAATGGGGTTTAGCAATTTCTACGCAAAAATAACTGACCAATCAAAATGCTTCTACGCATATTTTCAACATTTTGGATTTTCAGAAACGGGAAATTGAGCGCGGTGTGTGAAAGAGGTCGGTAAGAGCTGCAGAGAAAGAGGCTTCTCTTCCCAATGCATTCGAAGTCAAATCTCAAGTTTGGTTTCAAAGCACCAATTGGTTGTAATTTTGGTTGAATACCCTTTGATGTTCATACTACAGTGTTTACTCGATTACATGTATTACTGTTTCATATAATAATACATTTTTCGATATTCACTGGGTGTAAATAATTATCATTTATTTTCCCTACGAATGTTATGACATTTTCGTACACGCTTCATAGTACATATTCCTTGTAATCTTTAAAATATGTAACTAGTAAAGTTTTGGAAAAGAACACACACACATTCTCATACAGAATGAGACGACATCTTTCATAAAATATCCCAAAATCTAGAAAATTTACTTTCAAATAATTATTACACATATTACAGAATTCGTTACGATTAGTAAATAGTTTATATTATGTTTAATTAGCAAACAAAAACTATCTTTGAGAAGAAAAAAATCCATGCAAATTAAAATTGTATGATAGTTGAACTTAATGATTCCCACTGGCTTAAACTGACATTACTTTCATTCAGCGAAATACAAAAGTAATTATTCATTTCAATGCACGTATCTGCTTGTTACTCAAACAAATAGTGCTCCTCGTCAATACGGGTTTGTTCATTAACGGGTTAATTCAATTCAGAGACTACGAAAGTAATTAACAGCTATTCAATTAACCTCATGTGACCTCACAACGCCGATATCCAACTACACCGCTATCGCGGGAAGAACACAAAAACGAATAGATTTATCGTTTTCTCATTAGATCACGCGGTGAAAATGTAAACATGGAATTCATCAACACATCCTGGAAGTATCCTGCTATTACCTGATCCCATTCGAAGACCCATTTAAAATTGAAAGGATCAAATATATTTTACAAAATACTCTCTCATAAGTCAGCGTCGCTCAGAGGGTAGAGCGCTAAACTGCTGGCTAGATAGAAGGGGTGACTGACCTCCCCGGCCCACTCACGTTCCTGTAAAATGAGTAACTTTGAGTCAAGCAAGCCGGTGAGAGATGTTTGCTACATCTCCTACTCCTAGTGTCGAGATCTAGTAAAGACGGAGCTCCATCCTAAGGCACCTCAAGGGCACATCTTGGGGCATAACCTCTCTCATAAAGCTACATATATATTGACATGAACATCACTACAGCAGAATGTTGTGGGATAATTGGTTGTAATGATATGGTTGGAAGTGAGGAGGTTTGCAGAGAGCCCTGAAGATGACAGAGTCGAAGCGTAGGCGATATGAAGAATGATGTAACCTCAAGTTATTACATACTTATTGATATATATACTGTCTCTTATA
>NNCF01126490.1:946596-967231 GCA_002313205.1 Laupala kohalensis
AGAGAGAGAGAGAGAGAGACGGGTGCTCAAAGTATTTTTAAATACACTTCTAGGAAAGTACAATTCATGATTGCAATTAATCCATCATGGAAGAAAACCTCCTCTAAACATCGGAAGAGACAGAAAGAGAGCGTCTCAAACCACTCCGCTGACCGTCGTGTGGGAGAGGAGAGGAATAAGAAAATTAATGGACCGCGTCGCTGAGGAAGACCTGTCAAGAACTGTCAAATTAAGGAAGGCAAGCAACGGGTCTTGATCTTCTTCTTGGCGACAGAGCCTTTAACGGCGATTTGGCATCCATTAGAATACACGCAATCCCGCTCAACGGACTGTTTAAAGTAATTACATTGCAAGGGAGAAGTTTTATTCGGATCTCTCGAAAGAGTCAATTGTCAAATCATGCAAGAACTGATTCTTAATTGAATTTAATGCGTCCAGTCGATTAAGCGGCTCTTGAAAAGGGAGATAAGAAGTATGTAAGTCATTCCTGTTCCTCTTTATTCATTAAAAAGCTGAATTCATAAGTAGTCTGAGTTTCAAAAAGTACTATTCATTTATCGTATAAATTATCAACAATCCATTTGACCTCGAAATACAGAAAAAAGATTCACATATCTTTTTATTAAACAAGATATTTCAGATATAAAATTCACTGTCATCAGTCAAAATGTCATTTCAAGTTATTCTAAAACAAGATCGCAAGTTTCTAATTCATAAAATTAATAAATATTTACAAATCAAAGTTAAGCATTTGTTTTTGGGAAAACTGTTTTCAAAATATTTCTCAGTTAATACCTCACTTGAAATACAGAGAAACGTCACTTGAACGAGACCTAAAATTTGTCCATTTTTGGGGAAGTTAAGGTCAACGTACCATAAATCGACGGGCGGCGAAGTGCCCATACTAGAGATGTCTGTAAAATCAAATGAAAATTAACCATTTTTGGTTCGGGGTCAAAATGGTGGTACCATGATACGTAACGCCTGCCACCAAAATGAAAAATTACGACGTGACAAAAGAGAAGGTCAAAAACGTTTTTTTACGATTCACTCTTGTTTCGCAGGTGTTCCACTATTCCAAACCGTTTGTAACAATAAACGCAAAAACAGAATGGTTTCAGTTATTATTTAAATATAACAACCTTATACATGTTCCTTATTCAATTACTCAACAAAATATTTACGTCAGTAGGTAAAATTTAAACTTAATGTAAATGACAAAAACAATGCAACACCACCACAATATCAGCATTTCATGATAAATATAAATAAAAAAAATTTGATGTTAAAATTTAGTACCGAAACGAAAATTGTAGAAAAACTTGGGACGGGATGCTGCTACCGACATAACGTAAAGAACCACGTCAAGATTGAGTGTAGACAAAACACGAAACAATAATACGAAAATAAGCGCGAACGAATTACTTTAAAAAAAAATAGGAGTTAAACGTACATAGACAATGGCTTGATGTAGCAGAAATTTATAAGTCAATGAATACCCTAGTGTAAAACATTTCGCAAGCGCTAGTGAATATACGAGAACCAGGGTTAACGCAAGAGTGACTGATGGAGCAAGAGCTTACCTCGACCGCCACCAGAGTACTGACAGGTGCCTATTGCAGTTACATCGATAACACGCAACGTTACCCAGGCTTCATAATCATTAGGTTCATAATTAATGGTTTCCTCAGGGACAGGTCACACCCGAGGGAAATGCACTGCCAGATTGTAATTACAAAGCGAGGGAAAAAGGGTCGGCGGATTCGGTTCGTTTAGCGGCGCGTTTCTCGTGTTACGGAAGAACGACTCAAACGGACTTCTCGTATCTTAAGCTTTTAAACCGGCATTACAAAGAAAAACTTCAGATGAAAGGACCGATATAGTGACATTCATATATTGACCATATAACATAATAGAACAGTCTTTTAACACATTTTTCGGATAAGTCTCAAGTGGATCACAATACGCTTTTTGTTTGTTTGTTTGTTTTCTTTCTTCTGCAAAACGAGTTGAATTAACTAATCTCTTAAAGCCCTCGGTAACTTGAACAGCGAAATCAATTCTACAAACACATTTAGGGTATTAATAAAATACGAGAACTATTAGCACCCCACTTTGATGAAATGAAATTATTTAATGAAAATTAAAAATCTGTTCCCATGTTCCTGTCTGTTATAGCAATATATCACTCGTTCTCAACATAAAGCAACACCGAGTTCACTAGAAAATGAATTTTGCAATAGAGTGAAAGAACAATTTTTGTGTCGCAATGGCGTTACGAAATGCAAAGAGGTCACCAGTAGAAACTAACTGTAGTCTGCAAACGGACATCAGAGAGTGAATAATACTTCTATTAGGACCTTTCCTCTCTGTTTACTTCCTCATTAATCATTTCCTGGCGAGCGAAACTTCGCAAAGAAGAAAAAACCAACAAAAAATCCCCGCACTATCACAAACATAACAAGAGACGAGAAACAGACGAAAAGAAAAGTTGATGAGCATCAAATCTGGCTCTCTCCAAGGAAACATTTACATACATTTATGAAGAATGAACCTAGCATGGTGACGCAAATGCATACATTTAAAAAAAAGAGAGAAAACAAAAATAGACCAACACGCGCATAGTAAATATAAACAGGTTTTTCGTACAAAATAAGTCTGCGTGTAGGCCATTTGTCACCCCAAAGCGCCCGCCGCCGCACTTGGGAGAGTTGGGCGGAAAAACACTTAAGCAAAACACGGAAATCCGGATCAGGAGAATAAACTCCGTACTTCCTTCTCTCTCTCTCTTCTTAACTCACCTTCCAAGCAATAAAAAACACAAGTGAACTTCCGGAGCAAAACGGAAAGGAAAACAGGGCAAACGAACTCTCTCACCATACATACGCAATTTGATCAATACGATTTTAAAAATAAAAAATACTCATGAAACTAATTCTAGATTTCTATCATTTTCGATCTATTTTACAATTGACTTTTTATAAAAATATTTCAATAAAACATTCTAGTCACACGAACTATCACATCAACGCGCCCTTCTAACACGGGAACATTATCTTAATATTTACACATTTTATTGAGATAGTAAATGCCAACATTTACAGGCAACGAAACAACTAAAATACGTCCTTTCGTAGCAAAGCTTTTCTTTCTATAGCTCACACTTATGCGACCGTAAAAAACGTCCGCTATTAAGAGGTGTTAAGGTCAACGCAGAAAAAAAATTCTACGTCCGTTAACGGAAGTTTCACTGCCATTGATAAGTCACAATATTAATACCTATTATACTTTTAGTTTACCAAGTGACGGTTGAGTATGTAGTGTAAGTGGAGGCATGAATGGAGATTATAAGCAAAATTCTACTCATTTAATTCCGTTAACCATAGTCCGAATACGATCGAGTCAAAAGTTAAATACCCCCGACCTCAGTCGGGTTTCAACACGCTAACTTCGGATTAGTAGACGAAAGCCGTATCCACTTCACCACTGAGGCCAACAGTCAAAAGGTAAAGCAAAAATCGGTCTGATATCTTCGACAGTGGAATACATGTGCTAAGATTGTAGGGTAGAAATTTCCGACGAGCAGAACAGGTTGAGATAATAACTCAAGAACTCCAATGAAGATGGCGTACTGTGTACTGACTTGATCGGTGTACGATGTCTGTACTGTAGGATTCAATCTGTGTTTAAGAGTTGAAGTGGTACGTTGATCAGCCGTATCCAAATGGAGTTGTACCCCGTTACGGAACTTGCAAATATGATTTTCGAGTACGAACAAGCAAATGGAAACAGCAAGGAAGGTGAAACATTGTACAGGGCCAAATATCCACCTAGGAGACATCCGGCTCACACCATGTATCCACGACTGTTCCAACGATTAAGTGAAACAGGGTACAACGACCGAGGAGAACGACGAACTACACGGACTCCAGACTTAGAGGATGCGGTGCTTGGTCGCGTAAATGAGGCGCCTGCAATCAACACTCGATCAGTTGCTCATGAAATAAATGTTTCGCACAGTACTGTGTGGCGAGTATTACGTGAAACGCAGCTACACCTCTATCACCCACAGAAAGTGCATGCTTTGAGTTCTGCTGACTTCGCACCTTGTGTTGTGTTGAGTATTGCAGCGCATTGCAGTCTATACTCAGTTTCCTGAGTGTATACTTTTCTTAGATGAAGTCTATTTCACCAGAGACGGAATGCTAAAAAGTCACAATAGTCATGTTTGGGACGATGAGATTCCCCACGCTACAGTTGTGAAGAGCCATCAGCACACATTTTCAGTGAACGTGTGGGCAGGCAAAGTCAATGATTACGTACTGGGCCCGTTTCTTCTTCCTCCCCGCCTAAAAGCAGCAGTGTACACAGCGGTGATCAGAGATGAACTACCCAGGTTCCTGGAACACATCCCACTTGTCGTTTATCAAGATCCAACGTGAGTCAAGGATGTGGTAACAACATTATGAAGCCCCACCTCACTTCGGGCTGAGGGTTCTTGAGCACTTGGGTCAGACATTCCCTACACGTGGATAGAAAGAGGAGGTCCTGTTTCGTGGCCATCTCGTTCACCTGACCTCACCCCACTTGATTTCTTCCTGAGGGGCCGAGTGAAAAGTCTAGTGTATGAGACACCTGTCGAGACTAAAGAAGATCTCTTGGCAAGAATTCTCGTTGCCTGCGGCACCGTTCACACGACATCGGGGATATTCGAACGGGTACGACAGAACATTGTGCGACGATGTCATGCCTGCATTGACGCAGGGGACGCCATTTTGAACATTTGTGGTAAATGTATAAGCTTGTGAAACTAGTGCAGGTAAACGGAATTAAATGAGTAGAATTTTGCTGATAACTTTTGATTCGATTGTTTTCGGAATATGGTTCCTCATCTCAAATTGATCCATTTGCCCTCTTCCATCATCCCTGAAACTTAGTAATATCATCACGGATACACCCTGTATATTGTTTAGTGGAGGAATGGAAGGAGTACGAGTGGGACGATGTAGGTGGTTGAATAGAATTTAATACATATATAAGGTAGGTAATGTGCACCTTTTTCTTCCTTTAGTATGCAACTAGTTTGGACAATGTTATGAACCATGTATTGCCTCATGCCCTCAGCTCTGAGGAAGAAAATGATTTTTCGAAACGTCGGCGAATACAAATTAATTTTCTTTAAGACCTAAACTAGTTACATTATTTATTGGAATATCAATACCCGTTAAATGTTGAAATTATTTATTGGAATATCAATACCCTTTGTATGCGTATTACGGATGTAAGATAGGTATTATATTGTATTTTTGTAAAAAAAATATAAGGCGATACCCGTCTTTAAAAAATCTAAAACGGCCGCCAGCTCCTCATAGTCTATGTCGACAGAAGTGTAGGTCATCATCGTGGAGTGTAGCAGCGAACACGCGGTCAGAAGGGCAAAGGGTTAACTCCAGCTCCCTCCACGACTGGGGTGGACCCTTCTCCTCAAGGGAACGCAGCGGCTGTGCGGTTTGTACAGGGCTTATGTCGATCGATATGCGGGAAGCGATAAATCGTTCCTAAAGCCAACAGGCGACTCAAATATTTAATCAACTCGTGTTTCCGTAATTGGAAGTACTAACTACAAATTAGAACAAAAGCAAAAACAAAATATCTGAGAGAGAGAGAGAGAGAGTGCAAACACACAAGACAAATAAAAACGACCGAGAAGACAAATATGAATGTAACCAAACCCCATTGAGACGGATTTTATATACAGGCTCTCTAGGCTCTCTCCTAGGGGGGCAGGGGGCATCTAATGAAATAATAAATCTCAAACTTCTCAACAATAATAGTTACGATTTATTAACAATATTCTCTACTTTATAATAATACGCATTTGTGAAATTTTCTTTTTGTTTTATTAAATACAAATTTGTTGGTATTCTGTTAATTTTATAATACGCACCGAATTATTTTTATTCTTATCATTAGGAGTATGTTGAAATGTTAAATCCGCCTCTGCCTTAGGAACCTTGATTGGAAGTGATGGAATGGTCCCTCGCTTGCTTCCTGAGAATAAATTAGTTTACTGTCCTCCACGTGGTCACACGCAGTTTGTAACTGTTTATTTTACGATAAAATTATTATTATAACGATGAAATGACGTCACTGTGAAAATAGTATGTAAATAAATATTGCTAACTAGAAGTTCAGTTAAGAAGTGAACACTGAAATTCCATCAAGCTCACGAAGATTTACCGATAAACGCAACATTGCAATACGTAATCTGCATTTAAATAACAGACTACATTTAAATAAATTGCATCCAGTTCAAGAATGAAAAGATGTTACGATTTTGAGACGAAATTCCGAAACATTTTAGAAACTTCTGTACTTTTTAAAATTTACATTCTTGAACTCTCAAAACACGGTTCCTTAAATATCTTCAGGGATTATTGGCGATTGTCTTTATTTTCTTCTATTTCAATCTCTTTGTTTTCTTTTGTTTGCGTGAAACCACTTATCTTTATTCCATTGCATCTCGTAATGTTCCTAATAATGTTGGATATCTTTCGAAATCTTCATACCTTTCCTTTGATGCAATCCATCTTTGTCTACCTTGGAAATTTGTACGTCCGTGATGCTTCATCCTTTTCACATATTCACATCTTTCATGTCCATAACTATCACAATTAATCAAAGTGTGACCGGAAGATTCGATTCACATAGCACAGACACATATATTCTGTCTTGTCCATACTTTTCAAATACTGGTTGAAGTTATCAGAGTCAGTAATAAATTCTATGAGATACTTATTCGGTGTAAACCATCTCTTGTCGTTAGAGGCTAGCTCAACACATATAACATATTGGTAAAAATTCCTGCCCTCCTTCGTTCTATTCCAGCTTATGGACCAATAATGATGCGCAGTAAACAACATCTGCATCGTTAAATGAGAGACGTCGGCAGGGATCTTGACATTTTTTTCATTTATTTTCTTCTAAAGCTTTTAATACATTTCACAGATTAACACACTTCATGTACATTCTCTTGACCGCCTTCCTTGTTCTGCAAAGTCCCATTACAAGGCTCTGTTCAGGGATTGTAGTATTACCTAACAGTTATGACTCATCTTTGCGCTTCACTTCTCAGACGCATTTTTCCACACTCCGACCTCCACTCGAGAGAAGGCGGCTGTTTGTTTATCTTCTTCCATATATCCCTTTCCTTTCCCGCTTTTATTCTCTCTTGCTCACAACGTACAACCATATGCTTGTCGTAATGTTGCAATCTTATTAAATAATTCCACCAACAAGAGGTATTTTTCCTCAGATTCAATAAGCTTTCTCAAATCCTTCGTACTTATTCTATCCAACTTGCTATAGTCCCTTATGTAACAGGCTCTTTCAGCTCCAAACCACTCACAATCCCATAGAACATGATCTGACGTTTCTTGTCCTTTCCCACATTCACAAGTCAAATCTTTTTAATTCGTTTCAGGTATTTTCTTAAATCTCCACGACTTGTCACGAATTCAAGTAAAATTTTGCTTCGCCAGAACAATTTCACATTGCGTTTCGCAAACTGTACGTCATCTATGTAGTGGTAAATGTCGCGACCTTTGTCTGTGGTGTTCCAACGGATTTGCCAATAAGGATCATGACATACTTAAGGACCCCATTAAGGATCATGACTGCGACTCCCAAGTCATCTGAACCGCAGGGAGAGAGAGAGAGAGAGAGAGAGTGATCTTTGATGAGGAGCGTCCTCTATCTCAGACCTCACGCAACTTCAAAGGCACCGCTAATGAGTCATCCATTAATCAAGCACATGCCAGCCAATCAGAGGTGAGTAGGGGAAACCAGGAGAACTAGTGGGATGCTAGGGATTCCCCAGAGAGAAAGTGCAGGCAAGCGAATGGGAATGGAGATCACGAGATGTATCAAGTTACTCAGCAACACATCTCTGATAATTTTTAATCTACTTCAACTTCGTTCCGGTAACTTTTAGGTAGTTTATCACTCTTCAATTTATTACTTATTTAAAATATTTTAATCGCAGTTCTCAGTAATATGTATTTGTATATATTTAATTGTATTTTCTTGTATTCTGTCACCGGGTTTGATCCACCCATATGCACTTACAGAAATATTATCATCATTTACAAACTATTTATTTATTTGCTAAATTTTACCACATTTTTAGTCACAGATCAGCCGAATCAGTCAAGATATGATAGAGAAGGCAACATTAACTTACAAAAATGTATTTCAGCTAATTATAATTTTCATAAAGAAATTTGGTAAAAGAATATTTTTAAGAAACGTCATTACTCATCACAACACAACATCAGCTCAACTCATCACCTATTGGAAAGAGTTAAAAACTAAGAAAGAATGTAAAATGCAAGATTAGAAGAGAGACACTATACGGAACGAGAATTTAATGAATCAGACGCACAGCTTCCCCAGTATTTCTCAACATAAATACACTCTAATGTGCATATCATACAGCTCTTCCCAACCTCATTATGCAACAAGTAGCGTCTCAGAGGCTAATGCGAAGACATTAACACGTACATGAAAATTTGCGAGGTCAGTCCACTTCGTCAGGATTTAAGTGAGTTCACGCTTTACGAAAATATAAGGTAATGTCACCCATTAGGAAATTAAAAGGGAAAATTTTTTACACAGGAATGTAACTTCTGTAGTTCAAACAAGAAGCGATGTATACACCGTGGAAACAATCAAGTCGTTTTGCCTCTTCAATCTTCGCAAGAAATTATTTCAAATTAATAATTGTTGTATAGAAGAGATAAGAAAGTATTACCAGATTTGGGAAAATATCATTTTTCTGCTGAAGTATTAAGCTTCATATGATTCTTAAGAATGAAACGTTATTTTAGTTCGTTAAATTTCTTAAACATTTAAAAAATCTTAAGTTCAAGAAATTTGATAAATTAATAGAAAACATGTACAAATCTTATAGTTTGAGAACTGCAATAACTACTACCTTCATATTTCAATATTGTATATTACTCGGTTACATGGAAGATTTTATTATTAATACCAACCTACAATTTTTATTCAAATCGATTTACTTTTCAGAGATATTAAGTCACAAAACACACTTCCCAGCCTTTCCTCAGTTACATTCAACTCATATTTTCTAAATTAAAACAAATTCGTCATGATTCGTAAATCAAAAATAGATATGAAAGAAAAATATACATTTTCCTCTGACAATTCAATGTGGAACCAATTTTACCCAAGATGGAAACCATAAAAGTGTATTTACATTTCGTCTCACAGACATTTCAACCTGAACAAATCCCAATTCTTTTTTTTTTTCAGAGATAAAACGTGTGCGTTAAAAGTAATGAAAAGAATTCTCATTCAGAGTGACTTCATTCTCCCAGTCACTAAGCACACACGAAGTCCTCGTGATCCTTGCCTTGTGACTCTCGCGTGCGGGAACTAATGCTCCTCTCGACACCACAGAGCAAGCAGAACGTGTTTTCATTTTTCAAACAGCTTTTAAAAAACCCATCACACGTCGTGGGACGGGACTTCATCCTCACAGGAAAACGAGACGATCAGACCAGGGGAAAAGGGTAGCGGTAGGGTGGGGTGGGGTGAAATGAAGGCAGAGTGTAACGTATGCGTGATATAACAACATCCCTTTAATGGTCAAGGACAAGGGAAAAATCCGCAGTCCATAAATCATTGGCAAAATTTTAAAAATCTGCGCCATTGTGCGCGAAGAAAAAATTTGCACGCGCGAATACACGGACGTCATGAGAACGGATGTCATGCGCGCGAGATCGCGTACAATATCGCTAATAGATATCGTTCGGACGCCATTAAAGTGATTCCAGGGCGTGACGTAGTAAGAGGTGAAAATGATGTGTCACCGGCATGGATCACCATTAACTAGGATCACCAGCATATTTCATTTATTCTGAATATTGAAAATATTGATCATTCTTTACCTCGGTGACATACTCGAAATTTGTCGAGAGATAACAATCGCAATTCCACGAAAGAGAAATGACGACATTTCCATAACTTACAATTACTCTGCTAAAGTCACCTTCTAATGTGAACATTCATTCACTTATTCAAGGCGGGGGGTGGGGGTTAAAAACTTCATGTACATCATTCACGTTGCGCATTGGATCAATAAAAACTCCAGCACCAAGATATACAGTTCTAAAAGTCAAATTTTGCATAGTAATACTTTAAAAGTAAACGTTTGAATTTATAATAATATTTTTAAATCGCAAATGCAATACTCAATTCCGTACACAAAAAGTTGAAAAATGAAATTAAGATCATAAAAACGGGTTTATAATACATTATTTTCCAGCATATACCGATTGAAATGAGAATTACGGAAATCTTTGAAATATATGTTAAATTACCACACAAAATTTTCAGAATATTTAGGACCTAATGAGTGTCATACTTTAATAAAGAACAAAGAAGCTATTTATTACAAACTTGCATATCAGAAATGATATGAATATAAAAGACAAATAGAAGTGGACAACGAAAAGCTATCAAGCACTAACAAACTATTTCATAACAACAAATATTTACCTATAACCAAATAAAGGTTCGAAGCGTTGTGTCAAGGCAAATTCATAATAAATTTTGTGCACACTCTATTTTATACAATCATTTCAAAGAAGGTAAAAGTAAATGCGGATTACTTCCCAGTTCTTTTGAAGTTTCGGAACATTTTTTTTTGTATCGGACAAGTAATATTCCAGCATTTTATGACCTTCTTATTTGTTTAAACGTTTCTCAATTGTTCAAGATTCGTAATCTACCAGATGATGGGATATTATCCATCAATATTATTGATTGCATTAGTTGAGTTAATTTCCGTATCAACAAGATGGATGGAATCATGGAGAACACCTTGGACTGAATGATTATTGGTTATCCATCCAAACTTTTCGTCACATTTTTTTCAATTCGTTTATCCTTTATCCCGGTCCCTGGACTCAAAGGTCACCCGGGTTTAATTCTCTCTCTTTCATATGATCTCTTTCTTACGGAATATTTACCTGACGGGCGCAACAACTATCCAACTTCTGTTTTCAATGCTTGCCCCACACACATCATTATTGTTATAATTTCCTGGAATTTTCCAAAAAACTTCATTCCATATAAGATTAAGCCAATTGTCGGATGTATAAAATCCTTCCTTTTTCATAAATAGTAATATTTCTTGTCTTTCCTTGTCATTATATTATATGGTCCACTTCTTCTGTACCTTCTCCACATAAACAAATATCACTGTCACTTCACTTCGTTTTGTATAAATATTTATTCATGTCACCATGTCCTGTCATACTTTCTAGTACATGTCTATTCGACCGATGGGCTCTAATGACCTCGATGTTGACAAGCCCTAAAGCCCCACAAAAAGAAATATATTCGGCCGAAACCATTTCTTGTTTGTCTGTGCAAATTTAACATTGTTTATACTTTTCTATATGTCACGTCCCTCATGCGCATTATTCCAACGTATTCCCAACGTAACAAAAGCTTCCGCGTCAATTTGTTCCTCCACATCTTGTCTGTTGCTCTTAATTCTTCTCCATCTATACACTTCTCTATACACTTGCTCTTCTTACTTCTCCACCTCGTATACCTGTTAGGTTCGCCACCTCGCAATATCCCTAGAAGTACCTCCACAGCCTTCGTAGAGACACTTCGGTAATATTTGCTTAAATATATTAGACAAATACGCTGTAAGCTTCGTAGCTGTAACCACAACAAGAAGGAAATGACAGGATGCAAAGAAGAATATTCTATAAACCAGCGAACCTTTTATTTACAATCCGCGAGCAAGAGTACATTTAACCTCAAATGTTGGGGGGCACAACTTTGTGTTATAAATCTTCGCCGTCAGAATTGGTATTTTTTGTGGCATGTCCGGTGAGAGAAAATAGAAAATAATGTTCCGTTTTATCCGGTCATACCTTACAATACGAAAACATTTAATTATAATACTGAATATTAAAAATACTTTTTAATAATAAAATTTAAGCTATTTAATTATATCAAAAAATATAAATTGACGAGAATCAAAATATTGCGTTTCAAATAAATAATATGACCTATTCGTCGGGCAATATTAAGCCAAACCCCATTAGATCCCCACCCGTGGTTAAGGTGGTAGTATTGTCGCTCATCACCGAGTCATCCCGGGTTCGATTCCCGATGGGATCAGAAAATTTGTAGCTTTTCACATTAATGTCCCAGTTCATATAACTGTGACTACTGAAAAGAAAACCTTATTAACTCTATCCACCTCCTCCTAGTATCAATAACTCTTACTATTACTAACCATTTCTACTAACCCCTCCATGTCGGCCAAGGTTTTGGTAAATCCAGCTAACCGGCCCACCTACTAACAATAGCCCTACCACCCAACTCCTATCGCTCCATGTAGATAAGCTTTAATAGCACAATACCTTTCCCAGTTACAAATACGACAAAATAGAAAATGGCCCGCGAACAAAGATAAGTTAGACAGCGCTAGAGTTGTATAGTGCTAAAGATCCCAGAAGGATGTGTGTGTGTGTAGATAGTGACTTCTCAATACCAAACAGCTTTCTAAAGCGATACCGAAGGAGGAGTAAATAACTCATCCAATATCATCTGAACTCTCGCATGCTGCTTCAACTCACGAACGTCGACGACAGAGGAGAAAAAGGAAGAGAAAAAGAAAAAAAAATCATGGAAATGGCATTTCGTCCACAGTTCTCGCAGCGCCGCGAATCACCATATGATTGGAGTACGCAGTTCATTCCCATGAAAGGATCGACGGGACGGTCTCGAGCTCCAGCCTTCACTCACTACGCCGCAGCGCCGGCTTGGAACATCTGAAGGCGCACGACGCTCGTGCCATGCATCATGGGAAACGACGAAGCTGCAAGTGACATTGCGCTCGTATTTCAAACCCTCTCCCCCTCCCACAAACCAACCCCGCTCCCGCAAGACGCGAGGCAAAGGTTCCTCGCTCGTCACAATATGGCGCGAGGTCCCCGTCCAGATACTTTCAATTATGAATCATTCCAACATACAACATTTCAGCTTCGTTGTATATTACTGACGACGCGAACAGTGTAAAAAATTAATAAAAAGTAATGCATCAGTCGTAATAATTTGTTATTTTTTCATAGACGCGACAATATTTACAGAGTAATTATAATTCTAAGCCTTCCACACTTATGTTTATGTATTCACACAGTAGCGGCGATTGGGAATCAAGAGAGGACGGCGGGGCGAGTGGGGAGGAAAAAAAATATTGACAATTTTCATTAATATGACATTTTCTACATTTTCCAAGTAAGAATGATTTAAATAATGAAATAAATCAATAGAAAGACAATTGCTGATTACCACCTCAAGAATGGTGTAATTTTGTTCAACAATTCCCAGTTTTAGGTGGTAAAAATTAAACTTTGATCTTTCCTTAAAATAGTGATAATAATAATAATAAATTTATTGTCAAAAAACAGTACAGACTGCGTATGACCACGTGGAGGACAATAAACTAATTTACTCTCCGGAAGCAAGCAAGGGACGTATTCCATCAATTCCGATCAAGGGCCCTAAGGCAGAGGCGGATTCAAAAAATTCAGCAAAAATTCCTAGATAAGATAAAAAGTTAGCTGCGAGTTATAATACTAATAGAATGTCAATATGTTTGTAATTTTAAGCAAAAAATTACATGTAAGTTATTATCGAACTATAGATTATTCTGAGTATAGTGCTTAAAAATTGAAATAACACTAAATTCACGATTTATTGTTACAATAGACCCGCCCCTAGACAAAGCCTAGAGAACCTGTATGATAAATCCGCCTCTACCCGAAGGAAAACCGGAGAAAAACCCGGGCCAGGATGGGGCTACAGAATTTATGTACACAAACGTGCCAATGTTGAGTACACATAAAACTAAATTAATATGAGCCATAAGACAACACAATCATGCAAGAAAATAGTTTTTGAAATTGTTATAAGTTGTTTAAAAAGTACTACAGCAATGGCGTGATAAAGCACAAGACGAATTTAACTTTTGTTAAAATCAATAAATTCTTTTACAGTGTAGAAGCACTGGTGCAGGAGGTAGTTTTTAACCGCGGATTTGAAGATATTCAATTTCATAATATCTTTTATATTCTTGGGCAGGGAATTATATAGAACGATTCCCGAATGGTATGGTCCCTTTTGGCAAAGAGTGGTTGACACTCTAGGGCGATGAATATTACTACTATTGCGTGTATAGTGTTCGTGAACGAGACTGTTTCGTATAAAGCAAGGGTGGCACTTCAGTAATTCGGTCTTAACAAACACGACCGTTTCATAAATATAAATGCAGGGAAGTGTTAAGATATTTAATTCCTTGAATAAAGGTTTACAAGAGTTTCGGGGGTGAGATTTACAAATTATCCGAACTATCCTCTTCTGAATTCTGAAAGTTTGAATACTCTGACCGGAATTACCCCAGAAGGTAATGCCGTTACGTAAATGGGAGTACACGTTTGCAAAATATACGCAACGGGAAATACGTAGACTAACTACGTTAACTAATTTTCGGAATGCATAACACAATTTGCTTAATTGGGAATTAAGATTGTCAATGTGACAATTCCATTTGAGGTTGTCTTGAATATGGAGACCTAAGAATTTTGTATTTGTAACAGTTTTTAATTGTGTTCCGTTTAAAGAAAGAGAAACCTGGGGTAAAGATTTTGTGATACTATTGTGAAATGACATAGACACTGTTTTGTCAGTGTTTACAATGAGACGATTTGCATGGAACCAAGTCGAAAGGTTAGACAAAACTTTTTGAGCATTGGCGTGTTTACATAGTAAATTAGTGTCATCAGCAAAAAGAACCATTTTGCAATCTGATGTGGATGATGACATGTCGTTCACATACAATAAAAAGAGTATAGGGCCGAGAATTGATCCTTGGGGTACTCCGCAAGTAAGTGGCTTTGTTTCTGAAAGACAACGCTCCAAGTATTTTTTTTTAGTATAGGATATTCGGACCTGTTGATATCTATCTTTTAAATAAGAAGTTAGCCATTGATGTGGAAGTCCACGAATGCCTAAAGAATGCAATTTGGAATTCCGTGATCGATGACATCGAATGCTTTGGAGAAGTCAAGAAAATCACCCTGACGATTTTCTCCACGGTCTAGAGATGTGGTAACATCGTTTAAGAAGGAAAATATGGCGCTTGTAGTGGAAAAGGATTTCCTAAAACCGTGTTGATCGTCAGAGAGAATGTTATATTTTGATAAAAAATCTAGAAGACGCTTATAGAACAATTTTTCTAGGATTTTTGAGAAAGTGGGTAGTAGAGATATTGGTCGGTAATTTCCAATATTAAGTTTGTTTCCTTTCTTGTGTAAAGGTTTCACTTTAGCTCTCTTAAATATATTGGGAAACACCCCTTCCGATAAAGAACTATTAAAAATATTTACGAGTGGATTTAATATAGCGTGGGACGAAGATTTAACAATAAACTCAGGTATATCATCTATGCCTCGTGAAAATTTGTTTTTTAAGGAGCTGATGATTCCCATGACTTCACTGGCGTTAGTTTCGGAAGTGAACATAGAATTGGGTATGTGGGTGGATATAATTGGAGGACATTGATTTGGATATATTGAGTTCGTTATTTTACCAACTTCTGAGAAGTAAGAATTAAACAAACTTGCGATGTCCTGAGGATTTGATACGATTTTGCCATCGTTTAGTAAAGAAACATTTTCTTCGCGATTTTCAGAAGTTGACGTGTAATTTTTAACAATATTCCACATGGCTTTCATCCGGTTGTTCGATTTTAGTATATGCCTGTCGTTTTCCATTACTTTAGCTGCATCCTGTGGGGGGAGTGGCTGCCCCCCCCCCACCCCCACCCAACCGCCGCCACTGTTTTCCTACAAATTTTATGTTCAGAGTATATTTTCTTTGTATTTGTTATGTGATTGTTCCCTTCTGTTATGTGACTTCTATATATATATTCTTTGTGTATACTGCTACCGAGTAAAAACTCAACTGTAGTAATAAATTCTCTCTTAAGTCCACTTTCAAAAGGTTGTAAAAATCAACCACAAATAAGAACGACCTGCACTTCAGCGCGGGAAATTCGTCTGGGAAACAAGTTGGAAATTTCATCTCTGTTCTCCTCAAAATACAACCGTGGCTTCGACCACAAATCGAAATCAACCCATCATCGCCACTGATGAAGTTCCACATTCAATTGCCGCGCACTTGACGCTCCCACCGCAGTAATCGGTCGACACATCTCGCACTGACGTCGACCCAGTGACCCTCAATGCAAGAGAAAGATGCATCGAACTCAAATTGAGTTAGTGAAATAGCGAACACTCGATTATTCATGAAAGCAAATCCCTCATACGGTAACAAACGAATCGTAAACGGCGTTGATCGATAGACGAAGAGATTTCGGTGTCTCTAACGTTAACTTCATAACCCGTCGCTCGCTGTGACCTGATTCCAAAGCAATTTGAAAAGTAATAAAAAGCCTGCGTAGATCATCCTCCGCTCTTCCCGGTCTCTCGCTCGACGTAGCACACTATGCACCCGCAAGCGCTACTGCTACAATCAACAATTTCAAGGGCCAAAGGTACAATTTCTGCATAATCCCTTTGAACACTGGGCTAAGAGTGGACTAATGTTTGAAGTCGGCAGTGCCGTAAGTGCTATTGTATCGAATTTTCAGTGATACAATAGCGACCATGAATTAGTAATAATTTTTAAAGAATTAATAACACTTCGTATTTGCAAAGTATATGTACTTTTACAAAAATCAAAATACAATTGCTTAAATATTATGTATATCGTAAGGAGGACGTAGTAACCTAGTAAAAATGCATCAATAAAAAAATATAACGTGCACCAATAGAACAAATTCTCAAAAAATATCATAATATTGATGTATAAGTACCCGAATACTAACTTCCTGTATTCCAAATCAAATTAGAAATATGTTATATTAAGCAATAACATAAGTACTCACTTTGGAGAATTACAATCTCATTATAAAGCGAATGTCGATGTCCTCCTCAAAACGCTTACACCTCAAAAGAATGTTAAAACTGCAACCCCTGTTTCGAAGGCATGGAGAACTATATATATATATTTCTGCTTACAAAATAGTGTTCCCCTCTAAAGAAACAAACCAAGAAATGGCGGTGACATGATTTGCGTAATGGAGCATAGAAAAGAGCGCGAGTGTAAGAGAGCAATGTGCATTGGAAGTAATGCAAAGGGTTGGTATTAAGAGCGCATAATCTTCTCTTCCTTCCGCGCAGAGCTAAATGAAGTATTCTTCCTGTCCGGAACGCGTATCCTACGAAACGAAGCATTGTTGGAGAATTAACTGTGGAGGAAGTTGGAGAAGAAGGGTGGATGCATTCACAAACTTCGCTCCGCAAAAACCACAAGCTCATGAAGGCGGAGAAGAGGCAGAATTACGAAGGAAGAAGTGCACGAAACAACGAACAGACAAGATATACATCGTACGGAAGTATAAAAAACGCTGCGCATTAATTTAAAAGAAAATTTGACATTTGGTACAATGCCAAAGATAATATCAAAGGTGGCTTAATGAAGCGAAAAATACAATATTAACACTGCAAATTTGGTAACCGTATTAAATATTTCTATTTGTAAGGGATTTAGTTTTGCTTGTAAGATATTGAATGTATGAGAGAATTGTTATATAGTCATTTGTAAATGATATGTTAGAATGTATTTCTACAACTTTTCATTTCCAAAATTATTTTTAATTGGACCAGTCTATTATTATTGTTTTTTAATTATGTTTAATACATGTAGTGTATTAATTTGTGTATTAACAGCGCTCACATCAACGCCATACCGCAGCCTATGTTCTGTTAACCTAACCTCTGTACACGGGATGTTGAAGTTGGGTGAAGTTTTATAATAGTATTTTATTTTATCTTGAAATAACATTCTTAAGTATTATATTAAACTTAAAAACATTCATAAGTAAAAAAAATGTTTGAATTATCCAATTCTTCAAGCATCAAAAAACGGATGAAGTTCAAACATTTAAAAAATCTGTATTATTTGTATAGGAACAGAATTTGTATTATCGAATTCTTCAAGCATCAAATAGTTTTTATAAAAATATAACCAATTTTTTTCAACATTTAGCTTTATAAATCTTCAATTTCCCCCCCCCCCCGGTCAAGAAGNCGCATCGTAATTTTTCTTATCTATACCCGAACCTTGGCTTTGACGAGCACATTGCAAAGCAACCTGGTTTTACGTAGGTTCTCCTGTAAGCACTTCAATCGCATTTGGTCCATGCCCTGCTCGTCGAGAGAACTTATTGTATTTTACATCATCGTTTTGGCAATGCATTTGGTATTGTTCTTTCGATTTCATTTCACTTATCTTTACGAAAGAAATGGAATCACAGTCATTGGCATCAAAATAAAAGCTCCGTCCTGAAATATACTCAGCGTCATCACCAAGGAATCGAAAGTTATGTCTCTGCACTCGTATTGGATCTACGTATCTACGTAAACTACAGATGCGAAGACAAACATTTAGCTCCCGCTTTCAAGTACGTTCGCTCCACACGCTCGACCTGCGTTAGCGATGCCAACTGCACGGACATAAATCTCCGTCTGGTGGACGGCGAAGCATTCGCAAACAGACGGAGGAGAGAGAGAGAGAGTGTGAGTTTTTTACCATGTTCAAGAAGATCAGGTTGGCCATCACCACTATGAAAAGGAAAAAAAAATGGAAATTTCAAAGGGGATAAGCGTAAAATCTTCAGCAAAGGGTTTACTCTCTCCATTTTCTCGGTGTTCGTGTATCAGTATGCATTCTGATTTATTGTAGACCAATTTCTTTGAATTCAAGTTTTTAATTTTCTATCATGCGTGGTTTGATTTAAAATTGCTTGAATGGAGAAACAGACTATATTTCATTCATCTTTGTTTCATGATGCACTCACAGAAAATGACGGACGTTTAGAGCTCAATAGAGATTCGAGAAGAATTACTTACATAAAAAATTCACTTCCTGGTTACAAGCCAAGTACCGGAACCTTCGCTACTATCGAAATAAAATAGTTGGAAAGAGGTCAGATCCACATGAATTGCGTCGCCGGATTACCACGTATTCATATTCTCGGGTTTATATATGGAAATATGCGGTTTCATTATTTTACTCGCAACTTCGGAGTACCTACTCGGGGAGAGAAAAGTTCGCATAGTCTACGGCTAGGCGAAAATTACGACGGACCGGGACTCGAATCTTGGTTTGGCCGCAGGAGTGCTTCCGGGTTACAAGAATTAATGGGTATGAATGCTTCCAACTTAAGGAGCCACCTGTGTTAACATGGGGTGAGACTCAGGTTCACTGGATCAGGTCAGTTGGAAGTTGAATACGGGCTTTCGGAGTCGAGGCGGGTGGTGCAGTGGAAGCACACCTGCGTCAAAAGTAGGCGTCCCAGGTTCGAGTCCTGGTCCCTTAATTTCACCTGGCCGTAGAAGATGCAATGTATGTTTACGATTTATTCAGATTTCGTTTAATCTGATAGATAGACATATTGTGTTTTCACCTAGATTCCTTTCTTCACAACTTTATCCTCAAATTTTCGGTAAATAACACTACCACATTTCTCTCCTATAAAAAGTATATATGTAAATTTTTTTTATGAATGCGTAACTTTTCTCACACATAGCATAATAATCCAACTATGAATGTTAAAAATCTAAGAATACATATAATCAAAGAAAAAGTGATAAAATCTAAAAACATAAATAAACAAATAAAAAGTGATAAAAAATAAGACAAAAAGAGCACGTGATTTGTCGTATTTTTAGCCAGCGTGGGATGCTATAAATCGAATACGCTCGCGTTCATTATGCGTGACACGATGGGCAGTGATTCGGGTCTTTTCACATATAAATTCGATGGCCGCGATCCGCTGATTGACGCAGTTGACTCGGCTGCTGTTAATCCACGCGCGGTTCGGTGATTTACACCGCTTTTCCACCGCGAGACACATTTCAACCCCGTTGCATACACAAGCAATGCACTGCGACAGGAGCGTGAAGGGATTAGCGAATTTCTCACATATTAGAGGAACAGTAACAGACATAGCTTGACGGGATTTATGTATAAAGATACAGCACAGAGATTTATACTTACTCGTAAAGAGAGAACCATAATTATGAGAAATGTCACAACCGTTGACCAGAGGCGGATTTAAACCGTAATGAAGTGGGTGGGGGGGGCGCCTAGCTGGGGTATTTTTCTTTAAAATTACGGTTTTACAACGCAAATTTTATAAATATTATCTTTAAATAAAATGCATCAAATAAATAATTAACAATATGGTGTTATTAATAACAAAAATAATTACTTATTAAAGTCATTATTATTGTATTATAATTACTAATTAATAATAATAACAATAATTATAACTAACAACAATTATTAATCTGGTAACACTTTTAAAGGTATGTCATTTATCAACTTCAATTTTATCTGTTAAGAGTTCAAGTCGAATGGTGGGGGGAGCTACAGTCACCTTAGCCCCCCCCCC
>NNCF01126490.1:976532-991078 GCA_002313205.1 Laupala kohalensis
TGTGTGTGTGTGTGTGTGTGTTTATGGTTAACTGCCCGCGCCGCGTACGCAGTCACACGCGGAATAAATCTCCAGAACTCCCGATGCGGAAGAGCGGACGAGGACTATTAAAGAGATGTACTCAAGACGTACTCATGAGTGCAGCAGCACAGGGTTCATTCCTCACATACTTCCAGTAGCGGATCTATGCAGAAGTGCATTTCAAAAGAACCGGGCAAATGCAAGTACAAGTCTGAAAACAAAATAAATACTTTTGCTGCCTTAAAAAAAATTATTTTCACTATTAGTAAAACGCGTGAAGACGAAACTATCAGGGGGGATCCGCCTCTACCCACCGCCGCCGCTTTTGCACTGAACGAAGAAGGTAATGAGTAAAACAAACATGACGACGATGAGCGGAAAAGGAAGATGATATTTTCACCAACGCAGAAGCAGCAACGGACAGCGAATAAGGTGTTAAAAATAACGAGGCGAGGAATCTGCAAAAGTACAAAATAAAAGGGGAAAAAGGCAAAGCAAGTGTCGCCATTACAGAGTCATGTTGAATACACAATGCCCGGTCCCCGATGCCCCACAGGCTGTTGCAACGAGAGGGCCATTGTTACTGCGCCAGCGGTTGTGACGATGTCAACGTAATTTCACACGCACTACGCAACAGCACAAGCATCCCCCACGCTTTCCGTCTCTCCGACATTGCGCTATAGGATAGTTATTTTCGTGTTAGTTCCTACTGGTTATGTCGTGACCAAATCCCACGACAGAGAACGATCAGCGACATACCGCTAACAGCAAAACATCTTCAAGGATACACTTGTCTCTAAACACACGACCGGCATCAGACTTAGTGTTGGTCGGAATCGGATTAAATAAAGTTTGAGGCCCTAGTTAATTATTCATTTAAGGGTCCCTCTCCTCCTAAATTGATCTGTCATCCGTCCACTTGAAACTCTCTCTTACGAAATATAAGATAAATATTTTTACAAATATTCCCGTATTAATTTTTATTTTTGTTTAATGATAACGCCGACTCAAATAAAATGAAAATGTTTAAAAACTATTTTTTCTTTCGCTATTACATTTTGGATCCCTTGTTGGACGGATACATTTTTGAACCCTATTTCCCGCATTTCTGAAGAGGGGTATAAAAATTCTGTTCAAAGATTGTAACTCATAGAATTATTGGTTATTAGATAACCAGTTCCAAACAAACCACATACGAACTAAAAGAGAATAATATGCTTAAGCTAAGTCTGAAGTATTCAAACATAATCGACTTGCTTCAAAAGACCCTAATTAAATTAATTATCTGAGATACCTTTTATCTCAAATTGGTCTATGGTTACAAACGGATTAAAAGACAAATTTGTAACTAAAACTATGAATCCACGCATTCTTACACATTAGGTTTACCCAGTGACAAAGTACTTTTTATGGGACCCTTTGAAATTGGGGGGGGGGAGAGATCCTAGACCAGTGCCTAGTTATGCCTATTGGATATTAAAGTCACTGGCATTGCTCATCAAAAAAAGCCTTCACACGTTTCAGAACGACTGGTAGTAATTAAATCTACACTTTCAGAATTCACTTCATTCCCGAAAAAGATATATGAAAATTTCACCAGTCTAAACCATTTAATTACAAACTAATTGCAATTTTACATTTTACCAACATCATAATTTAACAATACGAACAAAAAAGAAATATCTTGACACCGCAAATATCCATCTCTATTAAGAGTTAATTACCCTGGAAGTGGTCACGTCATTTCACGAAGCTCTGAGCGACGTGTGTTGAACGAACAAAGGAGCGGAGCGAAGCGAAGCGAATAACAAACGAGTCGATCCGTGGCAGCTCTTCCTCTTGGTAGCTGCGCATCTTCCCTCCACCCCCCACCCCCACACGGATTTTAAGAGGGTCCACGAATCACCCGTCACACATCCCCTGCGCTGATCTGAGGATAAAGTCCTCAGCGCGGGCGGAGTCTGCGTCGAAGCCAGTGACGGAATGACCCAAACGACGGGAGACAGAAGAGAGTAAGGAGGGAAAGAAGGGAAAACAAAATGTAAGCACCACACACTGAAATTCAAGCTCTTCATCCGAAGCGAAAAGGTAGAGAATAAAATGATGAATAATACCATATTAGAATTCTTCAGCAACGAAAGAGTTCCGTGATAAATAATGAATATGTTCGTGGAGAAAGAGAGGGAGGACGGAAACGATGGACCACTGATTACATGCACGACTCGCTCCGTGGCTGTCGAGACCACCCCGAACCCTTACAACCTGGAGTCACCTAACTGACAACACAGGTCGATCCCATTGGACCTGAACTCCTAACGGATAAAATTAAAGATGATAAATGACATACTTTGTAAAAGTGTTACCAAGTTAATAATTGTTTTTCTTATTATTAATATAACATATATAAGATAACATTAATAAAGAATTGTTATTAACAATACCAGATTGCTAATTGTTAAACATTTATTTGATTTATTTGATTTAAAGGTAATATTTATAAAATGTTGTAAAACAACAATTTTTAAACAAAAATACTCCCCGGTAACCCCCCTTTGATTACGGTCTAGATCCGACACTGACTGCAAATATTCATTAGAAACTTACTGAAATTAACGTAAAATTGTTAACACAAATTAAACTCCAATGAGTTAATGAATTCTGACACACATTCCACAATTATTGCAATAGGCGAATGGAATAAAAACAAAAATTAAAAATAAATGTACATCTTTCAGCATTATGAAGGAATTGTGACAACTGAAACCAAACCCACAGAATCATTTTCGCAACATCGAAATTCACTACAGTAATCATTCTCGTAATAAAACACAATCACGAATTGACTTGTTTTCATACGCAATTGTAAGAATAGGAATCTTTTGAAGGGCGGTGGTCAGTCTTCCTCTCCTGCATGTGGTTTGGCTGTGAGCGGAACGCGTACGCTTTAGCAGCGCTGACCCACCGCCTCCACGCAGACGAGCGCAACAGCTTCGCATTGGACCGTAATCGGATCAACGAACGGTACCAATTGCCTTCGTATCTCTCGCGGTTTTCACTGAGCAGATGAAGGCGAGCGACGAAAATGGAAGTAGAGACAGAAACACGGAAAGGGTAAAGAGATAACAAGATCACACAAACAAAGGGGTAAGCATTCAAGGGCAGAAGATTCCGACAAAGGAACACAGAATAAACCCATAAGATAGAAAGAAAACCATTTTATCTTGAGTCGAACCATACAAAGCGATCTGGAGTACGGGAAGAAATATACGAATGAAATTACTCCTCAATAATTGTCTCTCACACTTTGTCTCCACCCTGGCAAATTGAGTTATTGGTTTTTTAAACATCGATTGCAATTTTGTTTATTTTAGGAATTTTTTCGTAGTCATCACGCCACGGACTCTAAACAAGGAAATAACTCCATCGTCAGCAGCAATGACAATTTTTTTAACCAAAGATTTTGAACATTTCGTAAAAATAGTGAATAAAATCTTCAATTAAAATTTTATTAACGTGACGCTCAATGTGATTAAACAAAATGTGACCACAACGTTTTCTAAGACCACAAGAACGCTTCAACCGCGTTTGTGGGAGGACTTTGGATGTCATCCCGAATTCGATTCCCGATGGGGCCAAAAAATTTCTAGCTTTTCACATGAATGTCCCAGTTCATATAGCTGTGACTACTGAAAATCCAAACCTTCCTTCCTCTATCCAGCTCCTCTTAGTATCAACAACTCTTACTATTACTAAACATTTCTACTAACCCCTCCATGTGGGCCAAGTTGTTGGTAAATCTAGCTAACCGGCCCACCTACTAACAATAGCCTTCCACCCAACTCCTATCGCTCCATGTAGATAAGCTTTAATAGCACGCTACATTTCCCATTTACAAATACTACCATGTAAATCTTTAGTCACAAATCTTTCACAAGCATCAAATCGGTCACAACAAACGGTGAGGTATAAATTGCAATCTGCGATACATGAACACCCCATTCCTGACCGACGGAAAACCACACAAAACGTGTTTGGCTACACACAACATAAAACTGAAGAATAAATGTATATTTATTTTAATGTCAATTCCTCTTAATATCAATTTGAAACTTTTCATTATAAAGTTGTTAATTATTTTTCACTACCGCTGTGTGCTGTTGAAAACATCAAAATTTTATTTTTCATTTCGTGTCCACCGTTTTCTCGTCGAACCAAAAAGTTGAATGACGAGAACAAAATTAGGTACGAAAAACCGTGCAGAAAGAAAGGGGATTGAAATACACGTACATTAAAATATGGTAACGAACTAATAAGTATTATAAAACTGGTACGTTTTAATGGCAGTCTTTACGTCATACGACAACTTGCAGATAATTCATTTCATTTTTTTTAAATTCCGCAATATTTAACACAAGAGTCTTACGACAGTGTATAGAGAACAGAAATACAACGTAGAAGACAAATCGTAATTTTTCCCTTACATAGGAGTTCAAAGTCATTGACCAATTCCTACACATGGCAGCGTTTAAGACCAAGACGATAAATCCCGGGGATGGCATCATCATTTGCGAGTAATATGATTAGGGAGGCATTACCTGCAGTGCGACCGCTGGCATCGCGTTATCGAGGGCGGGCGGCAGAGGAGTCGGACAGCGTTTCGCCGACATGAACAATGATGCAACGACGTGCGCGCGCCTACTTACCCCCTCTCTCCTCTCGTGAACCACCCCCACCCCCACCACTACTACTAACCATAGTGTCCGAAGCCGAGCCTCATTAGGACGACGATGAACGCAATTCCACGCTCAGCCGCAGCAACGACGCTAAGCTCCACAGCTCAGGGAAGAGACTCGACTTATTTGGATGGTGGCAGCTGTGGGTATCAGTTAATTGCGATAACCGTTAAGGATTTTATAGAAGAGAGGGCCAGTATTTTCGCTACGATAGTGTATTGCAGACGGTGGCGATAGTCCCCCACTTTGGCACTCTGAACAATTAATAAATATGGTTACTATGTAATGTTGTTAATTGTTCATTAACTATTTGAGGTGTTGATGTATTTTATTTAAAGATAATATTAATAAAATTTGAGTTTTAAAACCATAATTTTGAAACAGAAATGCTACCCCAAATCCTTTTCTGGTTACCCCCCCCCTGACTGCGGTCTATATCCGCAACTAATTACGGATATCCGATGCAATGCAGTCTCGTAAATAAAATATGCTCCTTTCACGAGGGGGAGGGGGAGGGAAGGGGGGGGGGAGAAAGGAAGCGAAATCAGAATTTGGGGGAATACAACACACCTTACATAAGCTACAACATAAAACTATTTCTTATTTGCTGTTGTAGACACCAATTACTCGTTACAGACATTGAGGAATTTTTAATGAGACAAAAAAGTTACTAACAGATATAATAAATCGGTCATTAAAAATTCAGTATGCTACGGTTGAGATGGTGTATCAAGTTTCAGAACAATTCATGAAAACCGATTCAAAGCGAGACTGAAGTCCCAGAAAGATGTGGAACTGGCTCTCAAAACGTCGATGACTATTTGATGTAATAACTGGAGACTCACTTAAATTCGATATTTATGTGAACATAATTCACTTGAGTAAAACTTTTTTCCGTGATATTTTTACTTCTCCTTCTCTGATGCTCAACAAACATGTAAAATCATATTTAATTTTTTTCCGAGGTGTCACACATGAATCACGGAACGCGACACTTTTCTCTATCATGCATCTTTCATCGCAGTCAAGCGAGTCCCTGAAAAATATCTATATTTTCCCATAAAACAAATACATATTACCCAATTTCTTTCTCCATTTCAATTAATTTCAAGTAGGATCGATAGAACTGTCTATAGTTAGGACGCACGTGGATGCAATGCAACAGAGAGTAAATAAACGCAGATAAGTAGACGAGAGAGGCGTAGTAAAGCGTAGTAAAGCGTAGTAAAGATGAGTGAAGGCAGCGCCTGCAGAGGAACTGTTGCGGGTCTAGACCGTAATCAAGAAGGGGGCTAAAACTTACAAATATTATTATAATTATTATTGTCAATATTACTATAAAATATTATAACGATTTAGTATTTTAATATAATACATCAATTCACCATATAAATAATTAACAATTCATTAAATTTATAAATTGTTAATAAACGCATTAATTGTTTAAAAGCCAAATAATCCTGGCCGGGTTTTTGTCCCGTTTTCCTTTGGGTAGAGGCGGATTTTTTATAAAGACTCGCTACGCTCTTGCCTAGAGACGGCATCAATTGAAATAACTTTTAGCGAATTCAGTGTTATTTAATAGTTATGAATTATCAACAATATTTTCCGAATGGTTTATAGCTTGATAATAATACGTACTTGTGAAATGACTTTTCTATGTTTTATTAAATACAATATTTGTTGGTATTTGTTAATACTATAACACGTGTCAAACAATATTTTGTATCGTTAGGAGTTTGTTGAAATGTTAAATCCGCCTCTGCCTAAGGGCCCTTCATCGGAATTGATGGGTTACGTCCCTCTCTCGCTTCCGGAGAGTAAATTAGTTTATTGTCCTCCACGTGGTCATAGACAGTTTGTAACTGCTGTTTTTTGACAATAGCGTTTATTATTACATGTTAAAGGATAAAGATACATTTTATCAGTTTCAATATTATATGTTGAAAGTTCAGGTCCAATTAATCTCCATAGATCCGCCACTGTGGAGGAATAAGGAGTTAGGACTCATCGCGTATCCGAATGGGACAACGAGCCAAGTGAATAGCAGAGATGAAGGAAGCCACAACCAAAAGCACGATGCACAGAGCGGGAGAGATGGAATGCGAGGCTCGGAATGACTTGATTTGCGTCGCGAGAAACTGCCGCCCTCCAATGCAGCATCCATCGCACGATGGCTTCTGGACCGAGAGCCTCCCGCTTCCATATTCATGGAAGGTCGCTCTCTCCGTCTCCCATTTTCTGTCGCAATCAACGCGTCTCCGCGCACAAAGCCAATGATTTACGGCTGCACTCGGAGCGGAAGCAAGCACACATTATAATGGACAAATGAAGCACAAATACCACTCCTGCAAACAAAACTTTACAACTAACGAATACGCAATGACGTCATTCATCACTGAAATGAAGGGTGTTCTAAAAACATTGGCTTCAATTTGTACCTTAGGGCCGTATTTTAAATCGAATCATGACAAACCTCAAAAATTGTTTTGACTGCAAATACATGGATGCAACCTATATTTAAATTTAATGACTGGTATTCAGTGGTGGATCTATGGGGGTGGGGCTAAGGGGGCTGCTGCCCCTCCCCCCTATTGGACCTGAACTTTCGACAGATAATATTGAAATTGATAAAATGTATCTTCATCTTTTAATATGTATATGCCATTTTACACAATTAAGAAATTCGGTCACTATTTAATGAATTGTTAATTATATTTCCAATGAATTGATGTATTATACTAAAAAATAAAATCACTATAATATTTATAATAATATTGACAATAATTATTATAATAATATTTATACAATTCACACACACACCCCTTTTGATTATGGCCCAGATCCGCAAATGTGTGTATGTAATACATGCGAATTCATGATGTTTCTATTACGTAGCCGTCATATAATCCATCACTTTATGACACAACGAACTAAGGGGTCTTGACGGACACGGACGCTTTTGCACTTATGAGGTCACAAAAGGGGACGAGTTATGACGCAAAGGGGCGGACGAGGACGCATGAGGGCGAGTGAGGATACCGCCGCACGCCAAATTACATCTGCCGCAAAGCCATCGCGCAAACCGCCCGCATGATTAAGTGGCGTGGAGCGAGTGAGGGTGGCATGGAGCACAGACGCCACTGCGGAGGAATAGCACGCGTCTACACAACGCATGAGCTTCGCGGTTTATGTATGAGCTGCAATAGCACTGACGACCCACACGACACAAGAGTATAATGACGAAAGAGATATGTGAATGTTTCAACTTTAGTCAACACAAACGACGAATGTCTTCCTAAGTTCATACAACTACTTCTTCTTATATTCTTATATTGAAGCTTATCTACATGGAGCGATATGAGGTAGGAGTTGGGTGGAAGGCTGTAGTTAGTAGGCTGTAGTTGGGGCTGCTTTGCTGGGTTTACCACCAACTGGGTCCACGTTGGAGGAGTTAGTAAAAGTTATTATACTAGCAGGAGGTGGATAGACGAAGGAGAGTTCGCTTTTCAGTAGTCACAGCTATACGAATTGGGGCATTAATGTGAAAAGCTACACATTTTTTCTGGAAGACTTGATGTGCAGCAAGAACGCGACCACCTAAGCCATCGGAGGGGCCACATGTCTATTAAATCGCTTACAGTACGCTTACGTAGCACAAGTGTAAACATACAAATTACTGCTCTTTCGATTACGTCTGTTTCTCAAACTTTTTTAGTGTTTTGTATAAGATTATTAAGCGAACCTTACCGAATTAACCACAATTAGCTTAAATATTATTGTCAAAAAATAATTAAGTTACTACAGAATTTGGTAATTCCTACTCATGAAAAATGATTCCACTCCGCTTCGCCCGAACCATTTCTGGGCTTCCTCATTAACACAAGTTCTTTAATGGAAAGAAACCGAAAAACGCACAAAGTAAAAAGAACAGATATAGCAATATTAACAAGAAACAGGAGATAGATTATGTCATCAAGGATTGGCAATATTCTCTGGGATAGACCGCAACCGTAGAGCGCTCCTACCGACTTCGAATCACATCATACTTTCCTAAAAAATTATACAATAAACAATTATACTTGGATGGCGCTTCTTTGAACAGTATAGTGTTTCAAACGATCCTTTTATCAGAGCTGGAAAAAAATAATTTATTCACCCTTTTCTGAGTAAACAGAACCGATAAACCATATCTCCTCGACAACTGTACTCTCGTGCGCACTGAAATAGAGTTTGGAGAAGTGAAATCGGAAATGAGAGCAAAGCCACTGGATTATGACCCCCTCGTCCGTTGGTCAGTGCTATTTTCACGTCAAACACAAAGCGCTTTCCAAGCGAATACGCACTGTTCAATACCAGCATCCCATCGGGATTAACGAACGCTTCCCGCGAAATTCAGAGAGACGTGTACAGAAAAACGAATATTTCATAATAAAGAAATTATATAAAATTCAATGCTCAAATCTTATATCCTAATTTCTTAAAAATATAATAATTGCTTCCTTCATTAATTATTCAGATAGAGTATTCACATAACACTTTTGAAATAAGAGATTCCCGAATTAAAGGTAGTTGGAAATATATATATATATATATATATANCTAGATGTGTATAAGAGACAGATATATATATATAAAAGGTAGATTCACCTTTTTGGTAGTTAATGATTTATTGGTGTACAACCATAACAAAAACTTCCTTCATTGCCATTCCTAAGTGATTTGGCATGATCGGAGGATCAATAGCAAATTTTTCCGGTGATATGGTGGATAAAGTGATTGAATGCACGACTGGAAAGGAAAAATCGCACGCACGAACACTTCAACTTCTGTCTCACATTCACTTACACTTGTTCGCAATACTACACCGAGGCCTAATTGACATGAAGTAGAACTAGTGGTGCAAAATCATTGCACATACTTTCTCATATACGTTTTTCCATCTGCAGCGTAGTGACAAAAATATCGTAAGTGTTATGTAAATGTAATTTCGTTGTAGACAGAAATTTATGTATTTTCGTATCTGCAGTGCATTTGCTGTCCTCTTATGTATTGTATCAGTATCATTTCCTTCATTTCAGTTCACGAAAAGTGTATTCTACGTTTGTTTGGTCCATTTATACTACTAAATATTACTCAAGCTTCTTGAAACTAAACTAATGTGTAAGTGTAGCAGACAGAAATAATTTTACCAAATTTTCAAGTGAAACACCGCTATAATGCAGATGTAATGGATATTAATTGCACCTTTCGAATAGAAAAATTTAAGCAAATTCGTTGGAGTCGTATTTGAGAAATATTCGAAAGAAAAAAAATAGAGCACGTGCATCGACAACAAGTAAATTCTACCTTGGATACGGAATGTGAATTAAATATATTCATCCGTTTACTCAGAATCTCTGGGCACAGACGAACAGACAGACGGACGTTATGCCAAAACCCACCTTTTCAGAATGAGGGATAACTAAAACGGATATTTCCGTCGAAATCTCGCTTTCGAATTTTTACAGGATTACAAAACTTTCTATATACTACGCATATGAGAAAGTAAATAAAGAAATGTAGGAATGAATCACATAAATCGCGTCTATTTTACGTACCGGTAGAAAAATATTGCGGAAGCCTAGCGACAACTAATTTCGAGAATTGAAACCGTAGTGTGGAAGACAGGAGAAACTGTGAGAGAGCAATTCCGTGGAAATAGGCGCATCTCAAAGCAGCTCCATGCAGACACACATTAATGAATCCCTTCTTTGCACAACGAAGCGGCAGGCAGCGCAGCTCTTTCCTCGACACGCGGGAACATCAAACAGCACAGCTTCCTTCCGCAACGAGACATTGGAGTAAGAACTCCGGCGGCTTCGTACGCCACGCGGATTATTCTCTACAGACGACGGCAGAGCCGCAGAACGCTTTAAGGAAATTCCTAACAGCATTACGTTCAGATAAATGTCCAAAAACGTGCAATGGATACCGTGATACAAAAAAAAAATAAAACAGTTTTCAAAACGAAGTTGTTGGTGCGAATCAAAATTACGACGTCTTCACAGACGTGGCAATTTTTGTTCTCTTAGTAGCAAACATTAACTGAAGGTATCTCAAAATTCCGTTGATATTATGTGCGGACAAGAAAAAGGAATTCTGCAACAAATGACCACTTCATCAATTTCCATCAAAGAACCCGAGAATCCGAACACGGATGAATCTAGAATTTGATTAATTTTTATTTTTTTTGGGGGGGAAGGCATTTTATCCAAAAAATACTTTGAAATAAATTTCTCGAGACTACAAAATAATGCACTACTACACATAAATAATGCACATCAATTTCATAATGACATAACGCTCGCCAGTTCTCCAGCCATGCAGAATCGAGGTCTAAGTACGTCCATGATAAAAAGAGGCAAATGTTGAGCGCATGTAACACCCAATACGAGTGAAAGTGATGGAATAGGAGTCAACATCATATGGTTGTCACACCAGTCATCTTCTTGCGGATATTATATCATCTCTTCCCGTGATTTTAAATTACATACTGAATTCCTTTCGAACAAGAACATAATATATTAAAGTTATTTTAGTCGTTTTTTTTGGAGGTGTCCCCTCTTGGTTCCGGGACTAGACAGGTTACGGTTCCGTACACCCCTCTCCGAATTCCTTTTTTCTATTTTGTAGGTGTATAAAATATTGTTTATTTAGTATTGAGAACTACATTGAAAATAAGTTATTGTTATACATTGTTAATAAGAAAGAGAAAAAAAACTGAATGCTTTATTAAAAATAAGACAATAAATTTCAAAGCAACACAAATTAATCTCTGGTATGAAATCGGCGCGCCCATAAAACCAATTTTTGGCTGGGGTCCCGAGAGAGACTTCTCTCATAGAGGCAACACACACAATGTACCCATCTCTGTTTAGATCGTAGTCAACAGCGATAATAATACAGCTCTGTAGAAAAATGAAATTGAAAACTTGAAAATTACACGAATAATGCGTTTGTTCCTGAAGGCGAAAGAAAGATGAAGCGCAGATCAAAGCTATTCCAATACGCGATGACCTGTTAGTGCACAAGCAACGTGACGACTCTGTCAATATCTTGCGCTAACGTTTCCAACAAGAAAACTAGACGTGAGAATAGTTTCCGGCGGAAACCGGTGGATGCGGAAGGAAGGAGAAACAACCGTCTGGACGATGCCCCGTGCGCCGGGAGCAGGCGGTACGCGGTTCAAAACGGCTTACGCAGCTGACAGGCGCCGCACCGGGGGAAACGGCTTCGCATCGCAACCCTCCCTAGAGCTGCATCAGGGCAACGGTCTACAGAGAATTTGTTTTCTCAAGGAGTGGCAAAAGTATCTACACCTCACGAGGCTCGGGGTGGGAGTGTAGGTAATATTTATTTTATTTATTCGACCTTAAAGGTCTCCTTGTATACATAGCAAGAAGCGAAACAAGGATCTCTTACATCCCCTTTGCACTTCACACACTGTACTACTCTACAGAACCTACTCTTCACCGTCCTCGCCATGTCCTGTTCTATTTCATACATTTCTCTTATTCCTGCAATGCACATCGTAAAGTATTCGAATACGCGATATTTTGTTTCAGTTGTTATTAAGGTTCGCTTCTGTGTGATATTAAACACATCCTGTCTTGTATACTCCTCAATGTAATCTGCTCTTTCACGTCCATTCTTTGGGCGATCCGATAACACATGGTCGGGCGTTTCTGGAACTAATCTACAACTACACTGCTCATCTGTTTCATATATGTTAGGAAAATTCCATGGTCTGTAATAAATTCTTGCATTGGCTTTGGAAGATGAAACCATTTTTTGGTTTTAACTGTATATTTTACGTGCGGTATACATTCAAATGTTACTCTGCCTTTACTCTCTATTTCCCACCGTCTTTGCCAAGCTTCAACTACAATATATTAGTTAATTTTCCGCTTCACGTTTTATTCTCTTTCCTTAACTTTTAAATTTTATCCCAGTCCCTTCACTGTTAATTTTCCCTCCTGTTTTAGGTGATATCAGCGTTTTATCTTTTGTACATAGAGATCGATTGGCATTAAGCCTGTAATCACGTTTGGGTAATCACATTGTACGTGAATAAATGTTGTAGAGTAATTCCACTACATTATATAACATCCGTTATATAATCAAAACAAATTTATAATGAACGACTTACGGTCTTATGCTGGAGGAATACTATATATTTTGTGATATGAAGTACACAAAGTTTCGTTACATACTATACGTCACAAAATATACAATATTCGTCTATAATAAGTCTTTAATTATTTATTTATGTTGTAAAGTAATATTGTACATAAATATATAATATTTCATAAATATGTAATACGTGAATATGTAATATTGTAATTATATAATATAAATATTGTTCGTTTGTTTCGGAAAGTAGAAGTTCTTATCATATATTGTTGTATTTGTAAATGGCACGTGTAGCGTGGTGTTGAAGCTTATCTGCATGGAACGATGCGACTTAGGATTTGGGTGGTAGGGGCTTTTGTTCGTAGATAATCCGGTAAGCTGGGTTTACCAACAACGTGTCTCACAAGAAGGGGTTAGTTGAAGTAGTTAGCAATAGTTAGAGTTACTGTTACTAGGAAGGAAGGTTGGCTTTTCAGTAGTCTCAGCTATATGAACTGGGACATTAATGCGAAAAAGCAACAAATTTTCTGGCCCCGTCGGGAATCGAACCCACGATGACTTGTTGATGAGCGACAACACTACCAACTAAACGACGGGTGGGGCTTAAGTTCTTACATCTACCTACGATACCAATTCAAATCACAGCCCCCGCGGTGGCGAAGGGGCTAGCGTGCTCGCTTAACACAAAGTCACTTCGGATTCCATTCCGGTGAAGCAAGAAAAAATTTCTAGCTTTTCACTTCAATGTCCCAGTTCATATATAGCTGTGACTACTGAAAAGCCAACCTTCCTTACTCTATCCAGCTTCTCGTAGTATCAATAACTAACCATTTCTACTAACACCACCTTGGCCAAGTTGCTGGTAAACCCAACTAAGCGGTCAATCTACTAACAATAACATATCACCAAACTCCTACGTCTCATCGCTCAATGTGGATAATAATAATAAATTTACTGTCAAAAAAACAGTACAAACTGCGTATGACCACGTGGAGGGGAAAAAAAAACTAATTTACTCTCCGGAAGCAAGCATGGGACCATCCCATCAATTCCGATCAAGGGCCCAAAGACAGAGGCGGATTCAAAAAAAATCAGCATTAGTTCCTAGATAAGATAAAAAGTTATCTGCGAGTTATAATACTAATAGATTGTCAATATGTTTGTAATTTTACGCAAAAAATTACCTGTACAAGTTATTATCGAACTATAGATTATTCTGAGTATAGTGTTTAAAAATCATAAGAATTGAAATAACACTAAATTCACGATTTATTGTTGCAATAAACACGCCCCTAGACAAAGCCTAGAGAACCTGTATGATAAATCCGCCTCTACCAGAAGGAAAAACGGAGAAAATCCCGGGTCAGGATGGGGCTACAGAATTTATGTACACAACCGTGCCAAAGTTGAGTACACATAAAACTAAATTAATATGAGCCATAAGACAACACAATCATGCAAGAAAATTAGTTTTTGAAATTGTTATAAGTTATTTAAAAAATGTTACAGCAATGGCGTGATAAAGTCCAAGACGGATTTAACTTTTATTAAAATCAATAAATTCTTTTACAGTGTAGAAGCACTGGTGCAGGAGGTAGTTTTTAACCGCGGATTTGA
>NNCF01126490.1:991326-1033405 GCA_002313205.1 Laupala kohalensis
ATATTTAATTCCTTGAATAAAGGTTTACAAGAGTTTCGGGGGTGAGATTTACAAATTATCCGAACTATCCTCTTCTGAATTCTGAAAGTTTGAATACTCTGACCGGAATTACCCCAGAAGGTAATGCCGTAACGTAAATGGGAGTAAACGTTTGTAAAATAAACGCAACGGGAAATACGTGGACTAACTGCGTTAACTAAGATTGGGAATGCGTAGCTAAGATTCGGAATTCAATAGTACGCTACATGTCCCATTTACAAATATAACAAATTAAATTCAAATTACTCGAAGATGACTAATATATAAGAAGAATCTTGAATACCCAGCCCGAGACTCAATCGTAGAATCTTAGAACGCGCGTCCAAGAGGTGAAAGGGAACTGAAGAAAAGAAAAGAAAAGCGAGAGGTGAAACGCACAGCGAGTGAGCGCTCGCAGAGCTCCGACGCGACGCAGAGTAAGACTCCCAGCTCAAAGGAAGATTTGAGCTGCGGTCTGCAGCCACCGGAGCGCCAGCACGAAGAGTTACCGAGTTTACCCGTCTAAAAACCCTTGCTGTCTGCACCACGCATCCTCTCCTTGCTGCTAAGAAGATACAGAGACTCCTTCTATATCAAGGGTAAAAAAGTTTTCATTTCAGGAATACAAGCGCAAATGAAAGATTTTCTACAAATTCAGTTCGTACAACCGTCCGTTCTATGCTCAAACGTATTCTACGAGGCGACAAAGAATGACTAAGATCCCATTTTGGTGCGAATTTCTTTCTACAAAATATAATTTTGAAACTACAAATGTGTGATAGAACCCATATCATTAAAATGTGTATTAGTCCTTTTTATTTCAGAACATTATTTTTTTCCAGCATTATTATATACGAGATTATTATCATCGTTCTTTTTGTATATTGGTCTATATAAATAAATTGTCTTTCTCGCTATCTTACTCAACCATAACCCTCGCGATTTCATACCTCTTATTTACTTCGATATCTCCTAAGAGTGACAGTTACTCCAATATCTTCAATATCTCCTAATTGGGGGTAAGAAAAACACGCATCCATGATATAGTGTTTTGGACGATAATAAACGTCCACTCGTGTATACAAATCCTGTCAGCAGAGGTAACCAGGAAAGAGAAAACAAGCGGTTGGTACCAATCACTTACAAAAAGTCAAAATAGACGTACAGTTTTGAAGTGTGACCGGGGTAGTAGGCTGTGTCAATTCGAGCCAAACGCTGAGCCTGACTAACGCTATTAATCCGTGAGCTCAAGTCAACCGAAGAGACATTAAGGGACGCGTCGCAGCCTCTCTCCAATGAAAATCGCGTACCGAAGGCGACTTTGCGTCCGTTTGTGCAACGGATTACGCCCTTCGCCAAAAGGCAAACATTTGCAAACATAGCAGGAGACGTAAAAGGCGAGAGGCGCAAAAGGGAAGAAGGCTTTTCGGCGCAGACCACACGATCATCGCTGGGTGCGAAAAGGCGGCTTTAGACCAAGATCGCCACTGATTTGCCCTTTGACAAACGCTACGGGCAAACTACGTGCAACTGTTGAACGGTGGGGGGGGGGCGAGGGTGTTCTTCTCAAGCGCTTTTTCTGAAATATCTCTGAAACAATCTGTATGTTTTCTACTGTGAGAAGAAAGCGATGCTTCCACTTACACCTCCATGTGAGCAAAGGAGTAGGTAAACCCAACCCAACCTAACCCACCTCCTACCTCCTATCGCCCCATGTGGATATGCTTCAACATCTCCCGCTTACAAATACTACAGTAAAAAAAAGCACCCTCAGAGGGGTGAATGGTAGATATTGCCCCTCGCTAACCCCCGATGTTTCTACTAAAACGCCTATGAATGTGATTAGTAAGATCGTTTCCGTGCAAATAGAGCATCTCATGACTCCGTTGATAGAATTATACGGGAAAAGGAAGAAGATTGGGGCAAATAGCGCAAGAAGGTATCAAAATTAGTTGAACACAGCAGCACTCAATGGACGATATAAACAAAACAAGTTTTTGTTCAATAAAAAAACGAGTAGCGTAAAAATTCATAAAAAGTAAAAGACAGTTTGAAATATGCTGCAAAGAATAATGATATCGAAATAACAAAATACTGATAGAATATGATGAATGGGACGTTTATTGAGAAATGAAATCGATAAAAAGACAGGGAAAGAGAGTAAAGATCGGCGGAAAGACTTGTAAATATACAAAGAGAGAGTATGTGCATTGAGAACATATCATTCGTTGAAACACCAGTGCCAAATCTGCGAGTGGGTTAAAAATGAGGAAATGAGATGATCAAACAAAGATAGATAAGGAAAATAAAATAATTAAACCGATAAATAAATAAATTAATATAAGGCCAAAACTAGCTTCATTTCGTTGTGATATACAAATTATTCAAGTTACAAACATTGAAAGGGCATGTTTAAAGCAACAATGAAATATGAGATATTTGAAAAAATTCAGGGGCGCACCCAGGATTTAATTATGCGGGGCGGGGGGCTTGAGGAATGTGAATATAGGTTAGGTTAGGTTATAAATGAAAACAATGTCTATAAATCATTACCTTCATATATCTCTATAAATCAATGCTGATCATCGAATTATGCTCTATTTAGTTTCGATTTGTTTCAGTTATTATTTTTTTCGTTTAACAGAACAATACTTAAATCGATACTTGAGAGGCGGCTTCGGCGAACATGAGAGCAGAGAGTCACACGGGAGCGAGGCGGCGATGGAACGAGGTGGCAAGCAGTCTCCGACAGAAAACAATGTTAGCACCGCATTAAGGTAGCGTAGAAGGGAATAGAAGGATGAAGCGCAGTAGGCAAGGGTGGGAAGGAATGGGAGGGGGGGGGATGCGGAGTTAAAGGATATGAAAATGCCTAGGAAGTTGCGTGCCACACGGGGACAATCCCTCAGTCTCCCAGACGCGAACGAATACATCATACACTCTCTCTTGACGACCTATTTCTGCAAGCAAATACCGGTATCCACTTTACCACGATATGTAAATACCACAGTATCCTACGCGAACAATGCAAATTCCGTGACGACCTCGCTTTCAATTCAGACAGTCTCCCAAGTTTTCGAGATGAGTTTGGAGGGCGCCAGTGACGGGTCACTCGAAAGGGCGTGGAAGGGCGAGGAAGTGCCTCAGTTCGCATCGCCTAAGGGTCTCGCTCGCGTCCCTGGGCGCAGGCCTAATTGAGATCGGTTGCCCTCGGGCGCCCGACGGGGACCAGCTGTTTCAACAGCGCCGAGCGCTCTGCTGATAGGGAAGGAAAATAAGAAGAAAAAACAAAACAAATATGCATGTACGTAAAACAGGTTATGGAAAAAAATGGCGTTCAATGCTTGTCACATAGTTCAGAGTGAAGTATGAAGAGAAATCATTGAAAACAAGAAAATTCTCATAAAAAAACAACAACAAATAAACCATATATGTATCTTGAAGTTGCGCAAAGGGCAAAACGGAAAAACAATGCTGGAATTCAAACTCTTTTTAAAGGAAGAACTATAAAGTACAAAGAGAAGTAGTTGACATCATTCCTTGCACGAGTTTGTGTTCACGTCCATTAACGTAGTAAAACAATGTAGAGTTGCGACAAAGGACTTCAGGGCAAAGTTACTCCGTATGTTTCACGAAGTACACCAAAACAATTTTCGTCAAAATTACGTCTCTTGTCCATGTACACCTCGTTCTTGAACTGTTGGGTTCGTACCCATAGCTTCCCTTACGTGATTTCTGTGATTCTTGCAGAATAAACCGTAATTAAATTTGTCCATTGTTCGCTCGGTTAAATATTACTCATTAATTTTGGTAGTTTGATACCGTTGGTACGTAATTTTCATTTAATATGTATATTTCTACGAATATAGTCAAGTACGTCATCGAAGTTACCACTGTAGAGCTGAGGTGGTAGCATGCGTCAAAAGGCACAAATTTAAAAAAACAAACTATTTCTGTTTTTACTGTTGTGTTTAAAATTCAAACTTACTGAAAGATGCAATATAAGTATTACGCAGCAACATAAAATCAATAACAATGCCTTGCACAGAATAATTATATACGATGTAAAAATTACATTTCAATTCTTGTGCTACATGAAGTATGCGTGGAATAAAGAACAATTAAGGTATCACAAATCGTCGTCTGAGACCTGTGTATTTCCCCACATCCCAACGACAGCCACTAAACTGTGTATATTAATTGTTTAATTAAGAAAAATATTTGAGTTTTCAATCAAGAGTTGTCTTTCTTCTTATACAACGAGATAGATAAAGAGAAATGTTAAGAATATCACCCTGGAATAATTATGTGCAGAAATAATTATTTTTCACTGACAGAGCTGAAATTAAAATAGAAACAATAATACTCATAAATTTCACAAACAATACACATACGTAGTACAAACCACTTTTATATCACGGTAACTATATTTTTGTTTATTCTTAAACTGAATTTGGGTCATCAACAAGAGAGTGTTGCAATGCGGTATCATCTCAATTAAAGTGAAAAATCAAATATGTCGTATATTTGTTGCATATATTTTTCTGCTGTCTTGGTCGAGTTCCCCCCCCCCCCCCCCCCCNCCCCCCCCCCACTGAAAGTTACGCGATGCGCGAACGCACAGCAGTAGCCCGGGGAAGCCCCCAAGGCAGCCATCTCTCAAAGCAGCGACGCACCAGCGCACTCTCGCGAAGCGACGGCGAACTCGGAACTTTTATTTGCGGTTCGAGTGCAACACTTGAAAAAGAAGAGTGCGTTGGTTGCTACGCGATGGGTGGAGAGGAGGGAGTGGAACAAACGTTCTTCTCGTTCACTTGAATGTGTCTTATTGAGACACATTGAGACCTGCACTTAATCCAAGTTAGTCAAATCACTCAGATGTATCATTCTTTTCTTTAGTTTTATTCTAATTGTCCTAAAATAAAATAATATAAATAATAACAAGGAAATATCGCGATATAATTTCTATCAGCTAATAGTATAGTACACACAATATTCAGGAAATTGTTTAACTCGTTCGAAATGCATTAGAGCATGTAGAAGCCGAACGCAATGTTTTAGCGCTTTATGCTTTATGTCATCTCGGGAAAAGTTAAATAACTTTTTCAAATGTCCGGTGACCTATAGATAAATGTTATATAAAAAATACTACGGATTTTTTTTTGTACAAATGAAAGTGAACTTACATCACTTTCATGATTTAAAAATTGTTTTTTTTTTGTTCTTTTTGGAAATAAGTATTTTCTTCATAAGACGTAATGTATTACGCCGTCAATTATAATTACAATTATTAAATTTAAATGACCGGTGAGATGTTTTTCAAGTTGAAATCAAAATAAAAACATGTTACTCAGTTTATTTACGCCGATTTCAGCTATTTTAGTGTTTAATTCTACCTACGCAAGTTTTACCTTAAATATTGAGTTCAAACATTTAAATATTCCAATTATCACATTTTTAATCTCGATCAAAGTTCTTATGGCTTTAGCAGAGCAGTAAGTCCAAATGTTCCATTCGCACAACTTCTAAACCAACAGAGAGGTTGGCACTAGAAGTGGCAGTTTGAGTGGCTATAGATGACTACGTCTATATACTACGTATATGAAAAAGTAAAAAAACAACATTTACAGCTTGTGTATCCCAAAGACGACTCAGCAGTACAAATAATGCATTACGTTGGAGTTAAAGTAACAGAATAATTAAGAAAATTCATTTCCTCATTCCCAGTGGGTGGAGGAAGGGAAAGTTGAACGATGTTAGAAGACTCTTTCATCTCACAGTCTACAGAGTAAACACTTGCCGCAGATCAAAGAGAATACTCGATATCATTGTGGAAGGCGTCTTCACGCTTCTAGATATCAAAGATCTCTTCACTTTCTGCGTTCTTCCATACTACTTTCCTTAAAATGGCTTCATTCCTTTAAAGAAAGGCCAAAACTAATGCATCCACTTTGTTTCAGAGAATATTCTTTTAATACTAATGAACAGATACCTTAACAATGGTCTCCTTCAATTTCCAGTTACGTAAAGATTTTAACGTAATCCTCTAAATTACCTGTTTTTTGCAATAAATATTGTAAAATGCAATTTCAGTACAATTATACGAGTAGACTATTTGGATAACAGAGCTAATTCTTGGCAATGATGTAGTGGTAAAGCTAAATTTACAAGTGGTTTTTAAATTACATAACGATATTTGGGGTCTACATAGTTATTAATTCGGAACACGTTCATCACTGCGCCCTAGCGGCGTGACTGAAAACCTCGAACGGAGACTCAGAAAGAGAAGCAGCAAAGGAATCAACCGAGCCTCGTAGGTTACTGTATTCGAAATAACAGGTCAGATTAAAAACTTTCACCCCCGGCGCGGAAACACACAGCGGAAGCACAATAATAGAGTAGTGGCCCTCGCGCCAACGGGACGGAACTCGCTTAGAGGAGATAGATCGAAAAGTGAAATCGCTATGCAAATTCCCCTCACTTACTTATGAATAGAGCATTTTACAACGGTGAAGTAAACGAGGGTGACAGATTATTTAATAATAATAAATTCATTGTCAAAAAGCAGTACAAATTGCGTATGACCACGTGGAGGACAATAAACTAATTTACTCTCCGGAAGCAAGCGAGGGACGTATTCCATCAATTCCGATCAAGGGCAATTCCTAAGGCAGAGGCGGATTCAAAAATTTCAACAAAAGTTCCTAGATAAGATAAAAAGTTAGCTGCGAGTTATAATACATATATAATGTCAATATGTTTGTAATTTAACGCAAATATCTTTGTTTCGGTCATAAAAATCGCAAGGTTCTAAGGCACCGACCGACGGATGTAGCGATTTACAGAATAAAAACTGCTTTGAAATATTTTAAAAAATACACCAATTAATGTCTGGTAAATATTTTAAGCAACATCACTTCGTATGTCGTCAGAGTACACAATGATAAAACAACTGAAATATTATTAAACAAATACAAAATATTGAAAAACGAATAACGTCATTTCTCGCTGATGCAAGCCAGGGAAAAAAGAAATTAAAGATTTATATATCACATGAACTAAATTAGAAACCACACATACTGTGAAAAATAATTAGTTTTAGTTTTTCTGAACCCGTAAAAGAAATATGAAAACCATATATTGTCGGAATTTTAAAGAATTTGGAAATGGAGGTTGTCTTGCGACGAGAAGCGAGCAGGTTGGCAAAGAAATTTAAACGGGGTCTGGTGTGCCAAAAGTAATAGCCAATCGAGATGGAAAATATTTGTTAGGAACACACTTTCAGGCGAGGTTTAAGAATAAAATAAATATTAAATGTTATTTCGTAGGTCTGTGTTTGGGACAGGAGTAGTAGCTTCTTAAGTGGAAGAGACGCAAAATTAGCTGTCCTCAAAAATTGGAGTGTGTGGAAAAATGAAAGCCAGTTATAAACACTTCTTGAAGGGAGGAAAGGATACGAGAAATTTTAACTTCATCGGTTCGGAGGGACGACTGCAATAATTGTCTGTGGGTAAAGGGGACGGGTTGATATATGTGTACGTGCCCTGGGCACTTTGAGAGGAGACGTTGGTGTCGCGAAACGAAATATGAATAAGTGGGGAGACATCTTATTAGAATCCTCGAGAAATATACAACGATACTCTGTTTCGCAGAACTAAGATGAAGGGAAGAATAGGCCTTTTGTAAACAATATTCAAGTAGAACGGGGACCCACTTAGAAATTTTCAGTCAGTGAGCGATTTTCGGCAGAATAGTGGTGTGACGGAACGACCACGCGAACCTAGCTTCAAGACTCGTAGCGGAAAGTGGTGTTGATGAAATTTACCAGACATGTCAAAATACAGTGGCATCGTCAGAACGCCGAAGATGATGCTTTATTATCTAAATTAAACAAAGTGGTGAGAAAAGAAGAAGGTTACAACTAATGGAAATAAACAGATGGGAAGACACGGAGGAAAAGTAGGAGTATTAACAAATACTGTAATTGGCTGAGAACCGACCTACGTCACTTCATGACAAGCCTATCAGTGATACCCCACGTGCAGTAGAGATTGATAGTCACTGGTCGCCAAAAATCGTTACGTCAGAGAAGGGTGGAGTCATTTTCGAAGTTTTTGGGGCTCTGGTGGGGGAGACGATTACAAAAGAACAGACACCCCAAGGACACGGGTTGTTTAGTTTTCCTTCATCAGAGTTCTTCTTCGGTTCATTAAGATGTCTTGTATTATGATTTTTGAGATCACTCATTGGAGATGGATTGAAATCATTTACCTATGATGATGGAGTTAGATATTTTTAGAGTTCGTGATTATGAGATAATTATAAACTTGTTACGAGATGAGATAATCAGATAATATTCATTCCAAAAATCTCCAAGGTTGAGCAATCCGTCTTGCCGATTTCCTTTAAAGTTGCTTCTGATTCAATGATTATAATCGGATGCTCACTTATATGTTTTTAGTCATACGGGGAATAATGAGTTCGGGTCTCGCCACTAGCGTTTGGGCTCAGTTTGTGAACTTTACGCGAACTAACTTTCATTTTAGATTTTTAGCCAATTACAGTATTTGACTTTCGCGAGTGATAAACTTTTTTGGAAATGAACAGTACTAGTGGTATTCCGCCGTTACTCATTATCATCAAGTTGAGCGGGGCGGGGGGGCGACCAAGCCGACGACCTCCCTCCGTTCCGTGTGGGGGTCGGGTCTCCGAGGGTCGAGCGAGCATCATGGCGAAGGACCTGCAGCCATGGCGAAGGACCGCATGAGCTGAACGTAAGGCGTGACTTTCTGTAGCGGGAACCCATTCTGTTGAACACTAAGGTAATTTGCACGACTCGCAGCGTTTGGCGTGTTCAAAGTTGTGTGAACATCAAGGGAAGTTCTGGTAAAGCGTGTGAAATAGCCGAAGACTTTTGGAGGCATATTAATTTTTATAAAGTAATTATGTCCCACGATCTTAAGCCAGGTCAGGCTGGTATTGTGGTAAAGTCATGAAAGGGCCTATTGATCATTAAAAACATTAACTTTAACGTCAACGAGTCAATGTTAAAATGTAGCGATCAAGAAGAACAAATACGAAATATTGTATTATTGAATGTCATATCTGTGCATTTTGGGAGATTTTAAAAAGGGGGTATTTTTACATTACATTTTATGAGATGGGTTTATTTTGCAAATGTATTTTGAAACGTATAGTAGAAATAAATAATTAAGTCAATTTTACACAGTGTTGTGTTTCCTTTATTAAGGACGAGATATATTTTACGACCAATAACGTGGACCGAACCCTGCATGTTCTTTTTGTCATTAGTGGAGCAAAGTAACCAGTTCTGGGGAAGCTGACGAATGGAGTCAGGTAAGTGATAATGAGCAACTGCTTTGGTCCACTCTTTAATTAATTAATGTTATAATATTCAGAATGCCTTGCACAACAATTCAATCCTTCGCGATGAGAAGATCCCACAGTAACTTCCCTATTCTTTAATTAGCATTTTTTTATAAATGAAAAAAAAAAATTCTCACATACTTCGACTCTGGTTACTCTGACTTTCACCCGCCCCACACACACAGGATAAAAGTCAACCCTCCTTTGCCTCTGCAGCGGAAGGGGTAGATCATATTACGTGTCGTAAAGGGCGACAGCGCGAGTTGCGTCATGTGACACCACGTGGAGGACAATAATCTAAGTTACTCTCCGGAAACAAGCAAGGGCCCGTCCTATCAATTCCGATCAAGGACCCAAGGGCAGTGGCGGATTTAATATTTACAAAAGAATTATTTAAGTAAAAAAAATTGTTATCCATTAATTATTCAAAATAAATTGTATATATGAGTGCAGTAAAAATTCGATATTAATAAGACAAAAGTATGAATGACATCCCCGCCCAAGGAAAATCCGGCACTACCCGGAGGAAAACCCGGGCCAGGATGGGTCTACAGGTCAGGATGGAGCTGGCACGATACCTTTCCCATTTACAAATACTATAATAAAACACACACACATATTGCCAAAGCTCTCACAGCTACCCACGTCCACTGCTTCTTACAAGAATTCATTTCATTTCATTTTATACTCTCATCCCAGTCGTGAAATGTGTTTGAGTCCCATTGATTGCAATTAAGTGCTAATTATAAATTACTTATTTCATTGTTTTGCAGACAATTATAAGATCGAGTATGGGAAAGGAGAACGCTGCTAAGACAAACAATGGTGTGTTCTGGCTGTCACTACAGTCCGTATTCAGACACGGACTAAATCTTGCGGTCTTGAAATACTAGAATGTCAAAATACACCAAGAATACGAAAGCCATATACAAAACAATAATTATTTCTGGTTCGTATCACGGTCACCCTTGTTAAAAGAAACTCCTGAAAATTTAATGGCAATCGTACACACAAGAAAAAATAATTATTAAAAAAGAGACGAAACAAAATTGTCATTAGTAAGTAAATAAAACAAACAATTTCTTACGAGTATTGGTCGGTGTTAGAAATTTGACGGATAATGAGCCATTCGTTAATTGCATATCCCCAAATCATTATTTGTAGCGCAGTTCCCGAGTAAGAGTTAATGGAAAACGTATACCACGCCACAGTTAGCAAACGCGCATTTTTGAAAGCGTATAGAATATTACTTGCTAAAAGCGTATCAACGCCACGTGATTTCGCTAATTGGAATTGAAGATCAGTTGGCAATGAAACAAATAATTGAGCGGGAAAACAATTGAGATGAGAATGAGAGTCATTCACCTCAAAATCCCATTGACTGATTAAAAAAAGCAACAACAAAAAAGAGGAGAGGAATTAAATTCGCAGATCTACCATAATTGAAACAGTGTTTTTTATTAACTTTTAAACGCTACTAAACAAACAGATGCGGAAGAATGAGAATGATCATTACACACCTATTTGAACATTCAAATGCAGGGAGTGAATGACGTAAATACGGAAAATTTTGGTCTTGAATCAATATTCATTAATTTATTGTTTAAAAAAGCAGTAAGAAACTGCGTATGGCCACGTGGAGGACAATAAACTAATTTACTCTCCGTAAACAAGCAAGGGACGTATTCCATCAATTCAGATCATGGGGGGATTTAACATTTCAGCACACACCGCAGATAAAAATAAAAAGTTAGCTACGTGTTATAATATTAACATAATACCAACTTTGTATTTAGCACAAAAATAAAAGTTCACAAGTACGGATTATTATCAAACTATAGATTATTCGGAAAATATTGTTTATAGAGCGTAATTATTAAAATAATAAGAGTTAGAGATGAATTGTTTTAAGGCGACAACCTATAGACACTCCATATAAAAACTCCGAAGGAAAACCGGAGAAAAACCAGGAGGAGAATGAGAATAGAAACGATTCACAATAGAAGTATTTCTCGTATACCGTGTACCAAGTGAACACCGCTCAATTATAATCCTCAAAGCGATAGGAATGAAATGAAAAGAGAAAGATGGTTGCACTCACCAGAGTTGGGCTGTCCATTGCCGTTGGGTCGCGCAGACGGAGCTCCATCCCTCGCCTCCACTTCCAACGCGTAGGCACCTTGCTTCTCTCTGTCGAAGACCACTTTGGTGAAGACCTCCCCAGTCTGCAGGTTGATCTCGAAGTAGTCCTTGCCTTCGTTGCGAGGAGACTCCACCACGTAGTAATACACCTGCGGATTCAAGGAGGCGCACGTCATAATACATGAACTAGTGATCACGCTGCCACCAGAGAACCAATCGGAGAACACTCAGCACCATAGTTTATTCCACAAACTTAATAAGATACGCAGTCTTCATCGAAAGACATACATTCACACGTAGTGTCACAAATGAGTAAGTTCATACACTAAATTGAGATATTATTTTGAAATGTTAGATGAAAAACGATATAACATAGCATTTTCGTACTTCATAATAACAACTCCGGGACTAGGCGCTTGAGGACCAAAAATTTATTTAAGCTAACTCGAAAAAAAGATCAATAAATTGAACAGTGCGTACCTGGTTAGAAATAATATTAAAACAAGGAATTTCCGTTCTAAAGATTTAACATCGTAAACTAATTTAAAAACGGGGAAAAGTACAAATACAAAAAGACTGGGAGAAACAATCAAGTGGAAAGTTGAAAGAAAACCGAAATTTAAAATTAAAAAAAAAACAGATTCGGAGGAGAGGAAACCGCGACGGATGCGGAATAAAAGGAAAAATAAATTGTCCGGAGCAACAATCAACTCTGGACAGACAAGCGTGGCGCTCCTTCTCCTAGACAAGGACACAACGCCGCGTCGGCTCACAGTGGTGCCAAATGCCAAACACACAGTCAAAAATCATCAACTAGTGTTTCGAGAATTCTAACACATTCACCTTTACGTAATGTACGGACTCTTCAACGAAAGCATAGGAAAAAGGGCGCTCGTCAATTCGGACTTTGATTTAAAGTGACACGAGCGAAAAACGTCGCCATTTCCAAAAGATAAATCTTTTCGTTATCTTCGTGAGTTTCACTGATTTTCAAATTTGTTTTTCTTTTATTAAAAAAATAATGTAATAATCTTTTTTACAACACAAAGCAAAATGAAACGTACTCCCCATCCTTGTAAAATGACGAGCAAAGACAATTTTATTTTATTTTTCTGTTGCACAAAAACGAAATATCTTACACAAATTTGCTCAAAAATCTGAAAACTCAATCAGATATGCTATCAACAATATCGAAAATCTTTAAATTCACAAACATTAAGATAAGGAAATATATATTGATTTTACAGACATATTTCGCCGGCCATATAGGATCCGAGATGGTGGCTCAGGTCGTAGCGTTCTTCCTCTTCACCAAGTCAATCTGGGTTCAATTCCGGGTGGGGCAAGAAAAATATGAATGCCCCGGCACATAGAGCTGTGACTACTGAATAGCGAATCCTCCTTCCTCTAACCACCTCCTGCTCCTAGTACCAATAACTCGAAATATTACTAACTCCTACTAACCCCTCCACGTTGTTGGTGAACCCAGCTAAGCGACCCACCCATACTAATACCATTCTACCCTCCCAACTACTAACTCCTATCGCTCCATGTAGATAAGCTTCAATAGCACTAAGCTACATTTCCCTTTACAAATACAACAATGAAAATAGATGTTCAATACTTTAATGTCTGATTCATACTGTTTGTGTTCAAAAACCCTGCAATGCATACATCAAAACGCACTTATACACATCTTCGTAGTGTGACCATATTCCTGACATTTCGAACCACTGTCCGACCGCCGCAGTCGGATGCTGCAGCGGCGTCGGCGACAGCCAAATGGGCAACAGCCACCGACCGCAACTACAGCCAGCCGCACTCACAACATTACCGGCCGACGCTGCGCGTAATTGAGGGCGGCACCGGCGAGCCACGCTCATTACTACGCGCCCGCTAATGGAAGATGAACGTCCACCTTTCCCGCACAACGAACAAAAGAGAAAGCAAAGGACAACTTTTTCTCAACAACTTCATTCTATTTTCAGGATTTTCCGTCACGAAATCGGACACACCGTCGGTACTTCTTCATAAAAGAAAACTGGACATCGTAAACTTAGCAATAAGTACTAAGTAATAAATACTTAGTAATAAATCCGCCTCTGCCTTAGGGCCCTTGATCGGAATTGATGGGATGGTCCCTTGCTTGCTTCCGGAGAGTAAATTAGTTTATTGTCCTCCACGTCGTCATACGCAGTTTGTAACTGCTCTTTTGACAATAGATTTATTATTATTATTATTATTATTACTACTACTTTCAATTATGTTTACATAGAGAAGAATGTGAAACACCTTTTTAATTATTCATGAAAGAAAATTGGAAAAAAGTTAACTTTCTAATACGTACTTATAATTCTTTTTAAAGAGAAGAAGATAAAACTCCTTTTATTCGCCTCTCATTTTAATGAGCTATATTTTGACGTTTCATGTCGTGAACTTCGTACAAAAATGCCTTTGCTAAAAAGTCTACTAAAAACGAATCTATAATATTTTACTATTTTAGTACATCTTGAAAATAAAGCGACACAAGTGTCTCCTAGTAATGAAAACGTGAACGGATAGCATAAAATAGAGAAAGACACACCAAAAAGTCACTTACATATTATACGAAACAGTACGTCACAGGCGAAGGCGCCATTATCTCCATTATGTCTGACGAAGGCGAATCCCGACACAGTTTCATCAACACGTGAGGGACTTTTTGTTTAATTTTCTATTATTTCATTTATCTTTAAACCTTTTTAATTAATTGAAGGCAGTAGTGTCTGTTTATTTTCAAGATTTCTATTCATTCCATAATGATTTTTATGTTGTGAAATAGAAAAAAAATTGCTTTAAAAAATTAAGATATTTTTTATCATCTCCTTCTGACACGTTTATAGGAAGCTGGAGTCGTGATTGAAAATAAGCCTGAAACAGCGTAAGATGAACCGCAAGCGGAATATAGTAAAAATTCTATTCCGAATAAAAAGAAACTATTTTTGGGAAGAAACGGACGAAACAGAATGAACAAAAAAGACGAAGAGTCAAAAGCTGTTAATGAGCGAGCGAGCGAGAGAGAGAGAGAACACGGGCAACTGGGGAGAGAGAGACAGAGAGGTGCTCTGATATTACTGCGATGAGCAAGGGTTGTTCCAGGAAAATGGGGTGAAGGTGGAAGGGAGGGATGAGGGGGGGGGGAAGGGGGCACAAATTACCTCCGCGTCACGCACCCTCGCTCCGATCGGCGAATGACCTCCAGCTCCCACCCCTTTCCACTGCCGTGTTGCAGGCCGCCAACTGCGCGGAGATAAAACTCCGAAGCTCGCGAGTCGCCACTCAAATTACTCTGTCACATTTAATAATATTTTTGTCGCACAGATCTAATACCGAGTGATAGATAACCCTACAAATGGAATCGAACACTTCAATAATTAAATGTTACACCGAGGTAGTGAAACACACTGCAAACAGGATTACGTAGAAAATGACAATATTGCTTTTGCGCCAGAACTTTTCCACTATCGGAGTGAAAGAGAACAATGAACCCGGTAACCAACGGTTATTCGTGACAAGGTTACGTTTAGAAAATAATTTTATAATATTCGTTGTGTTTCACACACGTCTTCTAAGATCGAAGTCAAGGCGTGAAGCAGCATCATAGTGCAGCCCATGACAGAGTGCGTATAGGCAACAATTCAACAATTACACACGACTGTAGTGCGGGTTGCCACGAGAATTGACAGACAGGCGCCAGTCACGCTGAGAGCATGAGGCGTTTGAAAGCGATTAGGGTTGCGCGGCAACGAACAAAGGAAGGAATAATATGCATTAAACAGCATTCAGCAATCCTTTGCAAAACACTGGAGTGGCTGAAAAGTCAACCCAAATAACTAACATCATAATTTGATGTAATTTGCTACAGCCGACGAAGATTACAATAATTGGAAGAAACTATATGCGATGTATCATATGATGAATTAACTTCACATAATGCCCACTCGATTCTTTAAGTAATAACTTTCCGTCAGGTGAAAATGGAGGCGATTCGGTAATCGAACCCAGGACTACTGCTTTGATCGCAGCAATCGTTTCTCTAATTTACCCAAAGAACTTAGTTTCAAAAATCAAAAATAATACTGTTGAAACATGATTGACGAATAAAGAGTAAATGATGTCAGTCTTATTAGCGTTGTTTTTACATCAATATTTATTAATTATCATTATTTATTTTATATCGATATTCAAACAAAAAATATATTTTTCTCTCGCGTTACAACATGAAAAACATGACGTTTAGTTTACAAGTTTTTAAAAACAGACATAAAATATAAAATAAGTTTCATGAAGTATATATTGAATGGTGCCGTTTAATGTATAGATATAAATAATTATATTCAAAAATTACAGAAAAGTCTCGTAATTTTTTGTGAATATTATAGATATTTTGGTAAATTCAAACAAAAAACAAAGTGGGGGTAAATCTCTGACGATGTGCCTCAGGGTCCCTACGGTGTAGCCATGATTCACATTACGTCTAAAGGACTGCGCAGAAACACTGGAACGGACCAGACTTATCCGTGAGGAAACTAAATCGTAACGAAGCCACGAACACAGCGCAGTCTCGCGGTGACTCTTTGCAGCAGCAACAACAACAAAAGTGAAGCGCTGCGGTGCACACGTAGAGGCCTTGGAGCGGACGAACCACTAGTTTCCCAGCGAACGCCACTCGACAGTCGAACAGTGAAACAGGCGCTCTCGAACGCTTTACGCTCACTGACAACAGAACAGAGGGTGCGGAACATCACGCGAGTACGTGTTGGCCCTCGGGGGCCAGAAAATTATAGATGAAAATATTACATACATACATATTACGAAAATCTTAAAAATAAAGGTACGCTACTGTCTTTCATGGAGAAAACAGTTTTAAAATTAATGAAAAATAGAAAACAATACACAGAAATGTCACTCACAAATTGGACAAAACAGTTTCGGCGTACAACCTTTCTCAGTCACGTAGAAAAACTCTAAGTGTATTCTTTTCTATTTTCCATCAACTTAAAAAATGTTTATTTTACTTACATACAGAATACATCACGTATTTATACACCTTCCAAAACTATCGCACACAATATTGTAGACATCAGCAGGTTATAAAGAGAAAGAAAGGATAAGTTAAAATTAAATACAAAACTAAAAATTAGAACTTAAGTAGGAAATCTGACTTATAAATTTATTAATATTTTTTAGGTCAAGGATGTACTAATTTTTCACGATATAAATAAAAACTATTTTATTTAACTAGCATTTGTTCGCATACTCAAACAAAACGGGGAACAATACGAAATGCGCCACAAAATTTCACAAAGAAATCAATATATTGTTGCTAAAATACTTCGTATAACTTTTGTACAATTTTTCGGAAAGTTATTCTACGATATACATTATATAATGTGTATATGCGTCTGGGGCTCTTCTCGGTTCCTGTGGCGAAAATACACGCAGCGTCTCCCCGAAATATCGATCGGTTCGACACACATGGACAAGTAGCGATAAATAACGTGGAGTGGGGAAATTGCAATGGCAGAGCAAAAACGAACTATAAAGAACGATTACGAAATAACTGAGCCACCCCGCAATTTCCTGGCAATTCGGGCCACGCAGCGTAAGTGCCTGTAACCCCCAATCGTCTGTGTAGGGAGGCGGCCGCACTTGCGTGGAGTCCGGAGCGTCGCGTTATTGCCGATATTTATGATTTACTGTCGACTTTTAATATCGAACTGACCATAGCAGCAGCGGCGGCGGCGGAAGGGGCGTATAAGGCAGAAGAGCACTTTCGTCCTCGGTTGGTGACGTCACAAGCAGAGACCTCTACGCTCATGCGCTCCGTCGCTCGCAGCCAGCGCCGCAACCACTGCGGCGACGGTGACGGCAGATGACGATACTTGGCACTTCGCGTTTCGCCATTTGTACCACTGCTTCAATTGAAATAAATCAAAAGAATCAAAGTGGGTATGCTTAAGGTCACGAGGTGGACGTGATAAATCTAACATTATTTTTCCTATCAATTGATAATAATAATACATTGACTGTAAAAAGAAGCATTGATTGTTAAAAAAGGAAGCGCGGACCATCCCATCAATCCCGATCAAGGGTCCTAAGGCCGAAACGGATTTAACATTTCAGCACACTCCTTACATAAAAAATAAAAGTTTGAAACGTATTACAAAATAAACATAATAGCAACAAATTTATGTTAAATGAAACACACGCATGAACGTATTATTACTAAACTATTCAGAAGTACGTATTGTTACCGAGCTATACATGATTCGGAAAATATTGTTCATAAATCGTAACTATCAAATAACACTAAATTAGAGATTTTCCATTTCAATAGATGTCGCCTCTAGACAAGAGCCTAGCGGGACTGTACAATAAAAAAAAACGCCTCTACCCGACGAAAATCAGAGAAAGACCTGCGCCAGGAGAATAAATAATCCACACACGACACAGTCTAACTAACATTAACGACAAAATTTCACGTCTTCTCTTTGTGAATACAAAAACGACCTTTAGTTTTTTTGCGGATAGTTTAATTTTGACTAAAATAAATAAATAATGTCACAATTCGGCAATTTGGATAATAACACTTATTATCGAGGAAAACACACTATCTATTTCTGAATTCTTTATTGCAAAATCTTTTTCGACCACGTAGTGGCCCTCATCGGTGCTGAAGATACCTCCCCCGTTAATAGTGTCGTGCGCATGTAAATTGATTGTCATCGAAGTTTCGCTGCCGAGACGAACACGCAAAACGGCGACTCCGTGACGCAACTCTCCCGCGACAACGCGACGCGTCGGTGAAGCGGATAGAATCCCTATATTCGGCACATTGGTGTCCCTTATTTGAACCTTATCAGAACAAAAAATACCAAATCAATCTGACGACAGCGTTCATGTATTACATTTCCATCGATTGGAGGCGTTCGATGGTGCCCCCTGATCTTAATTCTACCTCAGTTGCATCGTGTCACGAACTCACATACAAAGCGGAGGAATACTTCACCTCTCGCTCAACACCTTTTTATCCCCTTCGTGGTTCAGGGTGTAGCGTTCAAGCTCACCACCAAGTCTTCCCGGGTTCAATTCCCGATGGCACCAGAATAAATTTGTAGTTTTTCACATTAATGTTCCAGTTCATATAGCTGTGACTACAGAAAAGCCAACCTCTAACCCCTCCACGTGGGCCAAGTTGTTGGTAAACAATACTGTACCACCCAACTCCTAATTCCTATCGCTCCCTGTAGATAAGCTTCAATAGCACGCTACATTTCCCATTTACAAATACTACAACAAAAAGAAAACTCCGTTTTCCACCGCATGTTTTCTCCAGAGCAGCGGGAAAAAGTCACGGACTGCTGCTATTTATGCATTTCGCAGACGCAGTCTCTCTTTTTTTTTTAATGTAAAAAAAAATAGGAAACGGTCGCCGAGCAATAAGCCAGCAAATAAATATGCATTAGGCGAGGTTAAGTTTTAACAGAATTTAAAAGAACGAGCGAGCGTAGTATTTAAAAACACCGAGGGGCGTTATGAAAATGAATTTACAAAGTTGTGAGGATAATCGCCGCCATATTGCGTAATCCGTACCCACGACGCTGGAGGGAAGAAAGAAAGAAAGAAACGACACGTAGCACGTGAGGTCGTGTAGCGTTGAAACAGGAGACACTACATCACTTACCTGCAACGAAAGAAAATGAGAAGGTTGAACTACGACGACAGATCTAGCACGAAGAAGATGAGGCGGAATTTGCAGAGCGGTGGTGGAGCACAGAACGAGTTGAAACAAATCCAAATGATTGGAAAAAATGGCAGTGGAGGAAACGCGCAATTGAGCTCGACACCAAAGAAAGACAACGAAGAACAGCGCGAGGAAATAATCCGAAGAGGAAATAACGCGAAAGATCAGAGTACAATAAATAAATAAATATAAATGTTTCTAACCATCTTGACCTGTCAACTGAACAATGAGTATAAATCTTTGAAAAGTAGCACAGTTTTATCACAAACCAAATTCGTCAGAAAAAGAAAAAAAAGTTGGAAGGGGACACGACTGGACTAAAACAGAATTTAAAAGGGAATTCCACAAAGCCACAGATCACTGGAGGGAATCGTAATGAGAAAGATTAGGAGATCGCTAACAAGGAACCACGAGACTCCGCGCCAACAGACGTAGCCTTTGAGAAGTGGACTAATTAGCGAAAACGGTCTCTGCTGCACTGCTGAACCGACAACTTAACGGCAAAGCGCTACGGACAGACACAGCGGGTGCACGCGGCCAGAGACAAGGGTTCAACAGGAAGAAATGTAACAAGACAATTATACCTTAGCTTTCATATTAGATTGGATAAAAACAGAATTTTATACAAGTTACATTCGATAACTATCGGTCAGGCGCAAATGGCGACAAACCGGAAATCGAACCCGGGACCTGATTGATCGCAGGGGTGTTAACCACTACACCACCCTGACTGAAGGTTATCACATATCTTCTCGACGTGTAGGGTACACGGAAGAAATATATGAATAAGTTACATTCGAGTTATCTCGTATATAAATAACCCACAGAATGGGCACTCCATTACTTTTAAACTTCTAATTTCGATTCAATTGAAACTTATTATAATGGTTGCTGACACACAATACAGCTACATCATACCGGACTTCGATTTATGACAGGAGACAAGCAAATGAAATAGATTTAACGCTTTCTCATATTTGACCTCTCGAAACATTCGTTGCACAACGACGGTCCGACTATTTACAAGTGCTCCGTCTGAAGTCTGGCACAAATCCATCTGAAGACAGTAATTTCAAGCATTAAACCAACATATAAAGACAGGAATCGTCACAATATTAAAGACCACCTCCAATTCCAGTTTAAACCTTCAGTGGTCGCGCGAGTCATCCATGAGAAGTAATCGTCATTTCTTTCTGAATGTTGTTTTACAGCAACAAAGCATGCCTTCAGATAAGTCAACTTCGACATCCATCTGTTGCACGCAGTCTATTGCTCTATCCGCCAACAATGAGTGTTGCAAGACACGCGTCATCCACTCGACTTATTCCGCAAGTGCTTTAGTATTGTTGCAATGTGGATTTTATGAACAACTTAAGAATAGAAATTGAATTTAACGATAGAAAGCACTTATTAAAGTGGTCATAAATAAAAAGTATTAAATGTCTATTAATAACGCTACTTTAAAAATGGACGACGGATCAAAGTAAGTCTAGAGACCGATGCGTGTCAAATATATTTCAATAAATTAACGTCAAAATACTTTGGCGTGTTTTTTTAAATCAAAATACACATAACTAATTAATCTTCTTTCGAAAGAGTATGTTCACGTGCATATTTGAATAACGTGTAAACTTGACGGAAAAATGGAGGAATTTGGAGATCGGACACACTCTTAATATACTCACTCAGCGACAGATATCATCCACGCGACGTCTGAGACTCCGTTTGGAAGTCACTGATTTCCTAAGTAGTCTTAATTGTTGCAAATTATTAAACGAGCAATTCATACTTCCAGACTAATACATAAAAGCGTAATGCAAAAGCGTATCTGTCTGTTTGTTTTTTAATAACGACTAAACCACACAACCGATCGTGATGAAATTTAGCGAAGAGATAGATAAGATGTGCAAGATGAACATGGGGTAACTTTTATTTTTTTTAAGTAAATGAAAAGAAAGACTGAAAAGAAAGGCAAAAAATAAAGTTGAAGATAAATGTCGATGAAATCGGGGGAAACAACCGACCATATTCCCTTACGCTGCCAAAGCAGTTAGAGATAAATGACAACTATGAGTGGCCATATTGTTCGCCTCGAAGAGTTCTACAAAACGTCCGCGACAGCATATGTCTATATACTAAGGATTTTTATAAATTATCGAAAAAACATAATGAAAAATAGAAGTGTTAAAATACTTGAATTTAAGTGAGGAATTTAAGAAGGATAAAATCAATCATCAAATTTAATGGGTTCTGCGTTTTGTGCATTTAACAAAGATAAAAAATCTTTAAATCGTAAAGTTTGGACGAATGGTTTAGATTTTATAAGCGTTTTAATGAAATGGTGCAACCGTGCTGCCGCAGTTGTATCTTGCATCGGAAGCAACCATTCGACTTGCGACGCTTCCGGTGAGTGGGTTCGTTGGTCTAACGAGTAAAAAAAATCCGGGCAATCAGCTAGTTTATGTATATTCTTATTAATTTGCGATATTTAAATTATTCTTTATTAATTAATAATGTTAATAAAATGTTTCTATTTTTGCTCACGAAGATTTGTACTTTTTGAGTGGATGACCGGTGTCATCCCACGATGGATTCGTAGGCGCGACCACCTCAAGGGTCAATTGAATTGTAAAATAGTGGCAACCAGTCAACAGCGATTTCTTATTAGTTCCCCAAACAAGTGGTTCTTCCATCAAAACCAACCTATCGCCGCAGAGGAGAAAAATAGCTACGACGATATTCAAAGCCGCATCTGGGAAGCAATATAGCTACCAATAAACATCAAAGGTTCAAGACGCGACTGTATAAAACGTCTCTTTATAATGCGAAGATAAAATATCCTAAAGAATCTGAGCTCTCGCTTTCTCTCTGTCCTCAATGTGTTCCAGAAGCAGCAACACCATCATCCTTCCTTTCTTTGGTGGAACGGAAGAGGCGAGGGCTGCCCCCAAAAGCGGAATAAAAACGAAACGCCTTTCAAATGCAGGTCATAAAAAGAACTCGAGATAAATACTTCGCGGAACGTAACATTCGTTCTCGTTTGAAGAACGCCGCCCTGTGAAACGGCGATACACGCGACGCGAAATAAAGAGAGAGAGACGCCAATCGCTCTTTTTATGGGGCGAGGCGAAGCCAAGTGTAACGCACATAACTTCACTTATCTCGGACAATAGCTTCGACTGGAAGAGTCCTTCTCCTTCTCCACCTCCCGAAGCCTTCTCATGACTCTGAGGCAGATGTGTAGCTGAACATGTCTCCATACCATCGCCATATTCAGCAGCGACGAGAGCTATTCTCTAAAGCAGAGGTCGGCTACCCGTACACACTCGCGGGGGGGGGGGGATGGGCACAGTCAAAACTTTCAGATTATTTATTCCACAAAGTTACAAAGTATCACAAATTATTACAAATATAAATTTCTCTAATTGTAGTACGAGACATGTCAAGTTAAAATACTTATACAGTAATGATAAATGTAGAAAAGTAACATAAAAATAATGAAATAATCAAATATACCAAAACCAAATAAGTGGAAAATGTGGTTAGGTCCCACATTAGTTACGAATTACGGCACCATCACTTTCAAAGGCGTTTAGTGCTGGGTTTTTCCCAACTACACATTTTATATTAAAGTCTTAAAATATACAAAACCCTTCCACAATAAAGAGTGTTTAAAAAAATTAATTACAAAAATTAAAGAATAGTTGAACAGAGAATGTGTTCCATTCTTCTGAAAATTTTAAACATTGTATTCAACGAAACAAAACTCAACATCTTCATGTAAAAACAACCAAGATTTACGCTCTCTTGTATATTTAGACAAACTACCTGATGAAGTTACATTTCAGGGCAAAAAAATATACAACATTTCAACGAAAAAAATAAATAGATACCCAATATATTGAAAAATATTTGAATAAAACGAAAACTACGAAGATGTCTGATTAGTAATGCAATGCGATAGATGAGTATCGACCTATTAAGCCGGGACCACCACGTCAAGTTAGAAGAATATTTCACAGTAATAGCGAGTTGAATATCACGCTTGAAGTAACTTCATCTGGAGTTCATCATAATAACTAAAGAATGTATCGCTCATAGCTTCTTGCTTCGAATTCCAATGAATGGTATACCACTGCGAGGAGCATCAGAAAAATACTTTGTGGTAGTTCACAGAATCCGAATATTCGTAGTGAAGCTGCTTTTCTGAGCGAGCATCATGAAAGGAATTCTCAACATACATACTCATTCAAAATTTCCTTCATTACAATAAAAAGAATTTCTCATCATTTATTTATCTATTTCCTCCGAAAGAACATCTCTTCCAACTCTGTATGCAGATACTATCCGATGTTTCCCGGGTAATCAACGTCTCTCCTGCCCAATTCCCTCACCCAAATCACGGTTAAATGATAGAGCAGACCCCACGAAACCAATAAAAATTAAACTTCACCCCAATACACCCCTTTACAATCAATATTTCGAAAAATCCTTCCTTGGTGAGATTCTACATGCAAAACATACTAACTCAAAAATTATTATTTCCAGTTTTCATACAAACCCCTAGTTGAACGAAATTCAAAGATACATATGTAAGAGTTGTTGGCCATATTTATCAATAGGGATGTTTTCTTTCTATGCTTATTTTTAACTCGTGTTTTCTCGATGCCATGTTTTTTCTTGTTTTTCTTTGTCTTGTCAAAGGTCGAAACGTCAGCTTGATTTTTAAAATCATTTTGTTTCATTAGGACTAAATGAAAAAAAAAAGCACATCCCTATTAAAAGACAGTTTCGAATGATTCACGTAAATCAAACAAAACAACTAGAAAAAGAGTAAAGCGAGTGAATGGCGGCGTGCGCGAGACTTCACCCTCGTCAAGAGGAAATGCCACACGTTTTCGTCAATAAACTTCCGGCGCAAACAACGGATGTTTGTCGGTCCCCGATAGTGTACTCACAAAACCGAACGTGCTGCACACAGTCCGTCGCGAAAGAAAAAGCAGCGCAAACGGTGCGATGTGTGTTCTACGCACACCTGACACCACTCGACCGGCACACCAGCACACCGCCCGATTTTCATGTTCAAGTTTATTTACGATGGCTGTGTTGACAGAAAAATTACGAGCGGCTAAGTAAAGACGCGGGGAGATAATGAATGAGACTCAAATGGAATGATTTCATTTCACTAATGAGGCACATCCAGCGGCGGATCTAGACCGTAATAAAGAGCGGGTGGGAGGCCAACTCGGGAGAATGTGTGTTTAAAAATTAAGGTTTTGCAACACAAATTTTATAAATATTACCTTTAAATAAAATGTACCAAATAAATAATTAACAATTTGGTATTAATAATTTTATTACCAGGGTGTTATTAATTTTATTAAGGTATTATTAAGAATAATCATATTAATAACAAAAACAATTATAACTAATAACAATTACTAATCTAGTAACGCTCCTACAAAGTATGCCATTTATCAACTTCAACTTTATCTGATATGAGATCAGGTCCAATTGGGGAGGGGGGCAAAAGCCCCCTTAGCCTCCCCCCCCCCCACCCGTAGATCCGCCATTGAGTACATCAACTCCCACCTCCAAACTAATACAATAATTCAGTTAATGAGTACAGCGCAGATAAGAAAGAATAAACAATTTTTTTTGTAAAAATTCAATGCACAAATTTTTTTTTGTTTACTAATGGGTAACTCCCCCAATCCTGGAGGTTTTCCGAATTTTTGCAAAAAAATATTTTTTAATCGTGATCAATATTTTCTATCACATGTTTTATGTCTTGTGAAGTAATGTAATTCAAAGCGCATCGATTAAAACATCAATTTAAATTTCGTTCTTTTATTACACATAGGGACTGCCGAGATCAATTAGTGTTTATACAAGAAATATAGGTGCACCTCATAGATCACAAATATCAGTTTCTCGACATAAAAAAAAAAGTTTTTTAAAACATAGAAAAGAGACGGAACGTTATAACGCCTGAAAATAAAACCTATAAAGCGTAAGAACAAATTGCGTTATGTTTCTTACTCAGTGTCTTTTATCATCAACTCATTTAACACAGGAGGAAATGTACAAACAATAAAAGAAAACCAATTACATCATTGTGACATTTAATTACACCCATGATATTTCACAAAAAATTCAAAACCGGAATATCCGCGTCCTTTTCTGATTTTCTACCACGCATAAAAGGAAAATTCTTTGAACACAATTAATATTTAGATTCGAAGTAAAATGTATGTCAATCATTACATACACGTTTGATGAATGTTCTCAACAGAATCAATTATCTCGTACTTCATTAGATGAAGAGTTAATAGTTAAAAGACTTTAAGTGAATGTTTTCGACAACGTATCAAATCAATCTCGCGCCCCTCCGGTTAATAATCAGTTAGCGTTCTAGCTCACCCCAAAGTCATCCCGGGTTCTATTCCCGTAGCTTTTCACAGCAATGTCCCAGGTCACAGAGATGTGACGATTATAAAGCGAACCCTCCTTTTTCTAAGCAACACCTAATATCACTAACTCTAACTATAACAAACCACTCCTACTAACCCCTCCACGTGGGTGAAGTTGTTGGTAAACTCGGCTAACCGACCCACCTACTAACAACAGTCTCTACCACCCAACTCCTACCTACTATCGCTCCGTGTAGATAAGCTTCAATAGCACTAACCTACATTTCTTCCCATTTACAAATACGAAAATAGGCCCGGGTTTTTCTCCGCTTCTCCTTTGGGTAGAGGAGGATTTATCATACAGGTTCTCTAGGCTATTTAGTGTTTTCTTCTTCAACTCTTATGATTTTTAAACACTATACTCAGAATAATCTATAGTTCGATAATAACTTGTACATGTAATTTTTTGTGTTAAATTACAAACACATTGACATTCTATTAGTATTATAACTCGCAGCTAACTTTTTATCTTATCTAGGAATTTTTGCTGAAATTTTTGAATCCGCCTCTGCCTTAGGGCCCTTGATCGGAATTGGTGGGATGGTCCCTTGCTTGCTTCCGGAGAGTAAATTAGTTTACTGTCCTCCACGTGGTCATACGCAGTTTGTACTGTTTTTTGACAATAAATTTATTATAATAATAATAAAAAAATCAATCCTGTCCTAACCTGGTGCACTGGATATTTTATTTTCTAAGAACATCTATCGTTCGGTCGCACAGTGACGCAAACAAAGGAGCGTGACGAGGTGTCACCGCAGCGTTACGAGCGTGCATCGGGTGCCCGACACTCGTCCACCTTGCGACTCCGCACGTGAATATCTCATGGCGCCCACATTGCAACTTCTCGCGGCGAATGGTCCTCGGCATTTACGGTTCACCGACACCAATTGGGTGCGCGGCAACACAAAATGCATAACGCATGACCTACGCTGGGACGGATACCTCACCGGACGCGACCATTCAAACGGACAGTCCAAGAGCAAATAGGGAATGAAATATTACAGAGTTCGCTGTATGAATTTAGAGTTTATTCCAAGCAAGCAATTCCTCCGCTACAAATGCATCGATGTGCAGAAATATTCTCTGTTTAGTCAAAGTGACTTTTGCAACGTTCATTCACCGACAATTATTATTGCTTGGGGTTAATCAATCTACAAAATCATACATCATTGAATTACTTTGTTTCCGGGAAATCTTTCGTTTTAGATATCTGAACGTTTCATTGCATCGTTACGTGTACGAATATACGTTACAAAAGCGCTGTCCAAGTTATCGTAACCCGTGGGCCAACAAATACACTTCCAATCTATCGGTACGGGATGGGATTTGACTAAATGTTCGCCGTCCAATAAAAATTATAGGTCATATTTATTTATTTAATTGTAACGAGATATTTTGATTCTCATCGAGAAATGTATTTTATTTCAAACTGGAAAACATATTTCTCAATTTAAAAAAAAATGTTTAGAATTTAGTATTATAAAATGTTGTAATGTTGTTATGTGTAGTGGGGTAATTCCAAACACAAATTTTTATTTTCCCTCACCGGCCATGTCATGACAAATATTTATTCTGACCGCATAGATTTATAACATCAAGCTGTGCCCCTCAACGTTTGAGGTAAAATGTAATATAACTTGCGGGCCGTAAAAATATGACTTCAGGGTCCCTAGTTGGACAGCGCTGGTTTATATAATATTCAATTTCCATCTTACATCAACTTTATAATTATTCTTTACCAATCTTGGCTCTTACCATTCCAATTAACCCGCCAAGACGTGTGGTTTCTGATGCTTAACATCAAAGAGTTCGGTTATCAGTCTCTGCGAAGAAGGTCCGTACCAGAGTGCGTCTAGAAAGAGAGTGGCCGATCACCGAACGCCGCCATTTTCCCATCAAAATGACACATTATTCAAATATACAAATGAACGCTCTTTTTCAAAAAAGATTAATTGCTTATCTGTAGTTTCATTTGAAAAAATGTAAAAGTATTTCGGCACAAATTTATTCAGATATATTTAGAAATTCATCTGAATTTATTTGTACTTTCTCCAACTTGACGGAAAAACGGCGGGATCCTGTACACGCATCGACCACACACTGGTCCGTACGCGCCACGAACGCTGTCTGTCGGCGACTGCCTCGGAGCGAAGAGCCGCGTCAAGGGGAACGCCATCCAATCATGACACATCGTCGCGATCGGCACTTCATTTGAAGCTCACGCTCCCGCAAACAAAAACAGGCGAAGGTTGATACACGTACGCGTCATCAACACCAGCTACATCATTGGTTCTCTCTGCTATCAATCAGACGAGTAACTGTGTCCAGGGGCAGGCTAAGCAAAACTCCGACCTTGAAGAATTCTATCAGATGATTATTCTCGCAGAACGTTCTTACGAATTGAATTTCTATTTTCGAAAATTTTCTGAAAATTGTCATTAAATTATCAAGTGATGTTCTGAAAAATGTGTCTTGAAAGTAGCTCTCTTTTGAAATAATATTTACAGTTATACATATTTTTAAATATTCTATACTCTCGCCGAAAATCAAGCGATTAAAAAATATCGGTAATCGGTGATAATCTCGAAATAATGAAGTAAAGAACGTTTTTCTTCAGTAGCGGCAATGTTCGCTTGAAAATTGATTCGGTTTTACTTACAAATTAGAATTCTAATTGAAAGGTAATCATGGGACGTATCCACGAAGATATCATTAAAAATGTGACAAGTCTACAAAATAGAGTATTTAGATATAAAAGTCGGCAACTACCCATAAATCATCTAAAAGTTACATATTTTAAATTAAATCTATTATATTCCTAAAACCTAAGCGATTTCTGAAAGGTGACGCAGTAGTCATGGAAAAAGATTCGTTTATCACGCGAGAAACTTATCACAATCCACAATTTTTTTTCCAATAATAATGAAATTCTATTTACAGGATCAATAGTTGAAATTATGTTCTGATTTTCAAAATCTGCAACGTATATATCAAATTTTTCGAATAAATTGTTTAGTTTCCCGCCCCATTGTGAATTGACCTTCAACAAAGAATTGAAAATTTTATCGTTGTTGAGATACTCACTTGCTCGAGATGACATCGAAAACATAATTATTTCTTGAAAGAAATCTCAACTTGCAAAGAGTATTTCTATTAATTGTGTGCATAATTAACTTATAGTCTCTGTTATAAATAAAAATTGCAACACAAAATATTCCCTATCCCACAATGACAGATCAATGTACGAGTGAAAACAGCAGCAGAATCAGAATTAAATAATAATAATAAAAAGAAACTACCATATTTCATTGCAGCGTCATCTCATCACCGATTTCTACCGTGTCTATCCAATCACTAAAAATGATAAATTGAAAGGCGTTTCGATGTTGCTCATTATCAAAGAATGATAAATTGAATCATTCTTTGATAATGTTGCTAACGCTCCACAATTACAAAGCCTATCACTAAAGCTACCAAAACCAGTTATTCTATTAATTACCTTGATGGGATTACTTAATCAACGAAAGAGTTTTCAAAAAAAATGTATAGTGAGGATTTTATTTTCATTTCGAAACTAATTTTCCAAACGTGCAACAATTCGTGGTTTTTTGTTTGTTTGTAGAGATGGATCCACAAATGCATCGCACAAAGCGTTCCTTCCCGGCACTGCATCAGCGAAAATGAATACCAATGAAATAAAGTAAATGAGTATAAATTGAAACATATTAGTGTCAACGTCAACTACTTCCAGCCAATTGCAAGCGTAATAAACTAAACGTCTCTCTCGGGATAAATTTAGTTGTTTCGTTTTGTCTTGTTTTATTTTCAAAAACAACAAAAAACAAGACCATATCGAAAGAAAACAACACAAACTTACTTGAAATGTGGCGTAGGAAAAAGTGTGACGAGTATAAATATTTACACAACTGCAAAAGAGATTAAATTGGTCTCAAGCATCGTTCGAATTAAAAGTGGAGAAGCCAGGTTATTTCCCCGCTTTGACTTTTCCCCCCACATCTTAAGATTATTCCACCTCTCGTGATAAAAATAATAATAGAGAAAATAAAGTATTAATAATTATAGGTTAGCGTGCTAACAATGATTAGTGGAATGAATGTACAGCATAATAGTAAGGCACTCAAAATCTCTTTACGAAGAGAAAAATAAATGAAAAGAATAAAATACTCAACTCTATGAAACAGACACATCATATATTTCGAAAATTAATGAAGATATCAATATTAAATTAACGCGTAATTTTGGGTCCTAAGTCAGAAATGTAAGAAATATGTTATTTCAGTATTTCATTATTGGTATCACTGGATGTACGGGCGTTATCATGATAAATAATAAAATTAGACAAGTTTAAAACACGTCATCACACACAGAGTATAAATATTAAATACAAAATTAAAAACCTAAAAGGATCTTATAAATGTCCCTCCCTCTGAACAGTGGCGGATCCACACCGTAGTCGGGGTGGGGGTTGGCGGTTAACCGAGGCCAAAACAGATTATTTTTTATATAAAAACAACTCATCACATAGATAACAACAATAAACAATATTAAATAGTAACCAAATTTATTAATTGTTTAAAGTGGCAAAGTATGTCTTTATGTGTTGCGAGTTCAGGTCCAGTGGGGGGAGGGGGAAGCTATAGTCCCATAGATCCGCCACTGCCTCTGAATATGATGACACTTTCATAATGTTTTAGAGTATGAAAAGACAAGCTTCAGTGTCCCCCACCCCTAACCTCTATATTTCTTTTATTGGAACGTACAACGAAACGTACCAAAACCACACCACCAAAAAAAGACATCGCTTCGTGTTTTTTTTTCTTTTTTTCGGCCAGTAAAGCTCTCCGATATGGCACGAGACGTCGTGACAAACATGGTGGTTGACAGACTCAAGGAAGCACGTAACGAGCAACCAGAGAAGCACCGAAACACGAGAAGCGGCGGCTCCAGCAGCAGTTGTAAGCGCTTACGTCATCGTAGCAGGGCTGCCGACGCTGCATAGTGGTCACGTCACGTGATGCAGGGACGAAGCAACAGCTACGACACAAGTTTGTGGATCATGCGTCACAGGAGAGGATTGTAGAGTACAATATATATACGAGATATAAAGAACTCAACACCAGAAAGATTGGGAGTCCGGGAGAATACTGCAAACCTTCAAAAGAAGCTAAATGTCTCTAGTCAATTACGGGGGTCAGAAAGATTATCCTTAAAAAACGTATGCGGAGACTTACACTAAAATGTTGTTTCAAACATTTCTAATCACTTCTGTGCGCGGCTAACTCAATCATCCTTCAACACAGAGCAAAACTATTAAAGGAATGTGAAATTTTGACAGGATGTTGCATTTGAATTGTAGATGCTCCCCAAGAAAGAGTGTTTCGAAATGATTTACAATAAAATATTTTCTTCTTAATATCTGCTAGACCTGAGTCAGCGTAGCTCAAATGCTTTTGGCTGAGATGCACCGAGATACTCAGTCTGCTATGAAACAAGCGATGGGTCTAACCTGGGGAGAAACCCTCCGTGAACCCCTTAGGTACCTTCGGAGCCTGTAGTTTATTTTATTTCTTTATTTCTTTTATGCCTTTTTGGCGAGGTTCAGGCCATTAGGGCTGCTCTTCCACCTAACCGTAGGGCTTGGGTGAGGGAACTGGAAAGGACAGATGTTGGGTTGCCGGGGAACTTAATGGTACAGAACCGAGATTTGTCTGGAGTAGGTGTGGGAAACTCCAGTTGAACACCTCCCCTAGTTCGGCCGAGCAGGGTTTGAACCCATGCTCTACCACTCAGCGAGATCGTGGAAGCGATGACGCTGCCACTACACCAGCGCTGTTGTGAGAGTTTCAATTTTTTTGGCTCGATCTAACGAATAAAATAAAATATCATCACGACCGGAGTATTTTTATCTACACTTAATTCTAACGAAGTGTACACTCCATCATATCGACATAAACGTACGAGTTTATATTCATACAAGCGATCAGTGGCGGATCTATGGGGGAGAGGGGGGGGCTAAAGGGAAAATTATTTGTTATTCGAATTGTTATTGTAACTAATAATATAATTGTAATTGTTTTTAATAACACATTAATAAAATTAATAAGACCATATTAACAAAATTAATAATACCATATAAATATATTTAATAACTAATTGTTATTGCCATTAATAATATCAGATTGTTAATTATTTATTTGATGCAATTTATTTATCAAATGTAATATTTATAAAAGCATAATTTTTTATCAAAAATGCTCTCCCTTGATTACAGTCCATCCTGGCCCGGGTTTTTCTCCGGTTTTCCTTCGGGTAGAGGCGGATTTANGCGATGATATGAACCACGCGTCTAATCCCGTAGTGAGCTATGAAACACACTCCGAGCCCCCGAGTTAGTTGGTTCCGCTTAGGGCCATACGGTGTTTCTCATACAGAGGAACATAAACAGAGGGCTCCACGACGAAGCACGCGTCTGCGCTTACTACGGCATCTTCGCTCATCAACCTGCTTGCGCTTAGAGCGGCTAAAAAACTGTGTTTGTCACACGTACTGTTTAAATATATTAACAAAATATCTCACGAACGTGAAACGGATCAACTGTGTTCTTGCAAAAGAAAATGAGAGAAAAACGAAATCTGAAGAAGTAATCTAAAATTTCAAACGACTCTTCATAAGGGAAATTGTAACTAAAACGCGAATTACCAGAGCAGAAAAGCACTTATGTTAATCGCAGATGTGAATCTCGACTCGTCGACTGGAGTTTACTAAGGTGTCCGCGAGAATTCAAAACATTTAAATCAGAGAACGTAAATTTCTTCAAACACGACACCGATTTCCGCTCAGAGAAGTAATTGTTATCACTTATCTGGAAACAATGTCTAATGAATGCATAAATAAGTACAAAATCCTTCATTATCTCGACGTGCAATAAAACGATCCTCAGCCACGATGAGTCCACCTTCCATGAAACAAAGTGAAATAGAAAAAAGAATGCAATAACCTCCGAACTAAACCATCGTCCGGAGACACATTTGAAGAGTTGTTGAACGTCTCGAAGCGATGACATCATCCTCTGGCTGAAAGTGACACCAGTCGTAAACTGCTTCACGCAACACACAATGAACTACACTCGATGTTTTTCAGACATCAAGACTATAGAAAAGGGTGCAGAGTGAATTTTAACCCATTCTGACACTCTCAGTAAGATCTAACATTTAAGAATGGTGATGTCTTGGAAATAATCGACAAAATAAACGACGCACAAAATAGTACTACTAATCTGTGGCATAACATGTTTGAGCTTTTCAGTGAATGAAAACGAACGAAAATTCGTTAAAGAAAGAATTGATTTTCATAAAATCAGTCATGACCGCAGGACCTGAGGTCAACTGTCATTTGATGTGATTTCAATTCTTGATGATTTCGAGGGTGAGACATTTATTAAATCCACAGAGTTAAAGCAAACTGTGGAAAATGGACACTATTAGATTAATTAAAATTATAACGCTGATAATATGAACATTTATTAATAAACATTTATTAAATACACAGATTTAAAGCAAACTGTGGAATATGGATACTATTAGATTAATTAAAATTACAACGCTGATAATATGAACACTCGTATGTATTGGCCCGCTCAAACACAAATTTACGGCGCATCGGATCGTCACGTGAATAATTGCTTGTGATAACATACTCTCCACAAATGAAAACAAATTTAAATGATAGATCTGACTGTCGCGTTATGAAAATTGAAATTTCACAATTAAATCGCGAGTTCATGAACATGGTTAAATCAAGAAACAGGAGCAAATGCTCATACAAGTTTAATTTCACAAACACAGCTCATCCAAATAGAGAAGTTTGAAATCACAATAGAACTTATGCTGATAGAAATGAATAAACCGGAGAGATTTTTAGACAGATATCAAAATAGAACTTTATGATATGATCTAACATTTTGAAGAACCAATTATAGGGATTGTTCAAGTGCACTGCAAAGGACGCTTAATAATGATCGAACAAAAGAGCGTTAAAAAGTAAACCTGATGTAGTATATACTAATACTCTTTCCGAACACACAATAAAAAACCAATAAGTCGCTTTTACGAATTTTCAAAAGTTTAATTTCGGAAAATTTCGCATGAAGTACCATTTATATTCATGTGTTAAAACACAACTTCAAGCAGATACCATGATAAATGAAATTCGCCACGTACAGAGGGTCGGAATTCAAACATTGCGTTTTCTTCGGTAACAGAAGCCCCACCAAAAAAATATTTCAGTCAATTATCGATATCGAAAATGTTCACGATGACAGAACTTTCGACGTACATGAAAAGGTAAAATAAATCGTGAATTTAGTGTTATTTCAATTCTTTTGATTTTTAAGCACTATACTCAGAATAATCTATAGTTCGATAACAACTTGTACATGCAATTTTTTGGGTAAAATTACAAACATATTGACATTCTATTAGTATTATAACTCGCAGCTAACTTTTTATCTTATCTAGGAATATTTGCTAAATCTTTTTGAATCCGCCTCTGCCTTAGGGCCTTTGATTTGGAATTGATGGAATACGTCCCTTGCTTGCTTCCGGAGAGTAAATTAGTTTTTTTTTCCTCCACGTGGTCATACGCAGTCTGTACTGTTTTTTGACAATAAATTTATTTATTTAAATTTATAATAATAATAATAATAATAGCAGCAATAATAAAGGCGAATAAACGTCATATAATCATTAGAGATTTAGGAAAGAAAACTTGTCTGTTGATTGATGTATCAATAATTCGAACCAGAATGCTATGTCAAAAGAAGCGGAAAAAAATTGAAATGCAGAAATCTTTCTGACGAAATGAGTAGAATCCGGGGCGTTAAAAAATTCCTATTACCGTTGGGGTTTTGAGAATGTCCACACACACAAAATAAATAAAGACTCCGGGTAAAACTAAGGACAGTGAAGTGAAGGAAATTGCGTAACTGGGAGTAGCTCACGTCTGGCGCAAAGGAGCTTCGAAAGCATGATATCCATACGTATGATCCTGAGGAAGCTGCTTTCAACCTGGACTGGTTAACAAATGAAGCCTTCGCTAACATATAGACGTAAAGAAATCATGATAGTAGTATATTACGCTTGTACATCTGAATATACGGAAACATGTCCATTGCACTTCGAAGCCGCATCCTAGTTAACAGAGCAACGCCGATTCCCACGCACATAACCAGAGTATCGATGTGATGTGGGGGGAACACGAGCGCACAGTATGGGAACAGTGCAGAGTATTGACCGAAGGGTATGGGATTGTTTATTTCGTAGTGCGATTAGGGCCAGAGTGTTTGCACAGAACGAACAGTTTGCGCGCATACAACGCAAACATATTTGCAAAATGGATTTTCGGGCGTTATACGATTCAATATAAACCCCTCATGATGCGAAACGGACATTCAACGTATTCCTACCGTACGCAATTATGACCAGGTGTCTGTACCGCGATATACAAAATACGGAAAGTACACGTAAATATTTGTTTTTTACTTTTAGGCGTAGGTAGCATAGAAAAGTCTTATCGGGAAAATAATATTGAGTGAAACAATAATAATGCAATTAGCATTCGCCAAGATCCAGACTAGGAACATATAAATGGTTTTTAAATGCTTTCTTCAGTGCAAATGTGATTACATGTGGTCTGAACATTGGAGGCTGTTGATTGGATCAAGTATTTCTGCAAATCTGTCAGACTATCAATTTTAAACGTTCTCTTTTCTGCTTCTTCTTCTTCTTCATTTTGTTTTGTGTTTTGTCTTTTTCTTAATCATTAAACAACAGAGACATAAATGAAAACCTCAGGCTCTTGCCTAGGGCTCTTGTCTATTGAAATACTTAATCTCGAACTTAAAGAGTTACGATTTATAAACAATATTTTCCGAATAATCTATAGTTCATAATAATAATTACTAGTCACCTGACTTCTTTGTGATTTATTCAATCGAATTCTGTTAATATTATAACACATACCGAACTACTTTTATTGTTATTTTAGGAGTGTGCTGAAAAATGTAAAATCCGCTTGGCCCATGATCGGAATTGATGGAATGGTCCCTTTCTTTGCTCCCGCAGAGTAAATTAGCTTATTGTGCTGTTGTTATACGCAGTTTGTAAGCGCTTTTTGACACTAAATTTATTATATTTATTCATTGTGGACTACACACTATAACCCTCTTCCATGATCAAAAATACACTTGAACATTGCTATGATAATGATAATAAGCAAACCTTTCCTAATCCTCCGTCCCCTCAAACGGATTTCTTTTTCATTATATTTATTGTTAAAGCGTTTCGCGGCCATTTGGCCATTACCAGGGTACATTATCTCATAATTTTTACATCACGTTTTATAAACCATTTTCTTACTTCTCTCGTCTCTTAAAGAGTCTCTGCTCGTCACTGCACGAGGTGTTTCCGTCTCTGACCACGAGGAGGTAGGAAATAGTCTACTATCTTTCTATAGCTCGTAGTGCAACAGTTTTATTCGCATATTGTTCAAGTGCAGCGTATAGGGTTTTTGTTTATATCAAATTTGACCAACTTTTCCGAACAAAAACTCCTTCCTCCTTCAGTATTTTGTACCATACCGCTCTTTCTTCGTCTGTTACCGGACAATTGAGAAGTACCTGCGGTGGCGCAATTGAATAGTACCCGCCCAGCAGGTGGTAGTGTTGTGGCTCATCACCACGTCAACCCGGGTTCGATTCCCGATGGGGCTTTTCACATTAATGTCCCAGTAGCTGTGACTACTGAAAAGAAAACCTTCCTTCCTCTATCCGCCTCCTGGTATAAATAACTAACTATTACTACCTACTTCTAGTAACCCCTCCACGTGGGCCAAGTTGTTGGTAAACCCATCTAACCTGCCCACCTATACTACTACCATTCTACCCTCATACCTCCTATCACTCCATGTAGATAAGCTTCAATAGCACTACGCTACATTTCCCATTTTCAAATACTGCAATAAAAGAATTCAATAGTATATGCTCAACTGTGTCGTCTTCTTACGTGCACCAGCATTTCTTCGAATGAGCCCCATCTATATACATTGTTAGCACCACGGGCTGTACATATCTCAATTAAACTCATCCATGGATATCAACATTTGATGAAACACGCCTATCCCAATCACGCAAGTATCGGAAACACGAAAACACACTCCAGTAGCAGCAAAACGCCGCGAAACAGCGCTACACTCAATGATGCGCAAAACGCGCCGCTCAATTTCACGACGTCATTCCGGAAACTGAAACAAATGCCGGCGAGAGAAAACAGCGACGGGTGAATGTTTGCCGCGTTACATCTGCATTCGTTCAAATACAGAGCGACATTTCGAATTCCACACGGATGAATAATTCTTTAGCATTACAATTCCCCATTTGAAGAAGCCGATGAGAAAAATGAATTTCACAGTGCAACCTCGAATATCCGGATCCCATTCGGGTAATCAGCGTTATTATCAAAAAACACTTTTAAATTTACAATTAGGGTCTACATGTTTAATTTTTTAGGCACAGTTTTCTGTGTGCGAAAAGGCCTGCTGCTTTATTTACTTAATTTAATAAATTTAATTTGAACTTATCATTGCAGTTAATAGTACAATTTTCTTTCTTTTCTTTTTTTTGTATTAAGTGTTTGGAAAGTATTTTTGAAGTCGCATAAGAATGAATACAGGGATGTTCTGAATACATCGAATATTGAATATTGGTCAAATAATGTGTCTAATACTCGAGTCAAGTAATGTACATGTTGCTAGTTAATTGCATAGTTTGATAAATGCTTGGGATAATAATCTGTGGAAGTATATTTAAGTAATTGTTTCAAAACATCTCTCTAACACCTGAATCAAAATATTTATCTTATCATAGCTTAATTAGAAATAACTACACGATGGTTATCACTGAATACGTAACAATTCACATACTGCAGTCGTGCTCACCACCCGTTCCCACGTACAAATAAAAATTTTTATTTCATTACATGCGTAATAAGAGAACTATTTGCTTTGCGCATCGCAATATTTAGGAAGTAAATTGAATCTGTTCTTAATGAACGCAATAGGAAGAATATTAAGAACCTTTCACGCGCCGTATACTGCACGCATAGCGCCTGGCGCACTCCAAGCTCACAAACTATCTAACAACGTAGCTTCAAATAGGAGGAATGAACAGCGAAGACCCAGAATTAACGTAAGATCTACGCAATCTGCGCACAGACCGCGCAATGTGGCCAATGTGCACTCGAAACATGAATATTTAGATTTCGACGTGGTGATCTCCCTCCCGTACGTCTTAATCATATATTTTTGAATATTATAAAACAGAACTTGCCCTTTCTGGATTTTTTAAAATTCTTACTCCAAACTCTATGATCATATGAAAATTAACACACTCCGAAAACCATTCTCATCTCTGTAGAAAACGACCGTGAATATTTCATATATGTATTGTATGCGCTGTACAATTAGAAGTTAAGTTTTTGCAGATGTCCCTAGATAAAGATGTAGGGACATTCCCAAAAGAGGTGTCTACTACAGGCTACTTTTGTGGACATAAGTATTGTTTTTATTTTAAATTTTTTTTAAAATAATAATTGGTTCTTTTGAATACATACACAAGTTTATGTTTTATTGTGTACGATTATCATATTCATCTGTCGACATTCTTTTAATTCAATTTTGTGAAAAATTCTCCAAAGAAACCAATGAAAATTTCCGGGCGCCACTGGGAAAGTTAAGCAAACACTAAATTAATCCACAAACTGAGAATTATGACGAAACGTTCATTCAGAACGAAAGGATTCAAGATTATGAGATTAAAGGAGAAGATTTATCACGAACATACACTACATTCACAAAATCCGAAATTACAACAACCCCGCTCATTTACAAATCCGCGAAGAAACATAAGATTTGATAAAATTAAGTCCTCGTTGAAAAGATCATATGGAGATACTAATAGCGTGAAGATGTTAAAGCATACTTAGCGTCAGGAGAAGGGAAACAGCATCCACAACAAAATGTCCGTCGGAAGCAACCACAATCATTAACATCGCTAATTGTGTCTCTCCGAAAAAAAGCAACGAACCAGCAACACGAACAAAAGAGACACGGCGACCGCACTGCGAAGCGATGTGCGCGCAGGAGAGGACAGAGGAGATCGTGGCACGGGCGCAATATAAATTCTAATAATCCCGCTTCGCTGACCACACACACATACTCCCATCGCACACGCTCACTCGTATGCATCCAGCGACCAACTTCACGTCACGGACACTCTCTCCTCCCGACCTATGACGTCTNACTCTCACAAGGCTCGACCTTTTTAAGTTTGTTTCATGTCTTAAAATGAGACTTAAATAAACATATCACATTTTAAAAACATTTGAGAGTTCGCTAACAAACTTCAAATATTATCAAATTTTGAAATTTAAAAGGTTGGTGTCGACGCTTAAAATATATTTTAAAAGATTCAAATTTTTATGGAAAATTTTAATGACCTAGAACAAAATGGGAGGATGGCCTGTACAAATATCACAAATTGATTTTTTCAGAACGACCCCACCTTACTTTTTTTTGCATCACATGACCCTTTAGTGTTTTTTTTTTTTTTGTGTGTGGGGCTTTAGGGCTCGTCAACATCGAGGTCATTAGAGCCCTAAAAACTTGTACAGGTAGGGAAAATGCAGTTACGCACTAGAAAGAGCCAACATGACATTCCCCGCGTGTGGGACTCAACCATATACCCACTAAAAACCCTCCTGAATTACAACTCAAAACTCAAATCCCAGCATATCTCAAGTCTTTACTTAAAACATTATTTAAAAAATGAGAGGAATGAGGAAAATGAAAAATACCCTAGCCCTAATAGCGTCGGGATCGAAAAGAACAAGAGGTGACGAAGGGAGGTCAGGAAAGAGAAAGGAAGGAGTCTTACACAAGTAAGTGGAAGTAATACCAGACTCAGCTCGGGGCCCCGTGTTCGCCAAACACGTACTTACTAGATGTAAGTCCCCTGGGGAGTGCCCCTTTAGGATTGATGTGGCAGTATTGGAACAATCAAATTATAATGTAGACATACGTATAATTTAGGTTTTGTATTTGACATTTTAAGTAGACGTATGGTACGCTCATCACATCTCTATTCACGACGTTTACGCGACACAACAAATTACAACATACTATCGACATAATCAATGTGACAGATTAAAAACAAATCAACTGAAAAGTAAAATGAACGACCAAAAATTGAAGGAAGCCTCGCTCCATCCCTTTGTAAATTCAAAGAACTTGCTGCAAATTTAATAAACAAATCTTTGTTTTAATAAACAGATGTTTATTTTTTTAAACCAATTTTGTTCACAATAATTTGGTTCCTGATCTAATATACTAACATAACTTCAATTTATTAAGTGATCATCTACACACGTAATGATAAAACATTACGATGTACTGTATAATTTTACTTAAAAGGTCAATAACACAACAACAAAAATGATACAAAACAAATAAAACTTACAATTCTTGCAAAATTCGATTTTTGACGCATAAAAAATTTAAATTATAAATATTTGACGTGGAGAAACAAACGAAATAAAGAAAATGAACACGGAAACAAAATACTTGAGTAACAAATTACAAATAATTTTACAAGAGAGATATTTACAGATACTTCCACGCGTAGTTTCTAATCTTTATTTACGGTTTAACCAAATTCTTGCACTCGAGCACCATACGTCGATTCGATTCCCGAGCTTCTGAAAATCGGGTAAGGACTCTGTTTCGTACATCTGAGCCGACCAACCGTTTCTCCTAATCTTGAGCGCATCACATAAGGAAGTGCAGAGAGAGATCGACCAACTGCGAAAGGAATTCCAATAGAAGGCGGTTCCTCCCACAGCTTCCCAGCAGACGAGGAACTCATAAAAATACCATACATTTCATTCCGCAGCGTTTCTATCGCGAATTTTCTTTTTAATTTCTCCCAAACAAAGAAAACGTATTGCAATCATACAGTGGTACACTAAAACCACTTCACATACTTTCGTATATGGCCAATTTCGCGTCAAATAGACCATGACAAGTCGGAATATTTGGCAATTTCCCATAATATACGAAAATTTGAAAGGCACATTACGCGAACAACCGACGTAATAAATACGTATTTTTAGTTTTATTTAACGTTCGCCTCAAAAACTTGTCGATACACAAAGGAATAATGTTAAGAAAATTTTAAACCGTAAAATGAAAATGTACGAGCTCATTTTGAGATCTTTAGTTCGATCAAAAGTTCGAGTCATTTTTGAATTTCTTGGAAACTCAATTTTACAACTCCAGAAAATGTAAAATATTTAATGAGTTTTTGGGTCAATTCGTGTTTGAGAGGAGATCAAGAAAACATTGAGATCTTTTAGTGAAAAACTGATGAAAAGCTAAAATGCAGTTAAAATTCGCAAAAACATATTAAGGGTTGAAAAGATTGGTGACACCTAACTACCAGACATAGAAGACGATGAAACTATTTTGCAAAAGACTGTCACAACAATCCATACAACTCTGGCCCACTTGGTGTGAAATTATCTATATATGAGTAACAAATTGGATTATTTGATTTATATAAGTTTCGCAGGCGTCACTATAGTATGTCAAAATGAAATAATGAAATAAAAATTAAAAAAAAATATTTATTTTGGACTGAGGGGCGATGAAAATTAAAAGATCCTTCAAAGCGACGAGAACGAAGTTGTAGAACATTGAAATACTTCTCGACATAACAAGTTAATCAATAAATACAATTTCGCGAAATTAACGGTACGTTGCAATTAACGGCACGTAATTGTAATCCATCGTGGCCCCGGTTTTGCTCCGAATTTCCTTCGGGTAGAGGCGTATTTCTTATACAGGTTCTCTAGACTTCTGTCAAGGGAAATAATACATCGAGAATTTAGTGTTATTTCAATTCTTATGATTTTTAAACATTATACTCTGAGTAATCGATAGTTCGATAATAATTTGTACATGAAAAATTTTTCGCGTTAAATTACACACATATTATTCTATTAGTCTCATAACTCGCAGATAACTTTTTATCTTATCTAGGAACTTTTGGTGAAATTTTTGAATCCGCCTCTGCCTTAGGGCCCTTGATCGGAATTGATGGAATGGTCCCTTGCTTGCTTTCGGAGAGTAAATTAGTTTATTG
>NNCF01126490.1:1033467-1044217 GCA_002313205.1 Laupala kohalensis
CAGAAGCACATCGCTTGAGGTCGAAAACATCTTCTCAAAACAAAGCGAAGAAAACACGGAGAGAGCTGTCTAATAAATTTCTCTCGCAAATTCCGCAACGCACAATTTCGTTTCACCGCGATGTAATTCACATTTTACTAAATAATGCAATACCGCGTTGCGCGCTGATATTTTGTAGAGCGAGCGCGTATAAATGGAATGTTCACACCAATAATTAAAGATTTAATGAGTTCTGTGGCGAGTTTAAGAGTTCTGCTCAACGAGTTTTTAGGGTTACATGAAGGAAGTCCACGTAATCACGGATAAATAAATAAATAAATAAATTTATTGTCAAAAATGCAGGACAAACTGCGTATGACCCCACAGAATAAACTAATTTACTCTCCAGAAGCAAGCAAGGGAGCACCCCATCAATAATGAACAAGGACCCTAAGACACCGGCGGATTTAACAATTCGGCTCACTCCTAACCCGAAAAAATATTTCGGTACGTGTTATAATATTAACATAACACCAACAAATCTGTATTTAATGAAACACAAAGTTATTTCACAAGTACTTTGTATTATTATGAAACTATAGACCATTTAATACGTATTGTTGATAAATCGTAACTATCAAATAACAGAGAATTCGAGATTTATTATTTCAATAGATGCAGTCCTTAGACAAGGAAAACCGGAGAAAAACCTGGGCCAGGATGTGACGACGGAAGCTGTTCGTACGTCGAGAATGATGACTCTTCTATTACGCTGTGAGTCAACGACCCCAGAAAAAGAGCTTTCACTGCAATTGCCCATTTCGTCGGTTTATAAAAACTTTACCACAACCCCTCAATAATTTATGTAACGCGCCAATAAAGATTAATTCTCTGCAATCAAATGAATTATTTATAACTCATACCACGAGAAATTTGTACGCCACATTAACACATTTATTAACGTCAATGTTTCACAATTTGTTACGAATTTGTAGCATCCTAATTTCGTTGAACGCTTATTTCAAAACTCCGCAGTATAATGATGACAAGTGACTTGTGTTAACCCATAAATTATAAGCCGCGCCGCGCGGTAGCACCGCGTCGGCGAAATTGCAGTTGAACTCGTCGCCAAACTCCGGTGTACACTGCATCGCATTATCCCGACAACAACGAACGGTTCCAAGAAAGTAGTTCCACGCCAACGCCCTGTGGGAGGGGGGCAGCGGTGCGCCAGCCTCCGCACCAAACGACTGACTTCCAATTCAGTTATGCGTGTAATTTAAATGCGAGAGAGAGAGAAACTTGAAACGCGCCACACAGTGGAGGGTTCTGTGGACGACTAACTATGCGCAACTCGCGAACGATGACACGTCGGAGGCAACAAGAGGTGTGGGGCCGGGGGTGGGGGGTGGGGGGTGGAAGAGCGAATGAGTCTCGAACATTATGCTCTTCCGTCATCGTATTCACTTTGCTTCTCTCGACAAGAAACTCTTAATCCCGCCTTCATGGAACATACAGCTACGTCATTGCGGCAGAGTTCGTCACTGAAATAAAACTATGGAAAGTATTATTTTACTCTGGATTTAACTATCAGACAGTTTCTGATTTTGAATTTCGTTAAAATAATTATTAATTCCATCGTTCATAAATTATGTCAAGCGATCTTTGAAGATTTTCACCCCACCCCACCCCGTGTCACGCTACGTCACGTTGTTCCAAACCCCTCATCGTGACGTCAAAACACGACCTCACGCGTTCCACCGTAGACAGTAATTACCTCCGTAACATCATAATACGCAACACAGTAATTACATGAGAAAATATAATCGAGGTGTCGAATGGAGAATGTGGTGCGTAGGGGATTATAAGACTCTTGTTTTCATAGTAGGAAAATTTGTCTCAACTGAGACAATTGTCAATTTTTGTGACCTCTCGCTTTCTAAACCCCCTTGCCCCCGAGACCGTGACGTTATTTATGAACGATCCCTTTCTTGAATAATCCAAGTCTTGTTCAGCGCGTCAATTTTCAGGTTACCAAGATTCAGGTACCATTTCCCTTAATATTATGCTACAATAAATTTAGAAATTTTTACTCACAACTTCCGAGTACGTACTGGTGGAGGCGGTGCAGTGGATAGCGCACCTGCGGTCAGAGCAGAAGGTCCCGGGTTCGAGTCCCGGACCGTCGCAATTTTTACCTGGCAGTTGACGTTGCAAATTTAGATATGATATTAAGGAATTGTCAGATTGCAACTTCGTTCTTACTTACAATCTGAAAATACTTAGTCTACTCATACACGGAGACTCCCACAAGATGAACGTGAAATTTAGGAACATCCGAAAGGTTGCATCAAAGATTGAAATGTTCCAATACGACAACACGATGAAGAAAGCCTAAAGAAACTGCAATAAAGTGTATTTCGGAAATGTAATAATGTTACCCAGCACAGTCCATGATACTGAGTGGCTTAAAATCGACCGAATGGAATCCCAACATGGTATTGCGTTGCAAATGACCCCCCACGGCAAATTACACAAAACCACAGTCCGAACATGTATCCGCCCAATTAAGCTCTCATTAGGACACTTAAATGAATCCTGGCGTTTTTACAATTCAGACGCGTTAAACGGCGCGTAAATAAAACGACACGCGCACTCAACGATATCGTTTCACTATACCTTCACAGAAATTAAATATCTATAAATTACTCTTTGTTCGAATAGATGAACAGGAAATGAAATCGCAACCATGTCGTAACCAAGAGCAAACACAATTACAAGTGCGTTCATTTTCATGATTCATCTCTGCCGAAACACTAAATTGTGGGTCACCGAAAACAACACAACCGTAGGAATGCAACGAACAATAAATACGTCAGGTAATACAACGCTCATTGCGAATCAATATTCGACAGCCGAACAGCAGAATGATTACACTGTTTACAGAAAGATCGAACTACTACTGTAAACGAGAGAAATTACTATTTTCGTATGGGAAAACGTAAGATCTTAAGCACTTGGGAACAAACGCGAAATACTTCCTTACTTCCTTTTTTATCTTATGAGTGTGTTAAAATGTTAAATTCGGCTGTCTTCGGGCCCTTGATGGGAATTGATGGGATGGTCCCTGGTTTGCTTCCGGAGAGCAAATTAGTATATTGTCCTCCACGTGGTCGTACGCGGATTGTAAGTGCATTTTTGACAGTAAATTTATTTATATTTATAAGTAGAATATCGGAGAATTACAATCGGAGAAGCCTCTTTGCGATGTTAAAAAATTCTATAAATTTAATTTAATGCGCAGAATTAAGCACGTTAATATGTTCACTTCTTATCTCTCACTGAACACCCGTACTATTATTCGTTCAAGCTCCGTTCCACGCCAGTATTTATGATCGGATTTATCTATTATCCGTAATAAATTTAACGGTTAGTAAAAACACAACACTGGATAACGTGCCAAAATTTTGACATGCTTTAAATCTTCATAAGGATCACTATTAACAACACAAGATCGTTTTCCTTTACATACAAGAGACAAGAAAAAAGATCCTGCTGACACCATCATAAATTTAGAGAACGATGAAAGTTATATCAATGTGCAGTACGTTCTAATTCTATAACAAAATTCTTGCTCTAGAACGTGACACAACTCTATACAATCATTCCCACCTAACGGAAGCCGTGACCACATGTCCCAAGAACAACCCCACCCTCATATTCCCCACAGTGCCCTGATGCGAGCAAATCCCCGAAGCACGACAACGGTCGTCAGCAGAGCAATAATTCCTGCATGAATTACATCAACCATTCGATTCAAAAAATCAATAAAATAATCGGAAAGCGATATCCGACCAAAGCGTTTCCGCCATGCCGCGCCTGTCGTACAACATAATAACGGCTTCCATCCACCCCAGATTGCGGGCGGGGGACACTTTGTTCACATTCAGGTAATAAATTACACCCCAAATTTCAATCAGCCCTCAATTGAGTCGTCATGTTGTGATAAACACGTAACAGCGACGGCTTCTATTTGAATACGAACGACGCCGGCCCACAAGGGGCTCCAGACAATGCGTCCATTGTGGGGCAAGGAGAATAACGGGCGTCGCGGCTACAATGCGCTTATTGGGGGAGGATTTATGCCTCGCTGACAGGAGAAGCGGAGACTGAGGCTCATTGGACGATCAAGGCACGCACTTCGTCTCCATTGGTCTAACAGGGCGTCCCGCAACGATACGTCGTAGATGGGAAGAAGCGTTCCCTGGAATATCACCTTCACACGGTGTCTTGTGTCAATGTCCACCAACAGTCTATCTGGACTATCTGGAAGCCGCCAAAAGATAACTTTCCTTTCATTTGTAGTATTTGTAAATGGGAAATGTAGCGGGATATTGAAGCTTATCTACACGGAGTGATAGGAGGTAGGAGTTGGGTGGTAAGCTATTGTTAGTAGGTGGGCCTTTTAGCAAGGGTTTACCGACAACTTAGCTCTTTTGGAGGGGTTAGGTGGAAGTGTTTGGTAATAGTGAGAGTTATTGATATTAGCAGGAGGTGGATAGAGGAAGGTGGGTTCGCTTTTCAGTAGCTAATCACAGCTATATGAACTGAAACATTAATATGAAAAGCTACATTTTTTTTTCTCGCCCCACCGGGAATCGAACCCGTGATGTCCTGGTGACGAGCAAGCTCGCTAACATTTTAGCCATCAGAGAAAGGTCAACTACGAAGAGCGATACGCGTGGTAATGTAAGAGTCATTTTGTTTTAGGAATGAAATCCTGAAAGCAAAAGCACGAAAAGCGAGTGCAATTAAATGAAATTCAGTAAAATTCTTCCGCATTTACAGCGAATATGGCCGCGGCCGATATCGGATAAATTCCGTTCTAGTGGAGCGTTTTAATTGTTGGACAGGACGCGAGGAGCATCCCGCTCTCATCGGCTTCACATTTCATTCAAGGAAGGCGTGTTAAAACTCGGAACGAAAACTAAACAGACATTTCTACAATGGTATTCTCTGTATTCTTCCGGTCACGTCCAACCATTTCGTGTGGTCACGCGAGAAAACAAATAATGGAGAGAGAAAAATGCAATTATGAGAGATCCACTTCATATTAATAGGTCTACAATGAACCGAAAGGCAGTTCTTCTGAACCACTTAAGTATTTCATCTCTCACTGAACTGATAGGTCACTACTAATCTCTTATTGTACTAAAGACAATTCTCTTGAGGATTCACTAGTCGAGCGAGCCCATGATAGATCTCAACACGGAAAGCAGACCTACAACGCGAATAATGTTACATGCTTAATTCATCAGTAATTTCAAATTGATTCAACTGAATAATTCAGTTTTTAGAACAATTCTGAAAGATATCAAATTAGAAGGAATATTTTTTGTCTTTTATTTTGTTATAGATATGAATTACAGTAGTATTCCCTTGGAGGAAATTTAAGTCATCATTTCATAGGTACAGGGATAAAAATCTTTAAGATTATGTAAACGTTCTTGTTGTACTATTTGGTTTTAATTCTTTCGCAATTGTAATTCAAAATGTGCAATTTACACCTGTTTCTTAAATTGTAAACAATTAATAATTCTCAATATTGTTAAGATACAACTTTCGAATGTGAGCTGGGAAAGCGCATTATATAGCTACCAGTAAACATGGCCGCTACCACAAGAATCTATAAATTAAGTGTTTTCTGCGACACATTGTTCGACATAGGTTAATCATATTTCCTAAAGATGAGAGACTTCAAAACGTGGATGAAAATTGGCGAGATGTGAATGTGAATGCATGAGAGTAGACCATGCCATAAGATCTATTTTCAAACATAAGAGCGTTATTTAAATAATTTCTTTGACATTTTTATTTAGATTCCATGTTACAAGGAATGGTAAAAGGAGGGGTTTAACGAGGGTGTGGTTTAAGCTTGTACGGTTTTTTCGACATGATTCGCTATCTCGGAAATGAAATTCACTACAACTCTCCAAATGTGTTTTCACCTCTTTACCCAACATGCTTTGCAATTCAGCAATTTTTTTACGGAATTCACTGACTGAAAACACCAGGGGTTTATTTATGTTAACTTAAAATGTAAATGTTTGAATGCATTCGATTAAAAAAAACAATTAACTCATTCCAAATGAATGAGAATGGTAATGAGGCAGGTACTGTTTTCGGGTTGGAAGAGTTAAAATGTTAAGAATGTATCGAGGTATTAAACAAAACATTTCCGACATGAAAATGTATTTTTATACTTCATTTATTACATTCATTACGTGAAATAACCACGGGCATTAAGAAAACACTTCACGTTTTTTACGAGACGAATCATTTTTCAACACGCAATTAAGTATTGAAAATACACATTCAATGTAGTTAGTCGATGAGCAACTAACTATTTCGCAGATGAAGTTTCTTTTTCCTACAAGCACTTTCCACCACACTTGTCTGCCACGCATTCACATAATATTTTCATGTTGTATTTGTAAATGGGATATATAGCGTGCTACTGAGGTTTATCTACATGGTGCAATAGGAGGTAGGAGTTGGGAGGACCGTTTAGCTGGGTTTACCAACAACTTGGCCCACGTTGGGGGGTCAGTAGAAGTGGTTAGTAATAGTTAGGGTTATTGATACTAGGAGGAGCTGGATAGAGGAAAGGAGGTTTGCTTTTCAGTAGTCACAGCTGTATAAACTGAGACATTAATGTGAAAAGCTCCAAATTTTCTGGCCCCATCGGGAATCGAACCCGGGATGACTTGGTGATCAGCGACAACACTAACTCCTGCGCCACCGGAGGGGTTGCATCCACAGAATCTGTTGACACTCGGATGTTACGTAGTCATAACCAAAGAAAACAAATATCTCGTCTCCATTGTCGTCACGTCAGAAACGATTCTGAGCAACAAATAAAATCGATGACTCCGCTGAGAGGGGATGATGAGAAATTGCGATCGCGCGAAACAGTCTCCTCGACGGCGATCTCACTATTGTTCAGAGAACAGAGGAGCGAATATTGAGTAACTGTCCTCTCTACGCGCTTCAATAAACTGTTCATAATTCGCTTAGCGAGGAGTCAAATTATCTTGTAATGAACTCCTTTTATCACGAACCGTGAATGGAGGCATCTGTCTACTTCTGACATGCCATCTCCAGGGTTCGCACCATTTTTTGCACGGAAAAAAACTAGCATCTCAAATAAATTTTAAATACCTTTTCTTTAGTAGCTAAGTATAAATTTTGTCGTCTATATAAATGTGTTCCTGTACACAAAATTAGAATCAAAAGAAAAAGTTTCTTACTTTTGGCACGTACACTACCCTCTTGAACTTAAATCACTATTATGCGCGGTGTTAGTTATAAATGGAATAGCCATAATTTATCGTTCCTCTTCCATCAATTATATAATTTATAGAGGTATATTAGTTGCCTATTCAAAATTACACATTTAGACATCCTTTCACTTACTAGGGATAATCACTTTTTGCTCTCTATTTCTAAACATGTAAGATTTTTTCTTATATCGAAGGTAACCGCGAACCCTACATTTTTGCTGAACAATCTCAAGTCAGCAGCTGCCTTCCGCAGTGACGTATGTTACAATACAGTGAATCAAGATGTTGATTTCCACCCACTCGTAAAAATTGAGGGGAATGTACGCAGCAGAAACAAAAATAAGCACCTGTATAAAAACTAAGGACTTTTTAAGTAATTTTTCAGGCCATGGAAACGAGTTACGAAAAAAAAAAAAACACTTTCTAAGATTTATAAGCACCGTACGAACCCGCGAACCCTGGATACGAGTCTCCCTGCAATTTAATTACTTTGTACATCTCCTACCTGATCGTGGAAAATAGAAAAAAAAATATAATAGACAAAATGGCAGTTAAACACTGTGCTTGAGCGTGTAAACGACAATAAGTTGGTTTATGAAGCTAGTGAAGGACAATTCGAGGAAATATGATATAGACCTTCCCATCACAATACACAAGAGAAAAGCGAAGATAAAACTTTGAAATTGTTGTTCTCAGAAACACTCGCCAAAATCAATTCTATGCGGTCAGAAAAATAAAAGATCAACACGCTGTACAACTGGTGGCCTGCGGGTCGTATGCGACAAAAACAAACTTTATTTATGGCCCGGCAGCTACGAGCCAGTCTGCAAACGTCAGCTTTGTCTGCAAATGCAATGGGATGGTTGCACTTTCCACGAAAACCGCTGCATCACCCCTTCGAAGTACTTCGGTGGTGGGAGAGGAAATCTGGAAGGTGTGTATCGGATTAGTAGAGACCATTCGCTCTGAATGATCAATGTTTTCAGAACAACATTTATTTTCCTCCTCTTTCAGCGCCGCACCGTCACATTCGGCTCCGCAGCCAGAGCGGAGTTACGTTACGCGGCTTATACACTTAACAACAAATATTTCATCAAAACATTGGAGGCACAACTTTAGGTTTTAAATCTAAATAATTAATATTAGGCGACGCATGTTCAATCAGAGAAAATAGAAAATTTCGTTCGGAATTACTCCGTCATACATTCCAATATAAAAACATTTTATAGTACTAAATATCGAAAATCCTTTCTCCGGTTCCTCCTCGGGTAGAGACGGATTTCTTATACAGGTTCTCTAGGCTTCGTCTAGAGGCTTGTTTGTTGTAACAATAAATCGTGAATTTAGTGAAAATCTTATGATTCTTAAACACTATACTCAGAATAATCTATAGTTCGACAATACTTTGTACATGTAAAATATTTTTTTTGTGTTAAATTACAAACATATTGACAATCTATTAGTATTTTAACTCGAAGCTAACTTTTTATCTTATCTAGAAATTTTTCAATATGTCTCTGCCTTAGGGCCATTGATCGGAATTGATGGGATGGTCCCTTCCTTGCTTCCGGAGAGTAAATTAGTTTATCGTCCTCCACGTGGTCATACGCAGTTTTTACTGCTTTTTTGACAATAAATTTATTTTTAAATTTATTACTATTAATAATTTTTCCAGCGTGAAATAATGTAAATTTCATAAGAATCAAAATACCACCTTACAAATAAATAAACATGATACATTAGTTTTATAGATCGCGCAACATCGTGCCAAACCCATCCCGTCCCGGCCCCATAGATAAAAAGTGTACAAAAAATGATTCGCGGGTGAAGGTAAGTTGGACAATACCGCCCGAAGATATTGACACTAAGAGGAGGTGCATAGAGAAAGGAAGGTTCGCTTTCCAGTAGTCACTGCAAAATGAACTGGGACATTAATGTGAAAAGCTCCAAATTTTTTCTGGCCCCGCCGGGAATTGAACCCGAGATGACTTTGAAGCGGAGATGTAATACACGTTTTTGTCGCGGGTATATTAGAGAAGAGTGACACCCTTGTTTGTGTTTCTTTCTTACAATTACAGTAGAACTCCTCTTAACCGGTCTGGTCGAAAACGAGAACCTGACCGGTTACCCGATTGACCGTTAATCCAAGGTACGCGTAAAAATCCGATTTTCGTTCAAAAAAAGTCTACAATTTCATCAGGTTATCACGAATAAACGTCATTGCAACTCGTTTTATTGTACTGTTTGTACGTAAATGAACACGAAATAATTGATTCACAGAAGAAAAAAAATGTCAGGAAAAAGTTGTAATCTGACCCTTCCATAACTCCTCACGTTATATCAAACCCCTCCCCAACGCGACGACACAAAACGACCTACCCCCTCCATCATAAACAAATATTATCCTCCTCCCACGATAATATGAAAAACAGGAATTTAAGGAGAAAATACAATCATTTGTATACTCAAGAGGGTTATAAAGGTCGAGCGTTGAACGAAGAAAATGGTAAGGGATTATAAGACTAGTTTTTATAGGAAAACATCCCTGAATTGAGACAATTTTCAACATTTATGATACACCATATGTTAGGTCACGTTTTATAAAATACCCCCGTCCCTCATCAAAAACCGTCATCTAATTTATAAACGATCCCTAACTGCTATAAGGAAGAAATGATCAATTATTTTTACAATTGCCTGAATCTTCAGGATTGGTTCCCGCAATACTTTCAAGAGGACATACCTCACCCGAGATCCCCTCCTGTTCTTTTCGTCACGCGTATTTCATGTTAAATTTGCCTCTGCCTTAGGGTCCTTGTTAGGAATCGAAGGGATGGTCCCTTGCTTGCTCCCGGAGAGTAAATTAGTTTATTATCCTCCACGTCGTCACATTCAGTTTATACACTTTTGACACTAAATTTATTTATCTGTTAAAGAATTATACAAAAACGCACATTGAGAAATCAAGCCGATGAATGCACAACTAGAAAGAGACTAGAAAGGTGCCCTTGACTAATTTACTTACAAAGGTCCTGAAAGAGGAGGACACCCTTCAGAAAACATGACGGCGTGTTCAAAGAAAGCCCCTCAAAATTCATTTCCTTCTTTTAAAAAAGGCGACAGCAGGTTGAAAAGGATCTCTTATTCAACGCGTAATGATCGAACGGCCGCTTAAGCTGAGGCAAGGGATATTTTCTTCCCTTCCGCAAGAAAAAAAGAAAAGAAATAGCTGGCGACAGAGAGAGAGAGAGAGAGAGCAGCAAGGAGAAATGATCCAGTCGACGGAACTGGAAAAAGTGACAAAAGGCGATACACGAAACAAATTGTCGAAACTTTTAACTCACAACTTTCGAGAACCTTCTCGTGGAGGAGAGTTCGCATCGTCAAGAGCCCTCAGGTGAAAATTGCAACAGCCCGGGACTCGAACC
>NNCF01126490.1:1044318-1096052 GCA_002313205.1 Laupala kohalensis
GTCGAGGCGGCTGATGCAGTGGACAGCACACGTGCGGCCAGGGACAGATGTCCCGGGTTCGAGTCCCGGTCCGTCACTATTTTCACCAAGCTCTTGACGAAGAAAATCGTCGAAACGTTAGCGAGGCGCCGAAACGTCAAGATATTATAAATGTAGGTGTCCAGGAAGGAATCGAAAAAATGGAACAGACGGAAGTGGAGGAAATTAAGGGCAGAGTAGTCGTAATGGAGACGGGGGCGTAGCGGAAGCGAGAAACGTGCTTCTGAAGAAGTGAGTCATTAACGTATTCTCCGCCAGTCTCCATAAGCGTGGTGTGAGAACAAGGACGCCGCTGCAATGAAAAGCGCGTTCTCAGTCGGCGCCGAGGAAGAGAAAAGAGCTGTCGCTACGGTCTTGAAGAATAATCGGCGCCGCTCGCCGCTCAAAAGAGGCATCCGAGGGCGGCAGGAGGATCCTAGAAGCCGCAATTGGCCACGAGCGGAGACGTCAAGGAAGGGCAACACTCGTAAGGAAAAGGGCGGCATCAATTCCTCACTCATTACTCACGAATCAAGGGGGCAAGGGACGCTTCATTCCTTCATTCACTTTCCTCTCTCAGCTAGGTAGTACTACCGTAGGTAGAATTAAATCACTAAAATATTTTAAATCAGCGTAAATAAATAGAATTACATGTATTTAAACTCGAAAAACATACCTCACCGGTCATTTGAATGAAATAATTGCAATTATAATTAATGTAGAAATACATCGTGTCTTAAGGAGAAAACACTTTATTTACAAAATAAGACCTACGTTTAAATCACGAAAGTGATGGAATTTTACTTTGATTTTCCATAGTAGTTTTAACATCACTTTTATCTATAGGTCACATCTGAGAAAGATATTTCACTTTTTCCGAGATGAGATGCATAAATCACGAAACCGTTTCGCTGAGCCGCCGTGTTCTTACACGCGCTTGTGCATTTCAAACGGGTCAAGCGAGTTCTTGACTATTATTTGTAATGTACGAATTATTAACAAGTTTTTTATCATTGTTCTTCATATTGTTGTGTTTTAGAACAATTAGAATAAAAATGAAGGCAACTATTATACATCTCAATGATTTGACTGACTTGGAGCGCTGGTCCCACCTCAACGACGAAATACAAAAAAAAAACCCATGCGTATTCATGACTGTCTTTCGATATTCTTATTCGCATTTTTCATATTCGTTTAAAAAACAATTCATCCTTCTAATAATAGAAATCAAGAAAATACAACAGATTTCAAAAATTAGGAATAAATATGTTCATGATCCAAGACTTCTCATTTCTCTCAAACAATATACAAAAGCAAGCACACAGAAATCACTTAAATTGTGGTGAACCTCACTGCCAGGTAACAGATTAATGTTACATTGAATGAAAAAGGGAGACAGGACCAAGATTCGAACTCGGAACCTTCCGCTTAACGCGCTGATGTGCTTACCTACTGCGCTGATGTGCTTACCGTTCGCCTCTGGGTCCAGTCTTACATAGACATGCAAGACCCCATAGATCTCCGAGGGCATTCAACTTCCAAGACGCACAAACATTCAACTTGCGAATATCACAGACATTCAACTTGCGAGAATCACAGACATTCAACTTGCGAGACGTACAGACATTTAACAAGCACAAAAGATAATATACAGAAAACCCTAACTTGCTTCCAAAGAGCAAATTAACTTATGATACTTTGCATTGTCATACGCAGTTCGTAACTGCACTTTAGGTAATAAATTTTAGCATCCATCAGCACTGACATCAGGGAAGCATCTTTGCTCTCAACAAAATGCTAAGTGAAAGATACTGAGATCTATCCCTTGCTTTAGCGAACTCGGACATTGAGAGCTGGTATGTTCTTCATTCATTCCAGGCCTATGATGGTTCAGACCCGAGTCTTTCAAATAGGAAATCAAACATCTCTCCTTTACAATTCCTGCACTCAAATCATGGTTAAATCAGTCTTCAGGACATGAACCTTGCTGCGAGAAAATTAAACCAATAAAATGTACTAAATAAAAATTCACCTTAAAAATAGCTCATGAACCGAGTCTTCTCCAAAAAAATCTCATATATTAGCAACATTCTGATGAATTAAAAAATCTAAGAGGGAACAAACACTATAGTTGTCGTCAATGCTCCATCCTAACATTATTGTAATCATGCAACTACAAAGCATTAAACAGAAGGTAATTCAAAAGGGACACCGTCTGCTGTGCCATGTCAATCTGTCAATTTTTCTGAATGCAAACCCAATATTTTCAACAGAATAACTGTAGTTTATTAACAATCTGTTAATAAAGATAATGATGAATTTTCATTTTCTTGTAATTTTTCATTTAATTATTGACCAAAAACAGATTGTAACATTTTTTTGCGAATAGAAAAATCAGAGAATTTAAATATTTTATGGGCACCCAATGGGCCAAAGGATAGAGCCCACAAAAAGGTAAAAACTGTTATGTATAAAATGGAATAAAAGTGGAAAAAGAAGATTATTCTCGTTAATAGGCTTGTGACTATGTGATTAACTTTGTAATATCTTATATCCTATTATTTTATAATGATGATAGGTATAAAGGGTTGTACCTCACATGTTTCCTGACTATTATTGATTATATGTGACTGACAAGGTTCTCACAAACTAATTTCACAACAAATTCATCTATGTATATACATTTTTCCTTAGTATTGTCTTATAAAATTTTTGTTAAATATATTACTTGGATTTTATGATTATTTTGAATTTGTGACAAGGTTTTGGTGGGGTTTGTACATCTGCGGTGATGGAAGATTCTCATTTGTGATTATGCTGGTAACCATTGGTGATCATATCTAGTTCGTGATCCTATAAGGTGCTGCAAGAGCATTTCAAAGATAAATTGTGAAAAAAAATGAAGATATGCAGGAATGGTGGTGAATGAGTAATGAAGATGTCATAAGGTATTTATCATTATAAGTTTCAAGAAACTTGTGATGTAGTATTCGCATAAGTAATATATGATATAGGTAATCCTTTGTGCATTAAATATAGCCCTGAGGAAGATAAATGTATCAAACACCAGCAGTAATTAATGTTTCATTAAAATAGAAATGAATATAATAACTCATCCTCATATCAAGAAAGAAATGTTTTATAATATCAGGCAGTACATCAGAATTTATGTAATTACATCACTAATCCTCATGCCTAAAAACATAGCTGCTTCCATTTATTTCTAAAATCTACCATTTTTGCTCCAATTGACTAACAGAGATTCATACATTTTCTTTGCCTCCTTGCACACTTTTATATTTGAATTGAAAACAGTTAAAATTCAGTACCCAACAGAGAATCATCCTTTGGCAACTGGTGTCTGTGTCAATTTTTCAAAAAAACGTCCCTCTAACTATAAGCTACTCAGCGCTGCAATATAATTGAAATATGACAACTTACTTGGTTGTTGGGGAACGTTCCATCCTTGTCGATAGCATTCACTTGGGTAACTTTGGTGCCGATGGGTTCACCTTCCAGTACAGTCTCCTGCTCCCGCTCAGTGAAGAGAGGGATTTCATCATTCACATCCTCCAACATAATATACACAGTAGCTTCAGAAGCCAACTGCTGGGCACCATTATTCTGGGAGACAAACATCCATTTTAAGAACAATCCTTGATTGCAACACAATGTCAAGTTTCTTTGCTCTGAGAAATTTAACTTAATAAAAAGAATCTTTATTCTTTAGAGCTTTAGGGGTGGGGTAAGGGTTGCTGAAGAACAATTACATGAATAAAATATAAAATTACTTTCACTTCATGACATCGCTGAATTTTTGCCACAAGTCTTTAACATTTTAAAGCAAATTTTACATTGTTTTTTCTCACTTTGATTATAAAAAATTGGTACATTTTATCTGTGAATTACTTAATTTTTTTCAATATAAAAACATTAGTTATACAAAAATAATTATTTGTTTTACTCTTCCTCTAGTAAAAAAGGTTTTTACAATTCCAAAAAAAGAAGAGGGTAAAAATACATAGCATTTTTATTCACATGTAGCATAAAGTTTAATGGAAAAGTGCTGTTCATAGATTTTTTTCAATTTAAAAGAATGTTTCCAACATGTCAGTAATAATAAAATTGCATTCCACAAATGTTTCCCTTCATGATAAAAAATTATGATCTGAAAATTAAAACAAATTACTTCATTTAAACAAAATTTACTAGAGTGCGGAATTCATCCCGTGAGAATATTTGAGGGTCAAAAAACATCTCTTTAAATGACAGTAAATTTCTTAACAATGATTCAGGGAAGCTAAAGGTTTAATTCCATTGCTCACACATGCTATAAAAATAATTCTATTCAGAAATCATCATAAGAATGTTAAAATCAGAAATAAATAATTTTACGCTAGAGTGAAAAGTGCATAAGATTATGAGCAGTACAAGATGTAACTAAATTTCTACATTGGAAATAATTTTGGAAAAAATAAAATGCAAAAAAATAATAATAAAAATAAATAAATATCCAAGTAAAGTTTCACTTTAAAGAAAAATAACAAAGAGTACACCAATTCTACTTGTAAAAGAACACTCACCTCAACACGAATGGTGAGATTATATTCCTTGATTGTCTCATAGTCTAGTGGATGGTTTACTTTGATATCTGCCCATGTAAAACCATTGTCCGAGCGTTGCTGGAGGTAAAATGTATGAAATTTGTTTGTTTGAGCTGTTGATCCAGGCATAAGTCGGTAGAATACAACAGGGTTGCCTTCGATGCCCGAGCTGTGGCAGGCAGACAGGTTACAAAAAGGCATAATAGACATTTCCTTCCAAAAAGATATATTTAACGTCATTAGTGAACTACTAAATATATTATATTATTATTATTTCACTTATTATGTACAGTCAATAGTTTAATTTTTAAATACCTGGGAAGGCATAAATTATCACCACTTGTTTTTTGCTCTACCCCATTCAATTCTAAATTTTGAAAAACTGTTGAAATGTTTTTCTACTAATTCATTCACAAAAACAAAAAGAACATCCTGATACATGATTTTCTCTAGGAGCAGCAATACATTTTTACGCATAATACCAAAATCCAAAATATAAAAATTAAAAATACAGCTCTGAAATCATGCGTTTTAAAACTGCCTATGACAACAGGGCATCGGTTCAAGATAATTCTAAATATTTACGAACGCACTGCCTTCAAATAGAGATACGTAGCACAGGCATAAATAAATACTGAACTAACATTGCTTTATAGTAAACAACTGGTCACACATGGACAAATGCAAACATGCAGTTTAAAAAATGAAAAAAAATGTATTTTGCTCCTTAATCAAAACTGAATCTTTACCTTGAGACAAAATATGATGAAATCTTTTATAGCATCCACAAGATGTACAACAAAAATTTAAGCTACAAAAACTACTAACAAAAATCATGCCACAAAAATTCACAAAAATATAATGAATCATATATTTAAAAAATTATATTGAAGTGGAAAAAAGTCTATAAAATTTCAGCTTATACTTTAATAGTATAATTACCTTAACCTATCCATACCCCAGATTGTGACAATTTTTCTAATGCCTGCTTGAACCCCACACCTAAGCATTCCCATAGCAGAAGCTTCTGGTACACATAGTACTGAGCATGCGTTAACTAAGCCAGCTAATTATAATCGCAGACGCAAGGTTTGTCAACACGACAACCAGGCGAGCCTAAAAACATGGTTTTTTATTAATTAGTTACTCAACCATCATGCCTAGTTGACACTAAGAGCACGAAAAAGGCACAATATTGATCAATGATAAATTTACGAGATTTTGCCAAATAGCATGTTACTGCCATAAAAATGTCAGCATGTTAAAAACAAAACATATAAAGTAAAACATAGGACATTAATTCAGGATAGGATATATACCCTCGCAATTTTGAATTATATAAAGCCTGTTAGACCTTGACGTCCCAACTAGGCACAGGACTGTAAATCACAATATGATCATAATATCTCTCACACTGAATGTTGTAGCCACCACAAAGTAAACCCAATTTGTGAACAGAAAGCAGACTGATCTAAAGAATCTGTGCTCCAATAAAGAAGAGGACCAGAGAAAAGTGAGTTCCGAATAGAGTGCACTGTGATTTTGATTATAACCAAACAACATTCAGTGGTAGAGAGATAACCAACAGTACTTTTACCACTTTCCAGGTTAGCTGTAAGCTGCTGAAACAATTGGCACAAAAGTTATAAGTGCCGTTACTATGTGAGACTGTGACTGGATGATCACAGAACTTTTGCAGGGAGACTGGCAGAATGGAAGTCACAGCAAACGGAGAACAAAAGATATCTGTAAACCTTGAAACCAAGGATGTTTTAAGTATTGAAAGAAAAATATAAAACAACAACAGAAAGTCACCAATGTGCTTGCAGTGAACTTTTGAACATAAAACTTTCATTTTACCAGCTGCCCCATTACACCACTGTTGGCAGGGAGCCCAAGTATGAGATCATAGAATTGCCTGTTACTCATCATCCCGAATACAGAAGGTTCACAGTAAGAGGTACTTTTTAATGGCTAATGAAGAAAATCATAATTTCAAAAGTAAGGAAAGTAATGAACAAATAAAACATGATAACACAGAAGCAAAGAAATTAACAAAATCTTACAAGTTACCTAACATTGATGCAATGGAAAGTTCCAGGCCAGATGAGCAACAGGCAAAGAAGTAAAATACAAGGTAAGAACAAGGAATCAAGGAACATCACACACAAAGTTTGGTAGAGAGCTGTATGTCTGTACGTGCAAATCATACGTGTGGGGAGCGAGCGTGCACAACACAACTCCCACAAGTGCCGTGCAATTGGGGGTAGATCAGGCGTGCCCCACGGAGCAACCATACACTGAATCGGGAGACAGACCTGGCTTTAACCGACACAACTTTTGCCCCCACCGGCATGTTCTCTTTAATGTAGATAGGCCCATAGACGACATGGTCCCATACTGGAGGATTGTTTGCACGGTCCACAACATCTATTTGAACTTCCACGGTTCGGGACAAGGGAGGATAGCCTTTATCTTGCGCCATCGCCTCCAACTTGTACGTCTCTCGCTATAGTAAAAAAATTTTTTGTGGAAAAAAACAAAGAAAAAATCACGCCGTTAGTCACATTAGGGCTTACATTACACGATTAATTGGGAGGGTGTCAACTGTATCGGGGTGTGCGAGGTGCTGCTGGAAAAATGGCACGCACCGTCCAGCAACGCTCCCGTCGATGCGCCCCGGCGGGTACACATCTGCCCTCCAAGCAGGCGGCGTCTCCGACGGTAGGACACACTCACGCACACACACTGTCCTCCCCAAAAAGGAGGCTACCCTTGAGGCTCCGCTGGCGCTGGCATCCAGGAACAGGGCGTAGGGCGACGGGAGCAAGGGTCAGGGATGGATCAAATAAAAAAAGCTTACAAACTAAAGCAAAGGACTTGGTGATGAGAATACAAACCTGGCTTTGACTGCAGTCACTACTGTACCAACTGTGACATTTTCTTTGATGTGAATGGGGCCGTATACACTCTTGTCCCACAGAGGAGGCTTATTGTTCCTGTCTACGACGTCTAATTCAACGTCCACATCTGCGTAGGAGGGGGGCACGCCCCTGTCCGAAGCTCGGACACGAAGGCGGTACCTTTCTCGCTATAGTGGCATGAAAACATGTGCCATCAGCATCGTGGGGACACAAGCAACAACGTTTCAAAACTTGAAAGAAACAAATAAACTAATCCAAGAAAATAACTTAAAATATTCACAACTGCTGGTTAATCTAAACTTAGTATTTTAAAATTACAAAAAAATAATGATAATAAATCATAAGGGTAAAATAAATACAATTACTTTCCTCAATAATTTACCAGTAAAAGCTATCAATGGAAAACTTAACTTGAGAAAATAACTGATCAAGACTCGAGAGTAATGAGTAGAGTAAAATGAGACAGATTAAGAAAGTTACAAGCAAGAACTAGCAAAGTTTGTAAAGAGGAAATGTGAAGCTATTTTCTTAAGTTACTTCATACAGCCAAAAGATTGGCAACATATTTGTTAATAGAATAGAAAACGAAACTTAATATTATTTCAACTATTCTACTGCTTAGAAAACTACAGATCACGAATTTTATTAAAATGATCCATTCCTGGTTTTTGATATAACGAAAATGGTGTCACCTACTTACTGGAAAACATCCCTTGTTGTGGTTGAATTTCCGAAGAACAGAAATGGTGCAATTAACGAAATAAAAACAAGAGTATGAAAATTATATAAACAATGTCATCAAAAGCAGGCAGATAAACATGCGGAAATAAACGATGCAATCTCCAAATGTTAGTGGGGAGTTAGAGGAGGGCTGCTCAAAAAACATGGCGCCTCTTTGCAAATATGGCGCCCAAAAATATTGACGGACGCTTATTTTTTTCTGAATACGTACGCTGCCCCATACACAGAAGAAAAAATGTCACAAAGTGATGTCGGCCGAGTGATATCAGAGGTCTCCCAAAATGAATTAGGGAGAACAAATAGCAAAAAAATTCCCTTGCCTCTGATACCCTCAGTCGACCAAAATATCACAAACATTGCACAACTTTCGCAATCTCCTCCTGTGAAAAGGGAGGCAAAAAAAACACAAGATATCAAAGACAAAAAATTGTACATCGGCGAGTAAAATCGTCGTTTCATTCTCCACAAAAATCAGTGTCTACACCACGCTCTGAAAAGTAGTTGCAACAAAATTAGTGAATGTTTGTTCTGAATTCCGAGGAATCCAGGCACAACAAAGTCTGCACAAAAAAAAGTTGCTGACTCGCACTACGCTGAGCACAAAGTCACAGCATCGAGTACTGCAAAATATCAAAAAAATCTTTGACTTCACTCTTCTGGGAGGGGGAAGTGACAAAAATGTCACAGAGGGTGAGATAACATATACTGCAAAGTATATCCAAAGCAATTGCACCATACTTGATAAACTACTGAACCAAGTTCTGCTCAAAACTCATGGGAAAAAAAAGTGCAGTTGGATATACAGTGTGTGTATACGTTTAAGACAACAGTGAAATACAGTAGAATCAAAAGTACCAAAAGGTTGGTGCCGTAGAAAAGAAACTTATTCAATTAATAATAAATTACTGTGAATATTTTACGCTTTTATAATATATGAGCAACGTAAAGTAACGTGTGATGAAAATTAAGCAATACAAATCCAAGAAGCTATGAAAGACATGGACACAATCGAAACAACAGACTATTAAGTGTAATTGTAATGCACACCAAAATAATCAAGTCTTGTTCTGTAAACGCTTGAAGTCATCTTCACCTTTATTGCTCTGCTAGGTAGAAAGTTCCCATGAGTGTCTCGGGGTGAATGCTACTGCTGTGATCTTGTACAACTACAGCCAGGGTTTGATTCCCGCGTACTCTGTCCCGACTGAGTATTATCTCAAGCAAATACTTTTTTTGTGTGTTTCGCATTCTCTCATCACCAGACCAATAACACAAAGCAAAACGATCCAAAACCAAAGTGTCAACTAAAAAACAGGATCACTTAAGCTGGTCCTACTGTTTCCATTTGAGAACGAAAAGAGTTCACTGGTAGTTTGTAAATAAAAAATTTACATAAGGTCTTGGCACAATGAAAAAATGAGAAACAAAGAATTAGACCAAAATGTTAATGATGCAGACAAAACCAATCATGGCAATCAAACCCTGGCCAAGACCAATATGTATATTAAGATAAGAAAAAGACAGCAGCGAAAAAGCAAAAAGTCTTAATAAAGAATTTGGCACACATGCACACACACACACTCATGCTCACCAACAGACAATCAATAGGCACATTTGTTCTGCAAAAGGGGACTGAACATAGAACTCTTAATATGGGTAGCAGCAATGGATATACTGGTCTAGTACTTACATCGAGGGGCTTGCGCAAGACAATCCAACCGGATTCTTGCTGAATTTCAAAATATTCAAGATCTGATGGATTGTAAGGAGCACTCAAAGAATAAACAATTGCTCCATTATTATCAGCATCTTCATCTGAGGCTGACACACGCAAAATATTGGTGCCAATGCTAGCATCTTGCTTCACATTCTCCACATATTTCTGTACAAACAAACAAAATACATATGGAGTTATGGAAAAACAGTTAACTTACAACCTTTGCATTAGAGCAGGAGACACCTTGATGAACAAAAGAACTGAAGGTACTTCACCAATATTTTCATTGAAACAAAATACACAAGTATTCGTTTGATAAATATTCAATCATTATTTCAGAAGCAACAGAACATTTTTCCTTTCATTAAATCATTGTTACCTGACGATCAAACAGGGGAGGATTGTCATTCACATCAGTGATTTCCACGGTGAACGAACAGACGCCTTCCAATGAAGGTTCACCTTGATCAGTGGCTTTCACCGTCACGGACACAAATTTACCATCGTCCCCTTCACGATCAAAGACCTGAAAAAATGACACTGAACATGAAGCAAAAGAAACAAATACGGGTAACACTTCAAGAAAAAGGGTGCAAGCGCACCTTATTAGTGGTGACTTCTCCAGTCTCTTCATCCACAGTGAACTTCGTACCTTTCTGGTTAGGTTGCTGAACAATGGAATACTTCACCTGTCCATTCACACCTTTGTCTTCATCAGTAGCATGAACCTAAGAAAAAATACGATTTAAAAAATGAAAAGGGTGATAAATAAAATAAAATAAAAAAAGAAATAATTCACTAGGAAAATTTCAGCTTAAGATATTATATTCGTGTTGACTAAAGTCAAGTTGTCAACTATTCATGAAACTTGGAAATATTCATTGAAGGAGTTCTATTTATTATTTATCTCAGTACTGAGTTTTACTATTGGATGTGAACTTCGTGAATTTAAAATTTGATAATAAATGTAGATTTTCATTTGACTCTTTTTTTTTTACAAGGACTGTATTATTTTCAGAAACAGCTGCCGTTTCTAGTGGAAAAGTATTTTCCACAGTTTTTGTTGGGTTGTTCTTTAAAATGCTGAGAAAGGTATGAAAATCTTAACATCGTTGCATTAATATTTTCATTTATTATGTTTTAGTTGGTATTTTTTGCTGTGTCAAAGTGATAATTGCATATGAATATTTAAAAAAACTAAGACCACGAACGTTTCACAATATAACGTGAAGAAATTCACAATTTTGCACCATAAAGGTTTTAAAAATTCATCACAATTGGAGAGGGAAAGGTTCAAACTATCATTTGAAACTTTTTTTTTTNGGATATAATACCTTAACGGAAAATATTATTCCCTTTCGAATAAAACATAGTCAATTTATATGTCACAAAAAAGGAAATTGTAATTATATAGTGAAGGGTAAACAAAATCAGAAGTTAAAACAAAAATAACTACAACAGACAAGTCCCATGAAAGAAAAAAAAACACACACACACAAAAACAACCGCAACATTCAAAGAGAATCTTACTTTAATAACAGGACTTCCATTTGGTGCTCCTTCTTCCACCTTTGGATAGTAAGTGCCGCACTCCTTGAACATAGGCTTATTGTCATTAACATCAGTGATAAATACAACAACAACTGCAGTGCTGGTGTGAATTGTCGTGTCCCCATTCATACAGCAAGCACCATCATCCATGGCAGTCACATTCAATTCATATTTGTCTCGATCCAGAGATATAGACTTGCCATGCAGTCGAATCACACCAGTGATTTCTTCAATGACAAATTGTCCAGACGATGTTCCTCCCCCAACAAAACCGAACCTCACATTATCACCATCTTTATCAGATGCCACAACTGTAGTTACTAAAGTATTTGGTCCAGCATTTTCATCTACATTTGGTGTATACACCTGCTGCGAGAATTTTGGTTCTTCATCGTTTTTATTCTTGGTGTAGATGCGAACAGTTGCGGAACCAGTCTTGGATGGTTCTCCTAAAAAATGAAGATACGTTTATTTTAAGTTTATCAGAAATAACTTTTCTATGATACATTCTCACATTCTTCTCATTTCTTAACAGAAAGAGAAACTCTTTGTTAAGCATGTAATTGACAAAAATTATTGATACACAACAAATTGTTTAAATCAGAGACGGTACTTCTCAATAACACAAGCCCTTTATGACTTCATCTTGGAAGTGAATGATGATGATGATGATGATGATGATAATAATAATAATCAATTTATTGTCAAAAAAGCAGTTACAAACTGTATGTGACCACACAGAGGATAATAAACTAATTTACTCTCCAGAAGCAAACAAGGGATCATCCCACCAATACCGATCAAGGGTCCTAAGGCAAAGGTGGATTTAACATTTCAACATACTCCTAACAACAAAGAAATAGTTTGACACATGTTATAGTATTAACAAATACCAACAAATATTGTATTTAGTAAAACACAGAAAAGTCATTTCACAAGTATGTATTATTATCAAACTATAAATCATTTGGAAAGTATTGTTGATAATTCGTAACTATGAAATAACACTAAATCATTAATTATGAGTTCACCCGGTTTAACTAAATTTTGTTACAACACAAATTTAACAATGTAATTTACAAACAAAATAAATGTGTGCCAATTGGTGGCGTACTCTCGAATTTACTAAGTGAATTGAGACGGCTAGAGAATACTTGCTTGAAGAATTTTAACTGCATGTTATATGTTAGGTATGTGGATGATACTTTTATCATTATTGATAAGAATGAAATTATTAACTTGTATAGAACATTTAATGATTTTCACGAAGACATAAATTTTACAATTGAACACCAAAAGGATAATGAGTTAAACTTTCTTGACATAACTTTGATTAATGTTGAAGGACGTATAGTGACGAACTGGTATAGTAAACCTATATCTTCTGGGAGGTTACTAAACTACAATTCTAGTCATCCATTTTATATTAAGAAGAATATTGTAAATAATTTAATTAACAAAGTCTAAGATTTCTCATCCTAATTTCTATGTAATGTAATGAATATTAAAAATATTCTTTTAAATAATGACTATCCTTGAAGCTTAATTAATAAACAGATTAGAATCCATACATATGGAATAAATATGAGTATAAAGAATGATGAATTGAAGGACAAGAAAAACCTATCAAGAATAGATAACAATGGTGGAACAAATAATATTATAGTAATTCCATATAATACAAAGATAGTTCATGAGATTAAGAGAACGTCTAAAGATTTTAAAGTTGTACATAAATTTATTAATAAAGCTAATATAGAAGTAAATTTTAAGGATAAAACAGAAAAATGTAAAAGGAATGATGTAGTTTACTCTATTCCTTGTAATAGTTGTCAGACCAAAAGGAAGTTAGAAATTAGATTGAAAGAACATATCAGAAAGAATAACAATATGAATGATATGAATAGTGGTATAGTCAAACATAGAAAGATCAATGGACATGAAATGAATTTTGATAAGGTCAAGACATTGATAAGTATTGCTTTTTTTTTTAATGGGGCTTTAGGGCTCGTCAACATCGAGGTCATTAGAGCCCATATATGGCTGTCATAATCCAAAGAATAATTTTGGAATCAATTTTCATTAAGACAACAAAGAATGTTAATTCATAGATTAAAACTAATGTATTCAATAAAGACTACGATGGCATATTTTATATCATTAATAAGTAAACATTAATGTAATATTTATGTACTTGAATAAATATTATTTTGAATAAATATTGATGTAAAAATTAGGTGTACCTTGGTACTAGTTTTAAATATTTTCAAATACTGAGGTTAGCAAAAGTATAACCTCGTTTGTGATGTAATGAACTTGGTGATGCCAGTTGGTTTTTGTAGTTCAGAACAGAACGATTGACAAATGTTGTACAAATGTATATGAGTAATGAATTGATGAATATATATTTTAATGGTAGATGGAATGTTAATTGAGATGTGTAACTTCTTTAAGGTATGTAATGTGAAATTGTATGATATCAGATAATATAATGTGAGCTTGTTAGGTGCTTGAACTCTTCTTTTGAATCTTGAAAAAATACAAAATAAAATCAATATTAATACTGAATTCTAATCAACTTGTAGATGCCCTAATGAAGACACTGATCAGTGTTGAAACGTTGGAGTAAATAAAGGGATGTGTAATTTGTGAACTAGTTTTTGATTGTCTATAATATTTAGCAACTGCATACCCAGTTTATACTACAGAATTAATGTACACAACCGTGCCAGGGTTGAGTACATACAGGTATACAACTTAATTTATATGAGTAATTGACATAATTGATATTAATTATATGACATAATACAAGCATGCAGGAAAATAGTTTTGAAATTATCACATATTTTTAAAGTACTACAACAATGGCATGATAAAGTACAACTCGGCTTTAATTTTTATTAAAAATAGTTGCTTCGGGGATCAAGCTAATCCATCTTTCTGAAGCTCTTTACACATTCACTACAAGAAACCTCCTTTAGTAGAAAACAATTAACAAAATTAATATTGAGAAATAAGTAGAAGGAACAAATAAAAATACTATGTTAGTACATTTTCTGAAGATTCAAGAAGTACAGAAATTTAAATTTACGATTTGGATTACTCAAAGATGTGTATTCATATTCAGGGTTCAAAAGCTGTGTGTATGTATTTCTTTGTTAAAGGACATAGATGTCTTAACAGTGGCAGCGATTGGGAATCAAAAGTAGGGGGGGGATATTGACAATTTTTATTTACATGACGTTTTCAGCATATTTCCACTAAGTACGATTTAAATAATTAAATAAATCAAAAGGAAGACTATTGGTGATTACTACATCATGGATGATGTAATTTCTATCACAATTCCCTCTTTCAGATGGTTATTAGTTTAATTTCATAAACAACACATTAAGGGAACACAAAATTGTATTTTCAATCACAAAATTTCTACTGAATCAGGTTAACGTTTATCAACAAAAAAGCAGTTAAAATCTACTTACAGCCCCGTTTTTCAGGGTCCGCATTAACAATGGGGTTAATACGGAAACAGATTAATGAGGATGTCCTTGAAACGTTAAGTGATAAATATGGTTTCAGAATAAGATGAACACCGTCACAGATAACATGAAATTTACGACAAAGTGGGATTTTAATACATAAAACTTCTCTCGAGCTATTACTCCGTGTCGTCATAGTATTAAAACTCATCGTTGGCTCGTACTCGGTTCTCATCCTAACGCGTCTCGAGTTGTGTCAATCCATGGGTCGTGAAACAAACATGTGGTTCAGTACCAAGCATTTTGGTTTGCCGCCATCCTTCGTACGAGCTGCGTTACCCAGAATGCAACGCCATGACTCGTAAAAGGGCGGGAGCGGGTGATGTTGATACGAAGTAATGAGCCGATACGTATAGTACCTGTATCTTTTCTTTTTCTTTTTAGTGTGTGTATGTATGTGTGTGGGGTTTTAGGGCTCGTCAATGGCAGAGTCATTAGAGCCCTTTCTATGTCGTATTACATTTCTTACGCGTAATGCAGGCACTTCACTTGGCGTTGCGTATTTGGCAACAACGCCAAGTGGAGATGAGCTATTTGTCTGCATTCGATGTATTTGCTCCTCTGAGGCAAATATGCGAACACCAGTATCCGTCCTCTTGCCGGCTTTTAGTCGCACATCAAAGGATTCAAATAAGGCTAACATTTGCGTGAAACGTCCACACTGTTTGCGTTTTACGCTCAGTACAGCGCGCATAATAGAAATTTGTTTATATTCTGGTTCTTTTAACCTACATTTTGACTTCTCTTATTCTACAATTTCTTTAAAAAGAGCTGGAACATTTATATAGGATGGAAAAGCGAAAAAGTATACATATTTCTTAAATTATAACAAATATATCGCGTCCATCATTGGTATAAGAACACATACATGACATTATTGGGTAATTTGCGTGTTCGGACCATGTGAGAATGGCATGTTTGTAATATTTGTGACAACGTCAAATATTTAGCCAAATACTCGAATACGTTACTCAAATACCGCAACGACAAGTGAAGTGCCAGCATAAAAAAATTATGAAATTACGCCTTGTACGTATACTGTCCTTTATCCACTGTTATGCCTGATAATTACTATAAAGTACAATAATAATTTCAAGAAAAGAAAAATTCAAGAAGTATTATTTTTTAGAATGGATATACTTTTGGATCCTTCCATGGAAATCATCGCATCATGAACACCGATGTTATCGAAAATAACCCCTTGACTTGACTTCAACCTTGCTGTGTTGTTATGCCCCGTGGGTTATACTCAAGTCATCGAGAGTTTGGGCACTAAAATACAAAGATGTCGGACTCGAGTGGTGTTTCAAGGCAGCCACCACCAATATTTTAGAACGAAAACCCCGACACTCGTTAAGACTTGGACTGCCTGTAATTGTCGTTTGATATTAAAATCATCGTTTGGTAGCACTTACACATACCTTACTGGTGTACGAACGCTATGGAAACAACAAAGAGATTACCGTAAAATGAATTTCGTTGGAAGTAGATTAATAAATAAAGATTTCTTGGATAATTTACGCAATGTATTTTATAAATAGAAATGTTAATATTGTGTTACACTACAAAGGATAAAAAGAGTATCTCCAAGAGTTATTTTGTCAAGTTTGGGGGTAGTGAGTACAGCGTTTAAGATGAAAATATCACTAGGTCGAGTAGTATACGACATAGGGGGAATCGATTGAGTAGGTTGGCAATTCTCCCGAATATGGTAACATTTCAGAGGGCAGCTAGACTATACCTTTGTCCTTGGCCGTGACGACGAATTCGTAGTACGCGTTGTTGTTGTCGGCGTCCAGTTGCTTGTTGTTGGTGATGACCCCCGCCGCGTCCACGCTGAAGTGGTCGTCCGAGACGAGGTACTCGATTTCTGCGTTGGCACCACTGTCGGAATCCGTGGCTTTGACGCGCAACACACTCGTGCCCAGAGGAATGTCTTCGTCCACGTTGTGCGACTGGTAGTCGGGCAGCTCGAATTTGGGCGCGTTGTCATTCACGTCCGTCACGCGAATCGTCAGCTGCAACACAACGTACAAGGTACTTTTCTAAAATCACTCACTTCTCATTCACTATATAACGGAGAAATTCGAATGTTCCAAGGGGTGAATGTGAAGCCTTCAGCATCCCCCTCCCTAAAAAACGAACAATACACCTGGTCGGTGGAAACACACACTCAACGGTTTATCCATACGAGTAGACTAATATTCGATATTTGATATAGATTAGCCACTGGACCCAGCGATCTCTACTGGTTGTACATAATAGCATGAGAGAGTAGATACTGTACGGCATCGCCCAATCTCTTGCACTTGCGTATGGAGGGGATAAGGATCTTGTGGGCAACAGTTAATAGTCCTAGAGGGGAATCAAGTTCCCCCATCCAAATAGATGTACGACAAACTCAGAGATCCCAATCTTAATTTTCCGTTCGAACAACCGGAACATAAGATCGCAGGGGCTATATTATATATCAGTACAGAGGTTTATAGTGTCCTTAGGTACCAAAATATTAGCAACATTGTAAATAAACAGTGTTATGAAATTAGTATTAAATAAGCAAAGTATACATTCTCAGCGAACACATTGTCCACTGTCTGTATTTAATTTTCATGGTTTCCAATTAAGAGTAATGAGTACACAGTGCACTTTATTGCTGGGTAGTTTGTATATATGTTCAAGTTCTTAGTTTTGTTTATAACGCGTGGTTTCATTCATAAGTTTTACAACGGAGAACTTCGCTATGAATCAGACATTTAGCTTTCCTTCGTGATCTGTCCACCGAATATGACAAATCTTTTAAATAGAAATAATGGGGTTCTCAAAAACGATTAGTGAACAAAAAAAATTCAAAAAGTAACACGCGTGAAGTCACGGGTCCTCTGATAAGAAATACATCTAAAATTCATTCATTTCGAGAGTGGTGCCACGACTAAATAACGAATTTTTTGTTCTTCGATTTATCAAGGAAATTACTTTAAGTATCAAGATATTTCAAAATAAAATACTCATTTCAAAATGAGTAATTTTGATATTCTCCAAATAAAGAGAATTAGCATGTAAATAAGAAATACATTACGTAATAATGAACAGAAATCTCACACATACGAAACTTCCTGAAACTGTGATGAAACCGTACACCCCCTGGAGCTTTTATATTCTGGAAATGACTTCTTTCGTTTTAATAAATATCGACATCAAAGAGAAAAAATACACGAAAGCTAGATTTTAAAGGCCAAGAACTTAGTACAGTGCAAGCAATCTAAACCTGACTTTCCTCATTGAAGTTTAGAAGAAGCGAAATAGAAGCATTATATATTCAGCACCGAGGACAACTTCGCCGCCCGCAAAGGTAAAAGCATTCGACCTCTCGTATTATGCATACAGCTTATAACGCACTCGTTAATGGCGACGGCAAAGCAGTCTCTCAGGCGGCCAATGAGAAGACGGGGGTGGTCACGGTGGTACAGGGAGGGGGCACGGAACGAGACACGTCTTGACGACCCTGACTTGCAAATTCCAAGTTGAGCCCTAACATAGCATATTTCGTAAGTCTTGCCACACACAAGCGTCTCCATCAAATACACACTTTTCAGTTTTATTACCTATCTGACAAATTGATACGAATCTTTGAAACTGAATAACCGGTTCGGATCAACAAATAACAAATGTTGCAATTCCAAGGTGATCATGTCTATAATCGCCATGGGTAGCACATACGGCGATTGCAGACGCACTAACCCTCACGCGTATTGATCAAAGAAGGTCAAATGACTTAGGCATCGGTACATCAAACAACACTTTCATATGTAACTTCTGGACTAACGAAAGCGATGATCGGAGTATCAGCTTTTCTCATGAATGAATGGCTTCCATGAGTTCTTTGGCAAGCTTTTATTTAACTTCACTAGATAGTTGTTAGATCAAATATTTGGGTCAAATCTTGCAACTGAACTTCAAATCCGCTCCTCCCAACCGATGAAGCTGAAATTTGGTACAAACATATCAATCCAACGAATTGTCCCAGGGCCCGTGATTTCTGTCCACGGCCCTCAGTGGAATACAGTTTTTCTGAAGAAGTTTTTATCCATGTTGTTTACGCGTATGATGATGCGGTACATCTGTCTATTTTTGTTCGTGTGAAATCGAAACTGTATTTAAGTATAAGAATACTGTAAAATAGAACTCCGATATAATTATTGGTTTTTGTTGTTATGTCTTCAGGGTATTAATTCATTTCCATTTGTAACTAGTACGATTTGTATATTTCATCTTTGTAATATTTTTTAATATGATCAATTAATTTAAGTATTTTCGGTGTAAGATTTAATACTACGTATGTCCTTAAAATTTCGTTATGTATTCAGATGCAGGTGAAATTGTGGGAGACCACGCCTTGTGACCTGAACTATATCACAGACATTAATTAATTAATTCATACCTCAACTGAAGTGGAGAATCCGCCAGAGTCTTCCGTGGCAGTCACAATCAGCGAATACACATGCGGCTGCCGAAGGTCCTCGAAGTCCAGTTCCTTGGCCAGCTTCACGATGCCGGACGTGGGACCGATGTTGAAGGTTCCTGCGCCTTGTCCTTGAGCCTTCAGAGTGTAACGGATCTCGCGGTCGGCGAAAGACTTCGCCTTGACGCTGATGATGCTGCAACACGCAATACACACGTACAAACGTTAAAACGAAACAACTGACGGGTTCCGTTATTCAGATGAATTATTATCTTGCGTTAGTATCTAAATTACGTTGTACGTTGTTATTATTACGAATCTTACAAACGAGTATCAACAATGTAATGGATAGTGAGCATGAGGAAAAATAATAAAATTCCAGACTTTACCTATATTACATGCAGCGTACGTTTCGTCCCATGTGTCGGGACCTCATCAGAGCTACATAAAATATTACCTCAAAATTCAACATAATACATCCCAAGTTTTGTATTACCTATTGAATTGTGATGTAATATTTTTGTATATGTGATGACGTCCCAACACTTAAGCTGTACGTAATATAAGTATTAAAAATCTCGAAATTGTAGCAAAATGACATTTATAACGAAATATATGCTGTGAACTTGCTTGACCCTGTTCGTAAGCAGATTGGCATGCCATAAGGACCTCGTCATTGGCATTAAATCTACGTGCTTCTCATGTAGATAGCGATGGCATTTCTTCCAGACCAAAATTGTGAAAATTATAACCCCCATGAAAATATTTTTAAAATTAATATCGGTTTTCACTATAACAAAACGAATCGTTTTAAATGAATCAGAAAGTAATTTCTTTGAGTAAATTTACTACTTTATTTCAATACAGACGATTTTGTAAGTCGAAATATTAAATAGCCCACATACGAGTATTGCTTAAATAATCGGTATGATATGTTTTAAAAGGTAAAATCCATTTAATATTTAGTCGTATTTTTGCATCTACAATTTTAGATGTTAATCATATTTAATTCTCCGTTGGCATAAATACTTTCTGATCACTTGAAGGGTTTACTTTTAATATGAAGACATAAAGAATCTCCAAACCTAGGTCACATATCGGGAATTAAATACAAAAAAGTGGAGTTGAATGAAGGAATTGACGTTTTCATTTCCAAAGCATAAAATATACTTATACAATTCAAACTCAATGTTTTAAAACACAATTTCTTTATAGGGTAATGAGTTAAATTAAATGAAACTATTGAAGCTTGATCTCCAGGTAAGCCAACACCTGTTTGGGAATGTGTATCGTATCTAAGGAACACACGAGCACAATAAGCTCTCAGGAAAAGTAGCCTTCTGGGCTTATCATAACAGGTTACTATTACGGGCGTTCTGACTGTAACCGTAATCAGACTGCATTGGAATGAACAGAATCATGAGTTGTACAACATATTTTGAAGTTAAAATATTTATACTTATTCTTGATATCTTATTATATTTTATTTCAGGCTTCTTCTTTTTCGGACAAAAAACAGACGTAGGAAAATACTCGTTTCTCAATAGATCGATCAGGGACTGGAACAGTTTACCTGCGGATGTCGTGGGAGCGCAATCGCGCTAAGCAACCTCTCTTAAATTCAAAAACGCTCTAAGAAAAGGGGAGTAGACAAATCAAAAGGGTTAGGCAAGTTCGGGAAGAATGGATACGTTAGTGTAGATAGGGAGCTAGTGGAGTGATAGTGAAGTGCACGAAAGGGGTAAATCCAGTGTTTGGGTCATAAGTGAAATAAAATTTGCAATAAGTTTAAAAAAAAAATATTTAGATGTTTCAGGGTAAAATGTTTTTATATTTAATACATTAATATTAGTTGAATCATATAGTTCGATGATTTATTTAACAATTTTTTTTATTTCAGTGCTCTGTGATGTTTTTTTATTGTATTTCCTTATGTACTGCCACCGAGTAAGATCTGCCCATTCGCAGTAAATAAATATATTATATTATAACTGGAATATGGTTTCTCAGCTATTCGTTTATGAAATGATTTTAACAAGTTCAACTTTCTTACCTTTCGGCCTGATTTAATTTGAATTTCTTTAGGGCTCGATTCTCTTCCTTGTTCCAGATTCTTTTGGGGTGACTACACCCCCCTCGGGGTAAATGTTCCAGTTGGCGACCCGACCACAGAAGGATAAACAACGAAGTCTGCATTGTGCACGAAGTATAGGTCGTAATTTATGGAGTTTGACAGATCCATCCGAAAACTAAAGCATTTTTATTTCCCGCCATGAATATGAGCAAATTCTTTGAGGATTTGAAGAACACTGTAATAAACTGTTCATTCCGGAATGACAGGTACAATAAAAGTCATTCGGCAATATTTATGAAATGAATTCCAAACCCTACAACGGCCACGGCGATACGAAGTTAAAATATTGCAGTAATTAAATTTACTTCCGAACAAATGTGTTCTCCCTCGTTTCGGAATGGTTCATGAAACGAAACCGGGTTTTAATAGAGCAGCAATTTAAATCTAATAGAAATGCAAGAAAGACCCAAGGAAAAGAGGAACTTGGTTTATTCATTTCCTCAGGCGGATACCATTGCAAACTTCTAACGAGACGTTAATGTCCTTTTAGCGAAATAGTGTTCACAACGTAATGAAACAAAAAAGCAAGCAATTCACTTCGTGGTAGCACTCCAGAGTGTTTAATACAGTCAATAAGTAGTAGTATTTATTATTTAATTATTTCTTTTATGTCTTTTGGCGAGGTTCAGACCATGAAGCCTGCTCTTCCACCTAACCGTTGATCTTGGAGAAAGGTAATTGGGAAGGAGAGATGTTGGGTTGCAGAAGAACTTCTGGTACCGAGCAGGGTTTGAACCCACGCTCTCCCGCTCAGCCAATGGGATCGAGGAAGCGAAGACACAACAACTACACCACCGCTGTATGTGTAGTAGAATTACAACACTGAAATAAACATGTACTCATTGTGATACCAACTTGAAGGATATATTTCACCGACTATTTAAATTAAATAATTGTAATGATTTTTATGGTGTAATACATTGGGTATTATGGAGGGAAAACCTTATTTTAAAATTCTTTTAAATCATCAATGTGATGGAAGTTTACTTTGATTTGTAGCAAATTTTCTGAAGTATTTTTTACATGACTTTTATCTATAGGTCACCGGACATCTGAGAAACATATTTCGCTTTCTCCGAGGCGTGAGCCATTAATCACAAAGCCGTTACGCTCTGCCGCCATGTTTGTACATGCTCTTATGCATTTCAAACTAGTCAAGCGAGTTCCTGTATCTTGAATATATTTCTTCCGTGTACTACACACGTGGAGAAGACACGTGATAACTTTCGGTCAGGTGAAAATTGTGACGAGTCGGGAATCGAACCCTGCTTTGGACTCCTGCTTTGGTCGCAGGGGGGTACACCCTGCGTGGGAAAGTGTCTCAGGTCTTCCGGGGTTATGTCTGGGTGGAAGTGGTGTACAGTTGTAAAGTGTATAGTGGTGGTATAGTGGTTTGTATCTTGTTTACACTTTACAATCTACTAATCGATAGAAATTAAATCATCTTTTATCATAATGTTGTGTTATAAAACAATCACAATAAACGTAAAGAAAACAATTATATTTCTCAGTGATTTGACGTACTCGAAGCTTAAATAAAAAGAAAGTTTAATACACGATTGTAGAATTATACCTTGTACACTTTACCACGAAAAAATGTAGGAAATTTCCCAGAGTTTGCCCCCTAAGAAACGAAGTTCACGATGCCCCGTGTTTAGAGCCAGGCTTAGGTGAAACACCTCAGAGCACCTGAGGGCGAACATTGGTATATACCTATTAGTCAATAAAAATGTGATCCATGTTCATCGCTGGACACACTTCAACTGCGAGCACGCTAAGGCATGGCCCGAAATGGGGGGTAAAACATCACACTGAACGAAGCTATGCGATAAAGTTAAAAAAATAATCAACAATAATGCGTCACTACATCAAACGTTAATGAAATTTGGTTTATCCATCTCAACAATTGTTCCGTTGTTTGACTATTTATTTATTTCGAAAACAGTTAATTGTTAAAGATATGTAGTTTTAAAAGAAAATTACGTGAAAGAAAAAGACTAATCTAGAATATTGTGTCCTGTTGGTACTATCAAACACACTTTTAAGATACGAGTTCCAATCAATTTAAGTTAAGAGATCTCTTTCCATGAAAAAAAATCTCGAGGTGTGAATACGTTCATATTTTCGTATTTAGTCAAGTAGGTTTAATTTAATTCAAAATTGTTATTTTTTACATCGTCAGAGTGTTTTGATGCACGAGATCCAAAGAAAACCCGATGGGGGAAAAGTCATAACACTTCCACGGGCTACGTGAAGGTAGTGAGGGTAGCGTACACAACCAATCATAGAAAAGAACTTCACGAGATACCAGAGAGACTGATTCTCATCGAAACAGAACTGTACGTTTCTATTCCATTAACGACTGCTTTAGCCCAATTTATATTCCCTCAGCACCATTTCAAACACGGAATGAGACAGATTCACAAATGAGCGTCTTAGCGAAGAAACTGAAAAAGAATGGAAAATTAATTGCTTCGATCGTGAGCTCGTAGGCTCAACAACCAGAAGTTTCCAAGACTCCATTTCGCATCAGACGTGCATCTTGCGAACATCCGCCATGAAGCAATATATCTCTGACCCCCAACCCCCCTCCACGCCAATTACAACGAACCAACTCCTCCCACCCCCTCCCCCGAATCAGAACGCAAGAACTTACAACAATGGTCAGCACTCACGAACGCGGATTCGAACTCGAACTACTGGTAACGTTCTTTTTATTTATTTCATCCTACCAAACCAGCCCGCACTCCCCCCCCCCCCGAGGGCAAGTTATGACCTCCGCGGAGCAGCCAAATTACGTACCCCGCTCATTACTCCTACCTCGCGGCTACCCCTGCGGGACTTGCAGAGCGAGTGGGGAAGTTGGCACGTGTGTATAAATCTCCATGGCGGGAGTTCGCTCCTACGTTGACGCCACCCGCATCCCCACACCACCCTCGTACTAGAGTTTGAGAGAAGTTCGCACGGATGGGTCACATCCATCACGCCGCAACTCGGGCTAACAGCCGTGTTACACGGCGGCCGCGTCGAGCCATCAACTCCGACCCTTCCACCCCCACCCCCAACCCTCACCAACCCCCCAGTGAGGACCCGCTTTTGCCACGCGGCGTTTTTAGCGCCACTCTCTCTCTATCGCCCTTAATTGAAGTCGCAAGCGCGTTCCAAAGCAACGACGCCACCCGCCGCCACCTGCGTCTCCACACCCCCCAGCACCACCACCGCCACGGTGACGTCACCGCCTTCCGTAATTTACAAGCTTCCAGCACAATGAATTATTAACAAGGCGAGAGATTAGCACATCGACGAAACATTGCTTCGGGAGAGGCAACGCGTTTACAAATTCAATTCCTTCTCATTGTCCTTTCAGACTTAATTAATCGTGTTGTTAATTAAGACAAGCTTAAACATTTCCGCCGCCGTGGAATAAATCGGAAAATAATCACACGGAAAAAAAATATTCACATTTCCTTTCATGCCATTTCTTTTCCATTAGTACTATATGGTTCTAAAATAACTGATCCGCGGTAACTATCTCAGACAAATAAATTATAGACCGCTACACCGCCAGATTGCGTTCCACTACTGCACACCATTTCCAACTATCTTGGAAATATTTTAAAACTTAGATGCTTTTATGATATCAAATTGCAACAAGGGAAATAATTAAAATTGTTAAATAGACTCGTGTCCCTAGTGGCGAATCTAGACCATAATCAAGGGGGGGGGGACTAACGGGGAGAATTTTGTATTAACAATTATGGTTTTACAACACTATTTCCTTTAAATAAAATGCATCAAATAAATTATTAACAATTGACATTGTTATTAATACCACCAGATTATTTATAAGTGATTAATATGATTCTATTAACCTGGTTTTATTAATTTCATTAATATGTATTATTAATATAAACAATAACAATTATATTATTAATAATAACAAATACAACTAATGACAATTATTAATCTGTAAACACTTTTACAAAGTATGAAACTTTAATGTTATCTGTTAATAGATTAGGTCCAATGGGGGAGGGCTACAACCTCCTTAGCCCTGCCACCCCATACATCCGCCATTGCGGGTCCCTATGTTTGTTAATTACGAGTTTCTTTACCGAGAGAAAAGAACAAGACAAAAATTCATTTGCAACGACGTTGGTGGTATCCCGAGGGCAACAATTTAATTAATTCCAACACCAAACATGAAACGTATTCAATGCAACAAGGGAACTCCGTACTTCCAACGTCATCATTTTCAACTTTTCAATACCTTCCAACAGCCGAGAATTAGTGAACTGTTAATATTGTGAAGTATATTAGTGTACTCAGTTGATGGTCAAATATGTAAGTGATAACTCGTCAAATCCACTACTAATTGGTGTTTTGAAGGGCTCCAATGACCTCGACGTTGACGAGCCCTAAAGACCCACAAAAAAAATTGTGTTTTGATAAAATTGTTTAACTGCTTGACACCAAATCAGACATGATTGTGGATGTACTTAAAATAGTTTATTCGTGAAAAACTAAAGAAGAGTTCTTCCAAAAAATGTAACATTTATGGATTTGACCGAACTCTCAAACCGACAGCGTTGGTCTAGTGGTAGCGTCTTCTCTTCCACGATCCCATTGGCTGAGCGGAAGATCGTGGGTTCAAACCCTGTTGAGCCGAATTAAGTGAAATTTTTAGTTGGGGTTTTACTCGAGACCAATGTCGGTTTGGTACCAAAAGTTAACCGGCAACCCAACGTCTCTCCTTCCCAATTCCTACGTCCAATGGTTAGGGGAAAGTGCAGGTCTCAGGGCGTAAACCTCGCCAAAAGGCATAAAATAGAAAGAAAAAATCATATTATTCAATTTTTGATCGTAAGCTCCAAAGAAAATCCATTACTCAGAACAAATCCTCTTCTAGGAATAGAAGTCTTAATCGCCACTCAAACAATAAATTACGCCCGCATTTATTAAAGGGGTGACAACTCGAGCCCGAAAAGTGGCGCCATCTCATCCGAACCCTTTCAGCCGAAAACAAGTGACGGCTTCATCGCCACCAAGTGACACCGGAAGTGCTCCTTAAATGCCTCATTAGTTGGTGCTCTAATGAAAAGACGTCACTCTTGTGTGCGCTGTATCTTAATGGCGCCGGCGACGGACGCGAGTCAATAACGCTGAGGCTTCCGAACGAAGAGGCGAAGTGACGCAGCGCAGCGCAGATCTCGAGTCCGTCGTCAGAGAAGGATTTCTTTGGAACGACGGAGAAAATAATCTCGAAGAAATGTTAGTCAATAACACGTAAACAACGCACTCTCGTACCAGATATAAATTAAAGAAGATTCTTTTATACATAACTAGCTGAATCCAGGCATTGCCCAGGATTTCAAAAGAAACTAACTGGACATCCACATTCATAAAACAATTCACAAATAAATCAGAAAAAAAAATTAAAAAATTATATTTACTTGTGATGGACTCCCAGAGAAAATAGATAGTGATTTAATATATTTCAGCCTATAGAGCGTATTAAAATACCTCTTAAAAGGGCCGAATATTGTTTCCCTCTTCGCAACAATTAACCCCCTACATCCACTATAATAATCCGCAAAATATCGAAAAATTCAAAACCCCGTTTCTAGATAAATTAGCAGTATGAGGTACAAAAACCAACTTGATATCTCAATCAGAAATACATAAAAAAAGCGAAAATTAAAAAGTAATGAAAATGGGGGATGAAGGTGGATTTTCGAAATCACAAGAAGACAGAGCTCTTCTCAGAGTTTTCAAGCTCAAATGTGCAAATTTTCATCATGCTCGGATTAAAACTGTATATTTGTTCAAAAGGCATACACAAGGTCCGGGTGACTTTTCGTTATGTATAGAGATATCAAATGTTTTGGAGAAACTAAATAACAAAAAAAATTCCACATAAAAAAGGAGAAAACGAACGACATTTTGAGAATCGACGAGAGGAGAAAAACACACATGAAAATATTGATAGAAAATTATTTATCTCCAAACATTTATATCTCTGCTGTAAGAAGAAAATCATTAAATCGTTAGTTTTTATCTCCATATTCAATAAGTTTTTTATGCATTACATTTATTAAAAACAATAATATACATTAAGGGTCCTTAATTTACGTCAGTTGTGCTTCTTCGCCAGAAACGTGAATGACAGAAAATAAAGGACGTTCTTTCACGACGCGCTGTTAACTTCCCGGACGTCAAAACTCCGTTTCATAATTCCTGCCGACGAGGGTTTTAAAAAATTCATACACGTAAAAGGTCTTCTTTAAGTGAGTGATCAAGTCAATTAATATATCTGCCGTACAAAGAGGACTTAAAATAGAGCTGTTTCCAATTGGAAATTGTTGATAAAATAATGAACATTACCACCTTGATATTTACGTTCTTCAACATGGTTTTAAAACAATTTCCTATATTCTACTCTAAATTCAAAGCCAACATTTCACAATTTGTCAGAATGAATACGTCCCATTTCACAAAATACATCGAAGATTGAATGTACTCCTAAACAAGGGATCTAACAGAAAATGTAAAGAGACATTATATAATTTTGTAAATACCTATGTTTGTAATTATTTGACGTTACTGCTCCACTGGATAAATTCTGGACTAATTCATTATTAGGTTGGAGTTTCAAATTTCATAATCATTTAAAATACTCGTAAAAAGTTAAAAAGATACTAAACAAATTTATAAAATAATACTTTTATTATCTGAATGTTTGTGAACAGTTTTTTTTAAATTTCTATACACCATACGCTTATTATTACTATGGGTTTACAATACTACAGTGTTTTGTTGCGTGTTACATTACTATGGGTTGATTCTGTTCTTTGATGAGTAATGATGGTACATTAATAAATAATTTATTTTTTAAGTGAAAAAAGTCAGAAAATGGCTAATTAGTGGAATTCCGTAACAAATTAATCGAATGGTTTTACACTCGTTTTGGCCGACAAGAGCCGAAACGGACAAACGTAAAATAATGGACATGCACCAAGTGGGTAGGCAACACGCTTGACAGTCCCTTTGCTTGAGGGGGTTGCCTATCCTGTACTCTGAGGTTTAGCCATTCCATCAATAGCACAAAATTTACTTTTGTACCTCAAATGACGCAAAATCTACGTACGATATCGGAAAAATGAAATAATAAAACCAGCAAGATATAATTCATCCGGGTTCAGACACCGTGCATTCACGAGCGATGAGTTGTTCTTCAGACGAGCGCACGCAGCATTGTGTACTGCCTGGTTCACTTATCTCCTGTCTTTGGAATGTGTATCCTGTCATTCGGGGTTTAGGTCTGGGCGGGAATGGTGTCCAGTTGTGGAAGACGAACAGGTGGTGTAGTGGTTGACACCCCTCCGATCAATGCAGGGGTCCCGGGTTCGAATCCCAACTCATCGCCATTTTCGAAAGAGGAAGAGAAGAGAACTCTCGACTCACTCTGAATCCTTCTTCTGGTTCTCCGGGATCTCCGCTTCGTACGAAGGCATGTAGAACTGCGGCGCGCGTTTTCCTCCCACGATGGACAGACGCTCCTCGGGCGTGGATTGGAAGCGACGTTCGTCTACGCGCCCGTTCTGGTCCTCCGCTTTCACATACAGCACGTACTCCATGTCGAGCTGGAAAGGGTCGGTTCCACGGGTGCGTACCACGCCCGACCTCTCGTCCACCTCGAAGCGTCCGCCCGCTACGAAACACAAACAAACACACATTACAGTTTTTTTTAAATGCGACAGTTTATTTGTAACCTATTTCGCTGGTCACGGTGAAAGCGTTTCTTAGTCTATTCATCGCAAATCCCTCCTCCTACTGCTTCTAGTATCACTTACTCAATTACCACTACTAATTACTCCTACCCCTCCAAGTGGATCATGTTGTTGGTAGTATGTCTATCTGTTTATAAGTGAAAATGTGTGTGTAGGTATTTGTGTGAATTCTATAGATATTTCGGCGAAGATTTTTTATTTAACCTATTATTATTATTATTATTATTATTATTATTATTATTATGTATACTTTTATTGCATTCGTTTTATTTGCCACCGAGCATTGCTTACTTATTGACTAATAATAAATTTATTGTCAAAAAACAGTACAAACTGCGTATGACCACGTGGAGGACAATAAACTAATTTACTCTCCGGAAGCGAGCAAGGGACGTATTCCATCAATTCCGATCAAGGGCCCTAAGGCAGAGGCGGATTCAAAAATTTCAGCAATACATTATTGTTGTTATTATTAAAAAGTACAAATGAAAATGAAGTCCAAATTTATTTCCCATTTCATCCGGATTCTCTGTTTGCCGAATTAATGTCCGTCTCAGTAAATCCGGATTGATAAATGAGTTCTACTGTGCTCGTTTACGACCGAATAAGTTCCGCAACGAAGCACCAAAAATTCTGAACATTTTTAGAAACACAAATTTCGTAAGATTTATGTGTGTTCTGTTCTACTGGAGCTGTTTGATTTTCTTCATTATATTAAATTTACAGAAAACTTCTTTTAAACTAAATTAATGTCGAAGTGTTGAAACAGTAGCCAAGTAAAAAAATTCTTGTGTAATTTTTCCAACAAAATTAATCTCTAGTATTAAAAATTTGCATATAATTTGAAAAATGAATTAACACAACAATTAAATTAGTTTTCCTTCCTTGGGATTAATTTTATTTTCTTCAAGCATGATGAACGTGGATAACATGGCATACGTCATTTTTAAGCGAATGAACACTCGTAATAATAATTTTAAATAATTACATTTTTACCAACAGTAGACTAGAACCACATATGATTTTTTTAAATCTGTGATCTTCGAAGTAACGGAATTTTAGTAGAATCAATACCGTATAGACAGACTAAACAAATGTTTGGAGTAATCTGTACCCAGATATTAATGTAGACTAAAAAATTAATTGTATTCATTTTATTTTCAAATGTCCAGTGAAAAAGAAACTAGAAGTGTCATAAGTAAAGAAGACAAGAGTTGTCAAAAGAAAAAGGGGCTCTAATGCAATTGAAGTGCAATTCCAATCTCAAGTTTATTTCTGAAATATTTTTTTGCCGGAGAATTAATTATTAAGGGAGCAAAATCATTGACCCACTCACATCACCGGATCTCAACGTGAAGATTTTACTTAAGCAGTACTTGTATAATTGAAAAGTAAAAAAATGGATTGTGTTTTCAGTAATGAAGTTCGAAACATTTGTTACATCATTATTATTTTTCTAAAAACTTTCCCAACCACATCTTGAATCTGCTTCCGCTGTGTACGAGTATATGAAACGAAAGCCAGCAGGCAGCGCAGGGGATAACGCGAGGGCAGTAGAGCGTCGTAGCCGAGAGCAAAACATCTCTAGAGGGCTTCACGAACCGCAGCAAAACAGTTTCTTTTTTCTTTTTTTTTTTTGGAAATTTAAAAAATCTAAGTAACGTCTTGCCAAGAGAAAGAGCTCGTGTATCTTAATCGTTCTTTCTTCTCTGATCCAGTTCACTTTGAAAGTGATTTTCATGTGAGAATGATTAATGCTTCACTTTTCGATGAATCATGTTGCTGTTAAGGGTAACAAAACCCGTAACGCAAAATAGTTTGCAAAAAAAATCGAGAGATTTTTCTCTTGTTATACCTTCATTGAAACGGACATCGTATTTTGATATAACATTCTACGGTTTGAATCCTTGAGCAGGGGAGGATTCAGGATTTGATTTCGGGGAGGCCCATTGAGTAAAAAGTTTCCTATGATTCCTGAACCATACAATGTTATTACTACACAGTTTATGGGAACATCAATAAAAAATTTCCATCACCAATTTACTGTACAAATAGAGTACCATTATTTTAATAACTATTTTTATTTTCTGTCTTTCTATTACTTTATTTTTGATTACCTTTCTATTGTAAATTTTATCGATGTAATTTTTCATTAGACAAGTGGCTCGAAATGCCTTTCTAACATGTTCCCAAATCGTTAAAAGCAAAGTCATATGTTTGCCCTATAAAGTCGTCGTTAGACAGATTTTATTAGTTGTTTTCACTGTATATACTGAAATTTTTTCGGCGTAAAATCTTTCTTTCCCATTTCCATTATATATCGTTTTTTGGTACGGGCACATGCCCCCTGTGCCTCCCCCCTGGATCCACCACTGTCCCGGAGTGGTCATGGGTAACTCAGATTACTTTCCTGCCGTGAAATGAGGAACGGGTCTTTCCCATGGGTCACTAAGTATGACCTGCCTTTGATGCCCTCTGGTGGCTCAGGTGGTAGCGTTCCTGCTCTTCACCAAGTCATCCTGGGTTCAATATCCGGTGGGGCCAGACAAATTTTTAGCTTTTCACATGAATGTCTCAGTTCATATAACTGTGTCTACTGAAAAGCGAACCTTTCTTCCTCTATCCAACTCCTCCTAGTATAAATAACTCTATTACTAACTACTTCTACTAACCCCTCCACGTGGGCCAAGTTGTTGGAAAATCCAGCGAACCGGCCCACCTATACTAATACCATTCTACCCTCCTACCTCCTATCGCTCCAAGTAGATAAGCTGCAATAGCACGGAATATTTCCCGTTTACAAATACTACAATGGAAATTGAAAACCTGCCTTTGAAACAACAAATGTACTTACTTCTGTCTCTGACGATGAAATAATGAATGTTATGATCAGTATCTGGATCTCGCGCCTGTAATGTGAAGACTGGTGTGTTGGGCGGCGCGTTGAGCTGCACTACCGCTTGCATGGGCAGCGGCCGGTTGATGAAGTACGGGGGCTCATCGTTCACGTCCTTCACATGGATGATGACCCGTTGGTTGTCGGTATCTGCAAACACACAGTGAAGTCATTTAGCAACTAATTCCTTATTTTACAAACAAATGTTTAGTTATTCAGAATTGATTTCATGGTTATTCGTAGAACTGAATTTTGACACAGAAACGAATAAAATATACATGTTTTTTCAGTTATAACACACTTTTTCATCCCTGAGAAACACCAACATGCAGAAATAAAACAACAAAACATAAACAAGATTTTTTTCTTACGGGCATTTTAAGTGTCTCAACATACAAAGAAATCCTACAACATCCACAAATTGAACGACTACAAAAATGATTCTCAAAATAAAACGCTTTGTTATCATAATTCTAAATCGATGTTTGAAAATCGCAAAACTAGATTATGAAAAGGCAAATTAAACTTCATTAAGCGCCAAGAAACCATGTAGCACTTCATATGTAACTTGAAATAATAATTTTGTGAAAAAAGGTAAGAAAATGTTGGAAACTTGGAAAACCACGACACGTCAGGTAGGTGAAGTATAAAACAAGTTCATGATTACAAAAGAACGCAACACCTCATTTTTACATGCCGTATTTTTTAAAATTGTATCTATTAAAAAAATACAAGTGCTTCTTAAGCTCCTACCAAAAACATGGTTTGAAGATAAACTAATATTTCGTTTATTTGATTTCAAGATCAAATCAATATTTTCTTCTCTCCACCACCGGTTGTATTAGTAGTTTAGGCTAACATAATTTCAAAATGGCTCGCGGCATCGAGCCATGAACAATTTCAAACAATTGTTGGGCCACAGTCGACGGTGTTAGGTTTGTTAGTCCCGGCGATTCGGTTTTAAGAAAATCTGTATAAGTATAATGATACAGGCGATGGTGGCGGTAGTACTACTCGCGGAAGATATACGAGTACGAAGGGGGGAAAGGCTAGAATTTTACTATAATGTTAAATTGATCCTTCGCGATCAGAATATTCGCAATGATTAGAAAACGACTTAGCTCAGCAATTGAATTTTTTTAATCACCGAAGAAGTAAATGAAGACTAACAGACACGATGGCGAAATGTTTCACGTAATTTTCGTTTAAATCATTGGAGCGCGAGAGGAAACAATTAATCGTACAGAAAAAGTCACATAAACTGCAGAGACGAAGGAACTCATTGGCGAGAAGCGGAAAAAGGGAATAGAATGCGAAGAGGAGGGATGAGGAAGAAGCCTCAGCACACAGCACAAAGAAGAGGGATGGAGAAGACGTGGCAATTTGATTAGAAGCTGAAACTCCGTAATTACTACTACTGCCTTCGCGGACAATGGCAGCAAACGAGAGAGTCTACGTTGGCGAAACGATACGACTGCGACGTAAGACGTGGTGACAACATTCGATCGCTAACCAAAAAGAATAAAATGTTTCCGCAATCGTCTTCTTGCTTCTCCGAAATAGGAGCACATGTGCAGTGCAGTGTAATGAGGTGAATGGAGACTAAGGATATAGAGAATGCAAAGGGAGCGAACAGAATTGCAGTGTAGTGATGTGAAGTGTGCGTGACTGTTCACAGCAATCCTGTTTTAGCGTTATTTTTTATAGTTATTAATTTCTTTTAATTACATNAAGTGCAGTGTAATGAGGTGAATGGAGACTAAGGATATAGAGAATGCAAAGGGAGCGAACAGAATTGCAGTGTAGTGTAGTGATGTGAAGTGTGCGTGACTGTTCACAGCAATCCTGTTTTAGCGTTATTTTTTATAGTTATTAATTTCTTTTAATTACATCATAGCAATTATTTTTACATTAAGGTTATAGGAGGAGTAATGGTATATGTGTGTATATTGAAGCGAGTTTGTACGTATGAGTGTGTGTCTGTATCTGTTTGTAAGTGAAAATGTGTTTCTGTACGTATGTGAATATACACACGACCTAATTTAATCTTTTAATTTCTTAGGTGTATTATCCTTCTCGCTTATTGCGTACTAATTTTCTAAGCATTTTATTCCGTGTGTGTGTATTTTATAGATATTTGGGCGAAGATTTTTTTTCTATTTCACATAATCGTATTATGTATATTCTTATTATGTCTATTATGTTTTCCATCTGCCAAAAGCATCGCTCACTTGCAGATTGATATATTATTATTATTATTATTATTGTTATTAACGAGGATGCGACGCCATGACACATGCAAGCGACATTCATCGCCTCTCGATTTTATGTCGACATTATACGAATTTAATTTTAAATTCAAGGGTAGTCATTTAATGAGATATTTGTAATTAGTCGTTTAATTAGATGTAGTTAAATTGATTTTCTTTTATGTCACCAATCACCAATAAAATTAACATATTTGTTTATAGTACATTCTCCTGACGATGGCAGGAATCCACTGCTGAAATGTAGTGATATTAAAAAAAAATGTCTGCATATAAGCTCGAAATGTATATATGAATCTAAACTCCTTTTCCCTTGTCTGTAGGGGTCGGATATGAGGATGATATGATGCCTCTTACTTTGATGTGGCGGATGCCCTTCTTCCTTACACACCTCCCCGAGGCGGGTGATGAATGAGTGAATGATAGGCAAAAGGGATACGGGAGTACACCGAGAAAACCTGCAGCGAATTCTACTAGGATCAGACAGGGTTTGAACCGACATTATTAGAGGTATAAGGCGAGCACGCTACGCACCACGCTCCGGGTCGCCCCATATAAGGTCGAAATAAATATTTAAATTAGGTTCATGAGGTAAGGTCATTCCCTCTTGAACCTCTTTAATAGCTTATAGCAAAGGACAAGTACAAAAATTTATTTAATAAGACATACTGTTATCATTTAATTATAGCGGACCAATGAAGACGTTTTGGTATCGTACGAACAAATTATGAAAGCACTTTTCAAAGGTATATGTTTATTTTCCACAGCGAGCCAGTCATTTTTAGAGACGAAAACATTAACAAATATAAATATTTAATATAAAATATGTTCTCCAGAGAAGGTGCCATAAAAGAAGTGGTAAATACTTGTTTCGCCCAATCAAAAAATCGTTACCGAATCAAAAACCTCAATTTCAAAAGAAGACACGAAATATACGTTGAAGAGCCAAATCTATTTTTATACACGTAATTCAGAAAAACCCGTAACAACATAAACCAAAATATCTAACGAGCTACTTAAAATGTACGGGTATGGGCAACATTTTTACAACGAAAATATGTAACTTAAAAACATGGACGCTGGTGACATTTTATCAGAGAAAGCGATCAAAAGAAAATAAGTGAAGGTATCCTGGGGTTCATTCGTAAAGAAAGCTGGGTAATTTCACATTATTTTTTAGATCCAAGCGTTTGTCACTCGCAATATGTGTCCGTAAAACTGTCGTGATCTTTATTATTCACTTGTGGTTATTAGCAGTGGCGGATCTGGGCAGTAATTAGGGGAGGGGGGAGTAACCGGGGAGGGATCTAGGGAGAACTTCTGTTTGAAAATCATTATTAATCAACAGCAATTTTATAAATATTATCATTTAAACAAAATACATCAACTTATCATGTACATAATCAACAATTAACAATATTAAATAGCAATCAAATGTATAAATTGTTTAAAGTGGCAAGTATGCCTTATCTGTTGAGATTCAGGTTCAATAGGGGGCTATAGATCCCTTAGGAGCCCCCCCCACCGATCTGCCGCTGGTCAGGTCAATAGGACTAACAAAGGTATCATGAAAGCTTGCGGTGGAATTGGGTCCTGGATGAACAAATTCAAGTTCTCCGACGTGCGTACACAAATATATGTGAGGGGTGTTACATGAATACTAAGATCCATTTTATAGGATTCCGTCCACGGCGGCCAGTTCATCTTACGTCAGCAGCAGACCCAGTTGGAAAGATACGTTGGTGCCCTCTCCGTCACATGCCTTCGTCAAAATCGCATTCAGCCCCGACGGGACAAGATACGCGTCGCTGCCCCGAATGCAATTTAAAAGTTCACCCTCAGGCAGCTGTAGTCTACCCCCTCCCACCACCACCCTCACCCCCCTTCTACGCTCCTCTGCCTTTCGCAAAGCTTTCACAGCGAAACGTGTTAGTCTCTGCCCCAAAGTAGGAAGTGAAGTTCTCAAACATCAATGAATCAAAAACCGCCTATCCGCAATGACGCTATAGTCCTGGCAGCGAAAGAAAAGTAACGAGATATAACCAAAAGCCCGGTGTTGTCATAAGTCTGCTGCACGAAGTGGTTAGCTTAGCTCCACCCATTCCACACGGCATGCCACAGCACTTACACTCACATAGACTACTGTTACCAGTGGAAAAGCTAACTTCATGCAGAGTTCTTTCAGCCAAAGGTTAGCAATTAAGCTTCCTTTCTGTTAGAGTTGGGATATCTATCACAGCCGGATCTACGAATTGGGTGATGTAGGTGTTAGCATCCAGACGTAACCTCACAAACATTCTGCTGGCCCAAGTAAAACGCCCTCGTGCCTCAAGTGAGAGATATCAAGAGTAGGCAATGTCGCAATTCTGAAATTGGCTCCTTGATTTGAACGTGGTCTTTAGGCTCCTCCCTCAATACTTTTCTTCCGCTGAGAGAGTTGTAAATGTTGATGTTAAGAACACCCCCAAATCGCTAATATTATCCTCTGAGGTCTCGGGGTAATCTCACATTGAATCACAATGGCAGATGAGGTCAAAAGGCGAATAGGGTGGCGCAAGAATAGAGTCTCAGCGCGCTAAGCCTGATTCCCGGGTTCAGATGTTGGTCCCGTCTCCGATTTCGATTGATGTTTACAACGTTGCGTCCCTGAATGGGGTTCTCCACAGGTCCGAGTTAATAATTTCGTACAACAAATGAAATCGGAGAACAATATTGTTTACAAACACAACAAGACGGTGACTACACAGTTACGGTCTCCAGAGCGGTGTTTGTAACCTGAGGACCAATTCGATCTAAATATTTGACTTCAATTAAATTATAGTTTCAAGACACTGTTTTGCTTCGTAGAAGTATCATTATGCAGGGTTTAAAGATGTATAACAGATTAATATACCTAAAATTAAGTTTGCGCTTCACTAACAAAAATAACTTCAATAGGAATTCCAACCAGAGATGTTTAAAACACCAACAGAATGTCCTCGCGATTAAAAGCCAACACACACTTTACAATATAATCTCTAAAAACAGATAACAGATTCGAAATATTGTATTCATCTAGGAGATCACCTCAATTTTCCTCACGGCAAAAAATTTTGTAATCTATACGATCGATATAGAGAAAAAATGCAACACTTCAATTATGCACCACATGATTTTAGCACAGAATTCTCAAGAATTTTTTATTATTTACTAAATATTGCATTATTCCAATAACGTCAAAACATTTCTGAGGAAGTAAAAATATTCATAACCGATCAACATTTTCACCCCATCCACTTCCGAAAAGATAAACAGTTATTACAACCTTAGAGAAAATGGTTAGTACATCCACAGTCGGCAAACAACGAACGTATGTTTGATAATGGGAAACCCCTCCATTAAAAAACATAATTTGTGGCGAACTTCACCCCACCCTCCCCAACCACATCCCATTCTTAATAACACGTATGTCTACAGCACCCCATCACAAGCACAGCCCTTGGGAAAACGATGAAATGATGAGGGAGGGTACTGCATTACAGGGCTTCGGGTAATGGCGGAATGGCGCAGATGGTGACGAAGCACAACCACGCCTTAAGAGGCGTAACAGCGATATTTTAACTCGTTCACAGTCGGGGAATCGATTCTCATCTAGTTTCTATTGATTGTTTAAGAGTGGTATGAAAACCCTGATCATAACTTCCATTACTATATTCCAAGATGAACACTTCATTTTCAAACTCATTTATCGACTCTTCCCCTAATTGAAGGGTGGTAAGGGTAGCATATTCGCTTAAAATAATAATTTGAAATAAATAACAAACTGTATCATAGCTAATTATTTATTATTAACAATAAATTTCTATTACAATTTCTTTTTCAAAGTCACAAAACTCCAGTTGACACTTTTCCACAAACAGTTTTCCAACTTTACCAGGAAACATATTTTAATTCCGTTGAAAATTTTTGAATACAATTCAAAAGAATTCACCGTTGCATAAAATTCATTATTTCATATAACTTCCAATTACAATACGAAAAATAAAGGGTAAAGCTGTTGAGAGCCTACGCGCAAGAATTAAAATTTTCATTCACTCTCGTGACTCGATAGTAAAAATTGATTTCCCCGCGTTCAAAATTAACGTTTTTCTTCGAAATTCTTGATTAGTATTTATGCATCCTTAGCTTATACGCGTCATATTTTCATATTAATTTTAAAATTCCTCGTTTATTCGTCTGCGGTTCAGAACAATTATTTCATTTAAGAAGTTGAAAGTAAAATATTTCGTTGCTTTTCACGTAATCGTTAACAGCTCTTATCACACGTTCCATTTCCAATGAAGTCGAAACACATGGTTGGACACCTCTTGCTGCACTTTGCCGGGATCACCCCCTCCCCATCCCCCGCCCCCACAGGATTTCACAGTATAATGAAGTAATCACACGCTGGCTGCCCAGATTTGATGCTTGTTGATTTCACACCAGATATTGACAGCAGCAGCTGGTATCGGCCAATACTTTGAAGATAACCCAACTGAAGCCCTAGTCTCCATGTTGGGGGACCCCGTTCACTAATACACTTTGACATCTGATTTCTATTTATGTTAGGTTCGTTATGCACATGTTTTTCGTAGTAGGAGGCGATACTTGTATTAATTTTTTATTACAGAACAAATGAAAGATGTGGTGTTGTCTACTAGAAAAATATTTATTCAGATAGTTCTTTCGCCAGCTTCGCTGGTATCTTCTGTCTGACAATACAAAGTATCAAAGGGTAAATGGGACATTTTCGTTTAAATAGGACATTTGCCCTTTGATACTTTGCATTGTCAGACAGAAGATACCAGCGAAGCTGGCGAAAGAACTATCTGAATAAATATTTTACTAGTAGACAACACCACATCTTTCATTTATTCTTTAAAAAATAATGTTTTCCCTAGTTACTCCTAACTTGTTATCTTATGAAACATCTGTCCAAGCGCCATACAAATAAAAAATTACAAAATTACTAAACAATTAGCTCGTAACATATTCCGTGAAAAATGGAAATACACAGATAGAACCCGTTGTGTTTTTTGCATGGTTCAAACTTTAAAGAAATATTAAAGATATTTTAGTGAGACAACGCGTGACGATATCTAGTGGAATTGTCCCAATAAAATCTTTGATAAAAATATAGTAACACTTCGAAGAGCTAACCCAATTTATGTCTTAAAATACAATAATTGTTATCAGCTACATCTCTTACTCTTGAGACGTAGATAAAAAAAATCAATCTAAACCCTAAAAATGGAAAAAGGTAGTTCGAGTATCCTCACTGTTCATTTCTGACCCCTTCACGAAGAGCTTACTCCTTTGCAACCCCTATCTTGAATCTCTTGGAGTATGAAATTTTCTCTTTTTTCCCTTCTGAATCAAAATCTGGGCGACCAAACTTCTCACAGATGAAAATAATATTTTTAACAGCTTATATTTCTTCCTTGTACTTACTCGTAGAGAAGATATGTGATAACTTCCGGTCAGGTGAAAACGGCGACAAGCAAGGAATCGAACCCGCGACACCAGATTGAATCGTAAGGGTGTAGACCACCACACCACCCGTTCGCCCACGTATATAACAGTTATAACATTCTCAACTACTTCACTGATAAATTGACTTCCGTCGAACTCACTTCCTAGCAATTATTTTCCGTTAGCGTTACCAAAAAGGTAATCTAAAGTTTTAGCGGTTGGCCATGTCTATTTTTTATAGAAGAATATTCTATTTAGGCAGAAGGAGACAACATAAGTAAATACGAAACACGTCTCAATTTTCTCCTAGAGTCCTAGACTTCTTCACTCGCGCGTTTTTCACGTCTCCGTCCAAAGCGATTCTCGCTCCCATAATTCATAAGCGCAGCCCTAGAGGATCCCTCCTGCCTCCCTCCTGACTCCCGTGGCACCGCTCCCAGTATCATCCCTCAACGAGACACCGCTTCCATCACAACACCTATAAATCACCAAGCTCATCCTCTCTTCGTTTCCTTACGTACGCGACACTCCCTCCTACTCCTCACACCCTCATCCGCATCAACACACGAAAATTGATAGGTAAACCTTCCCAAGGTTACGAGCAGAAAGTACTACTAATATTTTGGAGACATATTCTGGGGAAAATATACCCTGAAAAACCGTTGCGCAACCACCACTGAATGCGAAATAAGGCGCAAGTTTCAATACATTTTTTTGGAAAGACCGTACGAGTTTTTATCTCACATAAGGTCACGACAATCGTTATGAAATTTGCTCCAGGCTGTGGTGGCGATTAGGGATGAGCGTAAGGGAGGGGGGGGAGACACCACCCTACTTTTTTAAGGAAATATAAAAATTTCATTTTAACCATCTAAAACTGGGAATTATAAAATAATTACACCATCCTTGATATGGTAATCACCAATTGTCTTTCCTCAGGCTTATTTAATTTTTTACATCATACTTAGTGGAATATGCATGGTAATGAAAATTGTCATTACATTTTGCCCCCCCTTGATTCCTAATCGCCGCAATTGGTTCCAGGTGTCAAGTTTTTTGCGAGTCATTTTCATCAACATGACCGACGATTTTCTCCGTAATTGCTGTGAAATATCGGCTTCGCCCCTCCGTGGCTCAGGTGGTAGTGTTGTCGCTCATCACTAAGTCATCCCGGGTTCGATTTCCTGAGTGGCCAGAAAAAAATTTGAAGCTTTCCACATTAATGTCCCAGTTCATATAGCTGTGACTACTGAAAAGCAAACCTTCATTCCTCTATCCAGTTCCTACTACCTCCAGTATCAATAACTATTACTAACTACTTCTACTAACCCCTCGACGTGGGCCATATTGTTGGTAAACCCAGCTAACCGACCCACTTACTAACAATGGCCTACCCCCCAACTCCTACAATATATCGCTCCATGTAGATAAGCTTCAATAGCACGCTACATTTCCCATTTACAATCACAAGAATTTTTAAAAAATCGGTTATATTTTAAACCAGGTTTCTTGGGAATCAAAATTCCCTCTTTATTTCCACCAATGAATTTTGATACGTATCGCCCCTCCCCGTCATTATTGGATTGAGCACGCGCACGGGATTTCTGCCGCCTCTCCTTTCGTCCCCTCGTGGGATATTTATGAGCCCGTCATTCGGAATTTATATATTGCACTCACGCGTCAATATCCATCGAGCGAGCAGCAGCCAGGAAGCAGAAAATTGATTTTGAGCGGAAGAGGATAGACAGGCGATCGTCCGCCGTACGCTCCGATGACGTCATCACGCCGTCACGTGGATGTTTCAATGAACCAACATGATTGAGCTATTAGGATTCTTACTATCCGAAGGCAACAAGGTTAAATGGGAATGACAAGAGAGGCGATGCAAAACAGTTCAACAACGTTTATCCGGTTTTTTTTGGGCTTTAGGACTCGTCAAGATCGTTAGAGCCCTTATACGTTTGTCGACTATCAAAATATACAGGATGACTCAAAAACTCGTCGTCCAAACAGGAGATAACTTTCGGCCGGGTAAAAATGATAACAAGCCGGAAATCGAACCCGGGACTCCTGCTTTGATCCCTAGGGGTGTTAACCACTACGCTGGTTCGCCTTCCTCAACCACGCACCATTTGCACCCAGACCTTTTTTATTATAGATCCCTCACTTCTAATAGCTGTGGAGAGTACACAACAAGTCGCAGAAATCACAGTTACCGCCATTGGATTTGTAATTTTGTTTTGCATATATACAAGTGAACAATTTGGTTCAGAGTTTTCAAAGCGACAATTTGTGTTACGAATAAGGCATATGATGACTGTGACAGCGTTTGTCTGCGAGTCTTCTGCATTCAATATCTTCGTAGTGTAACATGTTTTTTATCAATAGTATGTGTATTATGAATATGTTTATCTTAAATGTTATGTGCAAAACGTGGCACATGTCTTCTCCACATAACATTGTTTTATTCTTTACTCGCTGACCCGTCAGACGTTGTCCCGTGCAAATTTCAATACATTTGTTTGTGATCGTTTTGTGAATTTGTGAAAAGCTATTTTAAATGTATAAACAAAGTAAAAATGAGAAGAAAAAAAACGTAATTCTGAGTGATCTATTATCTATTGCGACCATGGATATTCAATTTGTCACTTCAAAAATCACAGTATTTCATAGGTATATCTGTAAATTTGAGATAAAATGACGAAACTTAATGCATTTCACAAAAAGATTACGATGAACTTACATCAGAATCGCAATTCAAATGAAAAACTAAAAAAAAGCAAAATAAAAATAATCAACCAAATATGTCGTTCTTATCGTCTGTTATGATCGAGAGTGCATACAATAATAAATATTTATGCAGTTGGTCCGAATTTTCCGACTTTCCTTTGTAATTGTCCCGATTATTTTTCTTGAAAACTTTTCCGGGACCATAACGAACAAAACAAAAAAAAAGAATAACGCATCGAATCCATCGTTCGAATCGTGAGTTATTGTCTTATGGGATTCATATAAATATCCCATAGAAAAAAAAAGCACTCTCAGTTTCTCCCGAATTTTCCAATTTTCCGGGCAAGTTTTCCGATTTTTTTTTCTTTCCCCAAGAACCTTATTCTGACTATTACGAACATTTAAAAAAAAATTAGCAAAATCGGTCCAGCCGTTCTCAAGTGATGCGCTTAACAATGAACAGCATTTAATTTTTATTCATATAGATTTCATGCAGTCTATTCGGATTTTCTATTATCCAGATCACTGTATATCTCAGATAGTCCGCATGAAAGAGACATGGTAAGAATTTTTTTTTCAGTGAGTAGAAGTGTAATGACGTTTCATTAATACAGGATGTTTTACTATATTATACAGTACAATAATTCCATATAATAACTACGAATTTTTTTATGATACATGATTTTAGATTAATTTTTTAATTTTTAGATTAATATTTAGATTAATTTGACACATTTTAATGCATTAACAAGAATTGGTCCATAGCGCTATGCAAAGCGTTGAAACAATGAAGAAATTTGCGTCTTATAAACAAATTTTCAACAGCCATTTATTAAATCTGCTTCGTCTGTTTGACAATTGATGGACTGAGGTTCACCTGGATGTTTCTCGAAGGATGCAATTTATTAGATTCATTTTCATATTTTCACTTCCAATTTTTTTTGGCGAGCGTAAAGTCGACTGCAATAAATAAAGCAATCCTTATTAAAAACAAAGAATTTGAATGACAGAAATTGAGAGAGATCCATGAGCTAGGTCGAAGGTCTGTCTCATTCATTTGATGTGAATATAATGTATACCCAGGGCATAGAGCTTCTCTTTTAAGTCCATGCGTCACGGCTTATTAGAACGAAAAGCTACAAAAATAACTCAATTCGTATGATATTACACCGAAATTGCGTGTCTTGGGCCTGCTTCTTGTGCATATATTTGATTTTGAGGAAACTTGTAACGAATTCATCAACTGCTAATGAGATTATAAATTTCAATTCGATAAACTCACGAAATGTACATTTCCTGCGTCACTTGTCCACGTCGTCCGTCGCCTGTTCCCTTTGTATTAACATTCATTTCACTGAGAAACGACTGTCATTTATGGTGATGTTTTATTTTCAACTTCATTTTGTTCCTTCGTGCTGCTCCTTATTTGGAATTCAATTTGCATCCCAGATGCACCCTTTCGGCGCCTAAAATCTAAAGCATCGCGATGAAACATTGAGAGGTTGGCAATCCTTATCGAAGGCGGGGAATCACAGAGGCGCGACGAATGTCGAAAGCGACTTCTGCTATCTGCACTGGAAACGAATTTTCTGTGTATTGTATGTTCCGCGAAGGAAACATACGGATCAATAAATTTTCTACGCCCATTTTGAGACATTAAATATGCATGACTTTGCAATTCGCCATCACGTTTCCGGATTGGGAGAGTATCCTACATCCAGGGAAGTTTAGTGAGAGAGTTATTTGGGAGATGATATGTCTGGTTATATAAATATTAGAATTAATAAAAATACAAATAATTAAATAAATATTACGATGTTCTTATGGACGAATACTATATGTTGAAGTCGTTAATTAATCACGTTTATTGTCATAATTTGTAACCCTGACGACGACTTGAACACAAAATCGAAACGCTGTGCGCTTAAGATCACAAAATATATAGCGCTCGTCCATAATATGGTCGCAAGTCTTTAAATATTTATGTACTTTGATTAAATAATGGACGTTAATTGTAGTAGAATTTAATAAATATATATTGCAGAAAGATGGAAGTGGTTTTAATTCGGTGGCGTATTCTCCATGAATGAGTGCTGCGTAGCATCCCCACCTCTTCCTGACCTTTCAATCGTTTCAGTAAAGTATCTTTATCACTTCCTTTAATCATCCCTCTGTTCACTTAACGAACATCTCGTTATGTCCGTGCTCTTTCTAATAAGGGGCAAGTGCACGGGGCTAGTGAATGTACATTTTGAACACCTCTCCGTGTCTCCGGACAGTGGACTATTTCGAGGCTGGTCAAGTATTTTATCCCGTAAAGTTGGTGAATTATGGAGAAAAATAATTTTAAAGTATATAAACAAATTAATATAGAGCTTCTTTTTGAATATTTACATATATTGGATGCATAACCTCTCGAATCCAAAATTCATTTATATACATATAAACAATAATTCGCCATAATCCATCAAATTCACGGGATAAAATTCTTTTGACCAGGTTTCGTCTCGATATGCTCCACTGTGCGGTGTTACGAAGCGGTGTTGGAAAGCGGTGTTCACCAGCCCCGTCTACGCGATTTTCACCTCGCTGGATGCGATCACTTCAAACGCATTGCTACGTTGCAGAGGTCATTGAACTAACTGTCAAGAGTTGTGTTCACGTTGTGTGTATTTGGTCAATTGGTGACACGTGTTAAGTTAAAAGAAGAAAGAAAAACAATACTTTCGGATTCTCGTCTCATACCGAGCCAATTTAAATATTTTGTCAATTGTTTCTTATTCTTTTAGGCTTCGTGAAATGAAAACAGGAAGGTTTTTATATAATTCTACTACAAATAATGACCATTATATAATATAATTAAATAAACGATGCAAGACTTTTCAAAAATTTTGCAACAACATATCATACAGGATTTATCATACAGGTNTAAGCACTTATCCTTAGTATGTATTCGTCCTACTTCTCAGTACCTCAGAGAAAAAAATTGCAATCTGAAAAATGTCTGAAGAACAACAGAATCTTTAAAAATCTGTCTTTAAAACAACTATTTTCCCTCGTTTCAGACTCTTACCGCAATTTTTTTTATTTTTTTATTTTGCGCCAACGTCTTACACATTTAAAATGGAAAATGGTTCAAGGATACTCCATCGCTTTGCATTAACAATTATTAAAGGGTGGTTCAATATATAAGCAATTTCATATTATTGTTATACCATTAACGCGTCGCAATAACCACTAGGGACGACGTAGTAAATTAATCGCTAGAAAGTTTTAATTACATCGAAAGGCGTGTAATGTGATCATAGAGTTCATTCGTTGCATATTTCACCACCTCGCTAACAAGGCGTTAAAATGCATAACAAACTCTAACGAGCCCTATCCACATATTGGTGTTCAATAATTTAGTATCATTTACTGTAACGTGGTTGGCTTATAACATGGACGTAAGCAATTCCCACGATACCAATGGTATAATAAGCGTTAGCTGAGTTATTTATTTCGAAGTAGTAAAAGATTATGTTGTCCCAATCAATCGATTTATTCTCGCATCCAAATCAGTGGTTGACTAATTAGCATCTTTTCATCGTTTTCAAAAAAAAATTATAACACAGAAAAATTTATTACAAAATAAATAATAATTAGGGAGAAATGTGAGTTGGTTGTTTACGTAAACGTTGCTAATCAACTATCTAAAAAGCAGTGGTGATTCAAAAAAGAATATTTGTACCAAAATAACAAAATTCAGGCGAGAAATGCCTGGGATAATTTGCTATTCTTAAATAAAAAATAATTGGTATTGTTGCGACATCTTCTAATTCGAAGTTGTATTAAACTTTGATTTTCCATTTTACGAAACAAATCTAAATTGATGCATATTTTCTGATGGTTGTGAGCTGCATAAAAAAACGATATGGCACATCCGTAATCCCCCACCTGGTAATCTAAGAGAATAAAGTCGTTTCTTTACAAAATTTTCCCCAAATAAACCACTCTACTGGGAGGGTTCAAAAAAATGTCTGCCGGTTGGATTCCCTGGCGAAGGAGTTATTTGATGCGCTTCCAGGAGTGAGTAATCTTGTTTATCATTAGGATAAGCACGGTCTCCATCACAAGTCAAGAGAGTGTTAATTCAAAACGAAGACTGAAAATTCCATGCAAGACACGCCCGAACATTTCGTGCGCACCAACTGACAGATAAAAAACTTTTTTTATTTTTCAACCTACCCAGCAGAGTGCATTATATGGAAAAACATTTTCATGCAAATTACTTGAGAGTTGTGGTAGGGCAAAGCAGCTGAGGGGAAGAATACGGAAACCTCACGAACTAATGAAACGCGTCAGTTTGGCTTCTCGCTCATCGGGGTCGTACACTTTGTTCTTGAAACAAGGGAAATTACGAAAATATTCTAGAATCGTCATCTGCTTGAGAGATTATTAATACGCTGTCACTTGCCCTTAGTCTGATGGAATTCATCACAACCAAACCGATAAATTTAATAAACAAAATGAAACAAATACAAATTAGTTAGCCGAAAGTTCAATGTGTTTGCGGCACTTTTTATTTGGGACCTATTATTGTCTCGATACATAAAAAAGCATGGCTTAAAAGAAGTTAAAAATACTGTTCATTTCAGAGACGTAACTTTCCTAAATTGCATCATTCCTCATTATTGTAAGCATGTTAGTTCTTTTAAGTATTCGTATCATGCAATTGACCTTCCTATACTTACCCTGCAAGAACATACCGGTTAAAAACGCCGGGAATATATTATTTCCTATGAATAAATTAAAAAATTCGCATGGAACATAGAAAATATCATACCATAAAATTGTAATTAAGTTATTAAGATTCCAGTTATGTAAAATCATGCAATCATTCGCAAACACAATGTCACAAAACACTCGCAACGCAATGCAATGCAATCAAAATAACCGTGAATTTAACGCATTGTTACGAGAAAAAAAAGAAAAAACACACACACAACAAATAAAGCATGTTATACAATGCCAAGGTGACAGTTCACACCAAAGAAGAGAACAAGTACTTACATCGCAATCCTGCAGAAATGAGAGCATGGAAATAAAAGAAAAAGAGGAGAATTAGTATTAGACACAAAGAGATAAATATTACATTATATTTCAAATGCATAAACATCATATTAAAATGCACACACCATAACATGAATGTATGCACAACAGAAGACCTGAAAGAAAAAAATAGTACATGCTCTTAAGATACACTTCTCTTTAACGTGTTATATCTCCGTTGACTGAAGTCAAATTGCCAACTATTCACAGAACTTAGAAATATTCACCACAGTAGATCTAATTAATTAATAATTTATTCTACCGATTTTTATTATAGTATATTATTTTGTGATTATAAAACTTGATAATAAATTTAGATTGTGGGTTGACTATTTGTTTGACATGGCTCGCATTGTCTTCAGTGATGTGAAGCGGCTGCCACTTCCGTTAGAACAGTATTTTCCACATTTTTTGTTGAATTATTCTTGTAAATGCCCCGTAAGGTATAAAAATCCTAACGTCATTGCGTTCCTATTTTTATGTGCTATGTTTAAGTAGGATTTTCTCGGCATGTTAACCCTCCCTTTTTTAGCCAGAATATCAAAGAAACCATAATCCTGCGAAAGTTTCTCCATATAAGCCCACAGTAAATTAAAGTAAAATAATTCAAAATTTTGCGCCGTAAGAGTATGAAAATTCGTCGACTCTGGATAGAGAATGGTTCAAAGTATATATTGAAACTTATTTAAGCCTAGTCACTGTGATGGACATATCACCTTAAGGAGTTCATCTGATTCGAATATTTGACGGAACTCTGTATAGAATTCAAGTATGAGAGTTATCGGCCGTAGTGATCATAAATGAATCGTTTTCTTGCAGTTGGCCAGGAAATAAGAACACATATTTATCTTACGCCGACGTTTCGGTCTTTATTGAGGTCATCATCACGACTAAACTAACTCCTTAGAAACTACCATCACTCCACACAGCTCACTCTCCTTACCTTTAACACCTTAGTACACAAGGTTAACTTACTCTTCACAAAATGGTCTCACTCTACACGTGTTAGTATATACATATATTAGCTCTATACAGAGTACCAACCCAACCAAACTAAACATACGTACCATCCCTACATACAAATTTTAATTAATCTGTGCTGATTGGATGTCTTGTTTTTTGTCTTGTTTTGTAGCTCTAATGATGACCTCAATAAAGGTCGAAAATATCATCAGGTCTAAAATAAAATTTATAACTGAAAATACGTACCATATATACAAAAAAAATGTGTACACAAAAACGAAAGTAATATTTTAAAGACACGAAAATTACAAACAATGTTACTTTCGTNACTAAACATACGTACCATTCCTACATACAATATTCAACAATTTTTAATATATTTACCATACATTGTAATTATAAAAACAACCAAATTTAAACAATTTAGATGACTTAATTAATAATTAAATATATTCAGAAATTTCAATAGATGACACCATAAACTAAGCATTCATACCAACCCCTACATACAAAATAAAATTTATCACAATGAATTATTCAAATACAACATACTACTTGCTAAACATTGAGCGAATTACACCATAAAAATTTACTATAAAAACCTACAATATATAAAACATTTACCACACTTACATACAATATAACAATTTACTTTTATAATAGTACTGACATGTTATGATTACCAACTCCCACATAAGTATACAATTTATTACCATTTGTAATACATTTAACATACCTTACTTCTGAACAATCATAAATATTACACAACAAAAATCGAATGTCGGCGTAATATAAATATACGTGTTCTTATTTTCTGGCCAAATGCAAGAAAACCTTTCATTTATGGAATTCAAGGACGAATGTAACTTTACTCAAATGCTATTACTGTATATAATACAAATAAAGATTAAAACATTAAAAAGTGGAATGAAAGACATCCCACTCAAGGATTTGTTTTACCTCCAATAAAAGTCGCAACACGGATTAAAAGTAAACTCCTTTCAACATGAGAGGAACAATTCCATTTGATGTTACAACACGATAAACAGAGCACCGCAAGCGTAACTTTTCTCCAAAGTCAGTCGCTCCCATTTGACCTCAATCCCTTTTTCCGCTAGTGCCGTCCGAAAGGCAGAGTAGCCAACCCGAAGGGAAGGGCAGACGGAAGGGCACAAGATGTTTACGTAACTCGCACTCGCTTGCGTTAATGAAAGAGCTCAACGCCAACTTCTATAATCGCGTTGGGCGCCGACGAAAGGGCGCCGGAAGGGCATGGGGTTTAATCTCTCAACAGAAGCAAAATGGGAAGAAAAAGATCGAGACAATTAAAACCTACTTTATCATTCGAAATGCTTCTATGACTTCTTTCCACGCTCGGAGGCACGGAGATGTTCCGTAGTGAATAAACACCATAATAGACATTCTCGTTGAATGACGTCATCTCTTCCATGTGAATAACACTATATTATGGATTCCTGATTTTCATTACACCGTACAGATTTCTGGAGGTATTTCCGAAGAAGAAGTTTCCTCCATTGTCCACTTTACATGGGGAAGTGAAAGGGTAAGGGAAAGCGAATAGAAATAAAACATTTACCAACGTGAATCAATAAATTAATCTATTGTCAAAACAGCAGTAAAAAACTGACCACGTGGAGGGCAATAAACTCATTTACTCTCCGAAAGCAATTAAGGAAGCATCCCATCAATTCCGATCAAGGGTCCCAAGGCAGAGGCTAAGGATTTAATGTTTGAACACTTTACTCCTAACATAAGAATAAAAAGAGTGCGGTACATGTAAATAATATTAATAATATACACAAAAAAATTGTTCAGAAGAACGCACCATTATCAAACTATATAATATTTGGAAAATATTATTTATAAAGTATTAAAATAGCACAAAATTTGAGATTTATTATTTCAACATGTTGCAAACATTCATCAGTTGAAGAGTTTGCTTCACATAATTGCTTTATTTCTCTTTCTTCTGTGCGAAATTATGTCAAACTGATGTATTAATACCAAAATCGTACGAATCCATGAATTTGAAAAATGGATCAATGACTCAAGTTTCTTTTCAAATTTTGCATAATGATAAAAAAAATTGAATGTTTATGTTACATTTATGCAAGTTTATTAAAGGTTGCGTTTATTGTGCAATTAAAATTGTGCAAATATGTGATATTTATTCCCGGGCGACCCGTGGCGTAGTGCCTACCATTCTTGCCTTCTACCTCTGGGGACGCCGGTTCCAACCCGGTCTGATCCAAGTAGAATCCGAGGTGGTGGACGGAGCGGAGTTCGCGGCAGGTTTTCTCTGGGTTTTCCCGTTTCCCCTGCCTATCATTCCACCACAACATTCACTCATAATCATTCACCCTCATGTCAATCATAATTCAGGTGCGGCAGGAAGGGCATCCGGCACCCCTGTAATTTTCCCTTCCATGACAAAAAGAGGCATCATACCATTTCATCTCCGACCTCTACTAGACAAGGGAAAAGGCGTTAATATCACATGAAAATAATGAACCTTTATTCCCAAGCTTTTCTTAAATTATCCGTATTTATGGGTTTTTGTTTTTTCTCGTTAGTAGAAACCTGACGATGTATTAGAAACAAATTGTTTCAAGAAAGATTCAAACTAAGCCACTTCCAAAAACTGAAATGCATTCAAGATAGCTTGATGCAGACTAACTTGATCGAAAGTTAATTTTTTTCGGGTTATTAAGCCAAAGGTTCAAAAGATGCCAAAAGATCAATGAATAACACATTAAAGTAAACGCATAATAGGAGATAAAAATAAAATAAAACATAAAT
>NNCF01126490.1:1105040-1117635 GCA_002313205.1 Laupala kohalensis
ATATATATATATATATATATATTTGAAGATATAAACTGGAAAGATATTAAGCTTATTTTCTCTTCGCCATAACTTAGTATTCGCAAAAATAATAACTCACATAGAAACAAAAATTGTGATATATTAATAATTTTGTGAAATAAAGCGAAACTTATTCCACTCCTTTGCAGCACACAGAAAAAGAAATATTGATAAAAACCCAGAAACATGATTTGTATCGGTGACGGTTACATGAAAAATCAAATTGATATTTCAATTTCATGAAAATACGAAAAAATAAGTCCTTTATATTCCCAATTTTGAAACATTCTTTCAGTGGACCTCTAGGATTCAAGAGCATCGTCCGATCAAAATTTTAAGTTTTTATCTGAATTAGTTTTGTCTCTTCTTTGACGAGTGATCATCCATGGAACTTACAGTGTCTGTATGGGTTCCTCAGGTGTTCTTAGACGATTTGTTTTTGTTTTCAGAATAGAGCAATTGTACAAGTTTTAAAATTGTACACTGATTTAAATTATTGGGCGGTATGCTCGTTAATTATTCGCACAGTTCCAGCAAGTTCGAAACAATTTTGAAATCAAACATAAAATAACGATATGGTGTGGACCCGTAAAAACTAAGTTGATGAGGACTGTATCGATTAGTTCGATATCTTAGATAGTAACAAATATGACTTGAATCCTCTCCGTTTTTTTTTTTTTTGTTATTCTTCAGACAGAGAAGACGTATCTGTGAGTTGGAGGCACAGGAGAGGGGAGGTTTGTCGGAAGATGTTTTCCAACGAAGGGTGTGAAGGGTGAGGGGTGGGGAGGGGAAGAAGCTTAGGACGAACGACGACTTTGCAGACGAGAGCTGTCACCTCGTAAGGCGCGCAGCCGGAAATTGACCTTGTCAGCGCACAGGGTTTATTTCTCTCTTTTTTTATCTGTCTGTCTCTCTTCTTATTCACCCACCCTCCCTTTTGTAACTCTTTTCTCCTTCACTTTCGCACCGACGACTCGCGCAGTTCCCGAGACCTTGTGACCCGTTCCACGCCAGCGCCAATCCACAACAAAACACTGGCGATCGATGTTCAATTCTCCAGATCATTTCGTCCAATGAGATACGAACTAAGATTTGAAATAACATACGAAACACGCTCTACGCGTTCATTTCTTTCGTTTTGTTTTCTTACATTCAAGTAAATCGTATGTCATCTTTCGTAAAGCGAATCAATTAATATTGAAAAACAAAGGAAGAGAAATAAAGAAATATTCAGAATGGTACAGTGTGCTGGCACCATCTACACCCCAATTCAATCTTAAAAGTTGCGTGTTATTCTTCCATTATTTCTCAACAAACTTTCTCCGTTTTTCAATACAGAGAAATATTATCTTTGATTTTTCCATCACACTTTTGAATACATTTAGTTTCTTCGTCCAAAAATTCGTTTCAACTCTTGAAGTGATCCAGACACATTATTACTCTTGTTTATAACTATAATGATAATAAATTTATTGTCAAAAAACAGTACAGACTGCGTATGACCACGTGGAGGACAATAAACTAGTATACTCTCCGGAAGCAAGCAAGGGACCATCCCATCAATTCCGATCAAGGGCCCTAAGGCAGAGGCGGATTCAAAAATTTCAGCAAAAGTTCCTAGATAAGATAAAAAGTTAGCTGCGAGTTATAATACATATATAATGTCAATATGTTTGTAATTTTAACGCAAATATGTTTGTAAATTTACATGTACAAGTTATTATCGAACTATAGATTATTCTGAGTATAGTGTTTAAAAATCATAAGTGTTGAAAAAACACTAAATTCACGATTTATTGTTACAATAAACACGCCCCTAGACAAAGCCCAGAGAAACTACATAAGAAATCCGCCTCTACCCGAAGGAAAATCGCAGAAAAACCCGGGCCAGGATGGGGCTACAGAATTAATGTACACAACCGTGCCAAAGTTGAGTACACATAAAACTAAATTAATATGAGCCATACGGCAACANGAAATTGTTATAAGTTATTTAAAAAATGCTACAGCAATGGCGTAATAAAGTACAAGACGGATTTAACTTTTATTAAAATCAATAAAGTATTTTACAGTGTAGAAGCACTGGTGCAGGAGGTAGTTTTTAACCGCGGATTTAAAGATATTCAATTTCATAATGTCTTTTATATTCTTGGGCAGGAAATTATATAGAACGATTCCCGATTGATAAGGTCCTTTTTGACAAAGAGTGGTTGACACTCTAGGGCGATGAATATTATTCCTATTGCCAGTATTGTATTCGTGAACGAGACTGTTTCGTATAAACCAAGGGTGGTGCTTCAGTAATTCGGTCTTAACAAACACGACCGTTTCATTAATATAAATGCAGGGAAGTGTTAAGATATTTAATTCCGTGAATAAAGAGTTTCGGGGGTGAGATTTACAAATTATCCGAACTATCCTCTTCTGAATTCTGAAAGTTTGAATGCTCTGACCGGAATTACCCCAGAAGGTAATGCCGTAACGTAAATGGGAGTACACGTTTGCAAAATATACGCAACGAGAAATACGTGGACTAACTGCGTTAACTAAGTTTCGGAATGCGTAACACAATTCGCTTAATTGGGAATTAAGATTGACAAGGTGACAATTCCATTTGAGGTTGTCTTGAATATGGAGACCTAAGAATTTTGTATTCGTAACAGTTTTTAATTGTGTTCCTTTTAAAGAAAGAGAAACGTGGGGTAAAGATTTTGTATTACTATTGTGAAATGACATAGACATTGTTTTTAATAGACACTGTTTAACTCAAATCCTGTTTGGTTTTTGTGGCATGAATCTATTCTGATCTACTCCAACATTAATCAAGGCTAGATGCCTTGTACGGAGCAACTCTGCAAATGACTGTGAAAGCATAAAATTAATGTAATTCTGTTTTCCTACGTCATTTCATTCCACATAAATAAAAGAGTAGGAAAATAAAATAGTTCAGTTAATTTGTAAGTAAAAATCACAAAATCAATACATTTTATTGTCGCGTGTATCTAGGTGTGCGAGTGAGTGCTTTTCATTGGGAAGTTACTCGTATTCGTAAACGAACGTGAGACCTGTGGCGGATCTACACCGTAATCAAAAGGCGGGGGGAATTTTAAGAATATAATTATCAACATGATTATAGACATGAAAATAACATTATTACAAACATTATAAATATTATATTAAATATTATTATTAATATTACAGACATTTTGTATTTTAATACAATACATCAATTCATCAAATAGGTAATTAACAATTCATTAAATAGTGGCTGAATTTATTGATTGTTTAAAATGGAAAATACATATTAACGGATAAAAATACACTTTATCAATTTCAATATTATCTGTTGAAAGTTCAGGTCCAATAGGAGGGGGGCCATAGCCCATTCAACCCCCAACCCCACATACCCATAGTGTGAGACCGTAATGAAAGATGAAAAGAAAGAGGAGGAAGCAGTGTGAGTGGGAGACAGAGAAAGGGAAGAAGCAACCAGGAAGAACGCAGCACTCTGCAGGTGACAACCTGATTTGCGCGAACAGAAAGAGTTGGAGGTCGACGAAAAGCTGCAGGCCAGGAGCGAACGCCGAGAGACGTAAAAGGGGGGGGGGAAGAGGAGGGGGACGGAAACGAATTCAAATATTTATAGAGTTCTACTACGAAGAGTTCACACTGTTGCCACGGAAACTGCGTTAAGGAAGCGACAAAATGATTGCAAATAACGAGGCATGTAAAGAGGGTCTAGGATGCAGAATGAGAAAGAAAACTCTCCAACAACAAACAGAGCAGAATGCATTCATCCTAAGAATACATAAAACATTAAATCACGTCTAAACACTGAACCAGAATCAAAGCGAATCACAGAACTATCAAAAACCGAACAGATACAAAATTGTGCATTACGTAAAGAAAAAAATCATGAGTTCACAGCGTAATATTTTTTTTTTATGCGTTAGTGCGTGACTGTGTGTGTGAGAGCGTGAATCTCGTTTACATTTTTTTTTACATCATTCAATATCCTTCTTTTTATTGTAGTATTTGTAAATGGGACATGTAGCGTGCTTTTGAAGCTTATCTACATGGACCTATACGGGGGTGGTAGGCTGCTGTTAATAGGTGGGTCTTTTAGCAAGAATTTACCAAAAACTTGACCCACGTGGAGAGGTTAGTAGGAGTTGTTAGTAGTACTTAGAGTTAGTGATTTTAGGAATAGTAAGAGGCGAATAGAAGAAGGAGGGTTTGCTTTTCATTAGTCACACTTATATGAACTGGAACATTAATGCGAAAATATACAGTTTTTTCCTGACCCCGAGAATTGAACCCGGGATAACTTGGTGTTGAACGCTACCACCTGAGCCACAAGCTTAAATATAAAATTAAATATTACAAACAACCGATGCGATTTTCGGTATAAAATTCCATGTATGTTTGTTCTGATTACTTATTGTCCACTTCTCATGTAATCCGATTTCTCTATTATCAGGTTCAATTCTAATCTCGATTACTTTGCGTAATCCATGGTTTCCTGTGCAACTTAGATGAAGAATACCAAAAGGAAAGGAACCCTTTGGGAAAATAAAAGGTCGCACAGTTATCACTGAGAGCCGTCGTCATATTCAGCCTCCAAATTCCAGATGCAGATCTCGCAAGTGCATTAGCAANTCAGCCTCCAAATTCCAGATGCAGATCTCGCAAGTGCATTAGCAAGTAGCAACATGCCTGAAAATGCATACATTGGGTCGTCTGGAGCATCGTTAAGAGCTTTTCTGTGTCCTCTGTTCGTATCTGAGATGTCTCCTCCTCTTTCGCAATCCGTAATGTGGGACTCGACTCAGGGACTGTCTATAAAAGCCCTTCATTCCTCCATCACACATCTCGATGGGGAACCCCCTCCCCCACCCCCACCCCCCAAAAAAAAAGTCACAGGGGGTTGAGGTGAAGCAGTTTCTATTCAACACAATAATATCTTTCCGGATACAATAATATTAATAATAATCTCCTCAAGAAGCTAGTTATGACCTGGAGATATCCGACTACAAGTCGTGAAAGTAGAGGATGGTGATGTTGATAATAATAATAATAAATTTATTGCCAAAAAAGCAGTACAAACTGCGTATGACCACATGGAGAACAATAAACTAATTTACTCTCNATCAAGGGCCCTAACAATTGCGAAACTACTCAACACGTCAGAAAATTGAATGGGACTAACATTCCTGTATGACAATATAAACATTTTCTTTTATTTAGCAAAAGTATTTTATGCACAGGAAAAATTATATAGCAGACACTTCTTTCCCCCATCTGCAAGTTCTAGGCAAGTTTCACTCTGCTTCGAATTTAGTATTAACAATGTAAACAGAACCTCAGAACAGTTACGAATGGAATCCGATAATGCACAATGGGGCATTAAGTAACTCAAGTACTACTTCTACCAACACGGTAAGAAACGTCAGAGCTGTCATTCGTTAGGACTCTAGTAGTCAAGTAAAATCTTTTAAAATAAATGAGTCAAAATAACTTCTTTACTTGGTGTGATTTTTGTCGTGAGGCGGGATCGAATGTCCCGCGCATCAGAAGCGCTCACCCAAACGATACAGAGCCACAATATAAATACGCGAGACATTGGCGCTCGCGTGGGAAGAGAGGGAGAGAGGAGTAGAGGGAGCATAGGAGAGAGAGAGAGAGAGAGATGTGACTCCACTCCGCCTTGTCTCTTAGAACAGACTTGTACGGTCTCTGCCGGATTTCCTACAACACTCCTTCTCGGTCAGAATAGACTTTCACGGTCTCTGCCGAATTCTTTCTACCTCGTTTCCTTTCGGTCTGAACTGACATCGACTGTCTCAGTGGAACCTACTTTTTCCGACGCTACCTTTACCCAAGTCACAGCTTCACAATATAGCACAAGACTCGCCATGCGCTCCGTCAGTGTTTTGCTGTCTCGTCGCAGGACGCTTCACGCCGCCGCCGCTCGTTGCACTCGGGGTGACTTGGGGGACTTCGGAATGTTTTCGCACAATCACTCTGCCTGTCAATGCGGTTGTTATTAATCCTTTTCTCCTGTCGCTAGTTCTATATGATGAGGCAATCTCCCACCTTCTTTCGAGCCCGCTCTCCTTAAAGGCGGACGAAACATGTCCTCCCTCCCCCCCCTCTAAGGCGGGGAGGCCGCCGCCGCCGCCGCCGTCGCCGCGACATTTCTGTTTAGTACAAAATACTTAACTTGTGATTTACTCCGGTTACGTCATAGAGGAACGCATTTTCTGGGACATTGGCGTATTAATGTACGTGATTTTGATGACTCTAACCCAAAAGATCTCATACAGGTGAATATTTGTATTCAACAAATGACATGAACCGAGTTGTTGGATAATATTTACAACAGAGATTGCTGATGTCTATCTGAATCTTCAAGAAAGAAAGATATATTAGTAGTGAATTCTATAAGAACGAGATTAATTTTCATGCACTGAAATGAAAGAAAGATGTGCATTTTCCGAAGAAAAAGAAATATCACTCTAGGTGGAGAAACGAAAGGTATATTGAATATATTGAACTTATGAAATTCAATAATGCATGTGTACCGGTTATGCTACATTCTATTAACTTTCTATTGATTAACAATTCTAGAAGGTAACAAATGAACTTATTAGTCTCGATGGTAATTTCTTCTAGAACAAGACAAAAGAAAAGTGCTGATAACAATGAGCTTTCAACAAGCCCCCCCCCCCAAAAAAAAACAAGTGACGGAAATAGTGCAACCCACCAATCCGGATATAATTGATAACCGGAGAAAAACGTTTTTATTAGAGACAAACATCACTCCGAGACGATCTGTGCTAGCGAACCTCTCCATACGAGTCATGTCGCGAGTAGCTCAAAGTGTCAATATTTGATCGCGACCAAATACGAGTGTGATACTTTTCGACCATAAAAGCTTGCGAATATTTTACCGCGCTTCTGTACAAGTGTGTTATGAAGTAAGTGTAACTTTTATATTTGTCATTAGCTTCAGTGCATGGAACAAAGTGTATATGAAGAATGGTTGGTAATTTTCCAGTAACTCCTAATCTCTGACTTCCATAAACCTTGAATTGTGAACAGCAACGTGGAAACCGGAAAAAAAAATTGAGTACGCTTAAAACTGTTATAATCTGTCTCATCAGGAATTGTGTGAGCATTGACTGAAAATTATCAAACCAACAACAAGAGACAAACTGACTAGCTGACTAAAGTAAATGTATGTTCTATATCGTGTACTGTCCTTGCAAATATTTCAGTTTGTGCTATTAAATTGTCAGTGTCTTATCATATTGAACCTGCGCATATTATTCTCGTAACCTAGCGTAGTGGTTCAATTTACCCTTCTTAGTATAATTGTTTTTATTTTGTAGGGGAAATCAAAAATTCGAACACGCAATCGCCTTCTGAATCATTAAACATCATTTAGGCACTTTAAATATAACTCGCAATCTACACCCACGACACAGGAAAATTAACAATTAACAAACGTCTTCTGTTATTGTATCCACTCTATTTTTGGGCATTGTTGTTCCGAGGTCGTCTCTTATAGGGACCAGTGGGAAAAACTGGAATGATGCCCAGTAATGATGAGAATCCGTATTTTCTGATTGGACTTATCATTACTCGCTCGTGGTGGGGGTACTGACATTAGTGATGAGCGTGTAGAGTGGCCCACCAATATTCCATCACTACTCAGTTAATCGTATAACACGGTGTAGTCAACAGAAGTGCGAAAAAATGAGTGACTCTGAACTATCTGACCAACAATTAGAATAAAGTGAAATGTCTAGTGATACCGCTGATATTTTACATGACTTCATTGTGATGTATGAAACTTTTCCCGAACTGTGGAACCCTATGACTTCTAATTACAAACATAAAAACCGGAGAAACGTGACAAACTTTAAAAAATTCTGACGCAATTAAAACCCGAGACTGCACGTGCCGACGTTAAGAGAAGAATCAACACAATTCGGTGAAACTTTCCCTCATATTTGTGATATTTCTCGTCATCAATTGTTTGACCATTCCCAGCAGTTTATTAAAAGTTCCTTCACTCATTCGAAAATAATTTTTGTAATCGTCTGCTTCCATCACACATGAGAATACTTTTCTCGTTTTTGTAGCCAGGACTTCATCCAACGTGGGCGCTTTACATTTCGCTTTGTGCTTAATGCCAAAACTATTGCGATGCACTATTTTGTGCGTTTATCCACTGGTAACTTGTTTGGAAACACAAAAATTAGGTCTGTTTCTCTGTGCGGCTGTAAGTATACTGATGAGAAGTAATGAAATTAGAAATGATAATGTAAGGTTGAAAAGTAATGAAAGGAGTAATGATGAAAGATTTTTGAAGGTGATGTCATTACAGATAATGAATGACATTATTACTGATCGTGTAAGGTACCTATTGCACTACGAATGACAAACGACAAAGTATGCATTCCTCACGTAAATAAAAAACACTTACAAATTAATGACAATTCATATCAGAGTGGTTATCGTGTTGAAGCGTTAATATAAGCGGATGGACTACGCTCGCTCTGAAAGAGGGTATTATGCAAATATTTTAAATGCAAAAGCGCAGAGAAACCGGACGATTGAAATCTACAAGTAATTAAAACTTACAATGTACTGGAATTAATAGTAAAGCGAATACGAACATTGTTGGGCATGGGGGAAACAAATGAACACTCAATACACTCAGCATACTTAAAACGACACGTCACAAACACCTACCTCACACACCACAAAAAAAAACAACTTAGATTACATCCGTAAAAACAGACAAAAAATAAATGTAAAATAACTAACGCGTGCAAAAAAATAAGTTCCTATTCTGATTCCTCAGATCAACGAACGAAACAATGTTTATAATTGATAACACAAAAAATGCAAATGACAACATATAAAAAACTTCAACTCAACATATAAATGCATTTAAGTTTGAATTGAACGACAATACATGCAGTTATGTTAACCCATCCTGGCCGGGTTTTTCTCCAGTTTTCCTTCGAGTACAGGCGGATTTTTTATTCAGGCTTTCTAGGTTCCTGTCTAGGGCGGTATTTATTGAAATAATAAATCTCAAATTTTGTGTTATTTTAATACCTTACAAAATATATTTTACAAATAATCTACAGATTGATAATAACGCGTACTTTTGAAATAGTTTATATTTTATTTAATACAAGTTTATTGTTGTTATCTGCTAATATTATAGCATGTAACGAACTATATTTTATTGTTATGAGAGTGCGGAAACGTTAAATCTGCCTCGGCCTTAGGGCCCTCAATCGGAATTGATGGGATGGACCCTTGCTTGTTTCCGGAGAGTAAATTGATTCATCATTTTCCACGTTGTACTACTTTCTTGACAATAAATTTATTATTAATTTGACATCTAATATGGTTTTTCAGAAAAGAAAATACCATTCTTTGAAATATATTATTAAATTTTCATTAGTTTCATTGCATGCTTACGGATATTTGGTTACCGTATCAAAGGTTAACCACCCACTTAATAGTTATATGTAAGAACATAACAAAATATCCTACGCTAAAAGTCAAGAAGTTTACAATTATCCCTTACAAAAACTTACTTCCGAGGGGCTCCTCACGGTCCCATTTTAGGTTCTAAACTCCACCCCATTGTAAATCGACGATATGTTATCCTCAACTTCAGATTGTGAAATGGTGATTTTTTATGATTACACTCCTTTTCAATGAAATCACATATGCGCCCAATAATTGTTATCAACCACTAAATTCTTTCTCAAATACACTTCGTCAAAAAGGGCCGTATCATTCAGAAATGGTTTTGTATGCTTCCCTCACAAAATGTATAACTACATTAAATTAATTATAATCCACGGTTAAAAGTCGCAAAGTTATACAATTTCCAAGAATTTATTGATGTAAATATGAGTTTCAATTTCGCCATCCATAATTTCTGTAAGTAGGTTTTATGTAGGAATGTTCATTCCTTGATCAACTTTTCACGTCATTTTCAAAACAGTTAATTTGTCAAAATAAAAAAATAACTGAAATCCATAATTTCTTTCTTTTTATCCTATTTTGTAATAGAAATATTTTTTCTCTTTAATGGCTGGACACGGTTGTGTACATAAACGTTCCTTCCGTGCTGCATGAGAATGGATTGGGAATTTCGAGAGACGATACAGAAAGTTGAATTTACTCCCCACCACATTCACCCCACTTGTTTTCATTTATCTTACAATCTCATTACTAGCATCAATTAATTACACGAATTACAAGCAATCGGTGCAAATTCCCACGTGCAATTACCACGAAACAGACCGAGTTGGCATGCGAAAATTGCTATTCAGCGAAATTATGAAAACAAAAAGTACGAGGGAAATGGGCAAGAGATAACATGATACGTCTAAATACAGCGTAAAAAGTTTTTGGCTTCTGTCGAAAAAATTACAATTTGTATTATCGCCCTTTCTATGGGTTGTATTTGTTAATTAACATTGACTGTTTACAATGTTTACCTAATGATAGAAAGCTTTGACCCAATAGTAAATCAAACGTATATCGAACAAGGTTTAAATCCTCCTAGCGAATACGTCGTAAAAAATGAAATATTTAAACAATTTCAAAATATTCTAATTACTCAAACAAAAAATTTTGTTATAAAATAAAAATATTAAAATAGTTGACAATGAAATAAACTGAAGGAAAAGATTTGTAGGACGGTTTTTGGGAATTTGCTCAACAAATAATTGATCAAAAACGTACTGAATAAACGCGAAAAGCCGCTGGCAATCGTGTTGTTCAATACAATCGTGTAACTATTTCCCCTATATCGCGAAAAATTCTTTACCAAGACTTCAAATATATAATCAGAGTGAAACTAAAGCAAAATGTACAGCTAGAAAACGTTATGTTTGGACCCACAAATTTTGCGGTATTACAGCTAACAAGTCCACAGATCTTATTCCTTCTTTTATTGCAATTATTTGACGCCTTACGGCAAGGTTCAGGCCATCAGGTCTGCTCTTGCACTCAACCATTACTAGAGTGAAGTAATTACAGTGGAGCCTCCTGAACTCAAACTTCAAGGGAAAGGTTATAAGTTTCGAGTTATAGAGGACTTCGAGATAAGGAGTTTTTAACATTATCAATTTCGACTAACAGAACCATATGTTATTCAAATTATGGAGTCATGAGAAAATAAAAATTCGACTTATACATATTTATTTTACTACATTTGTATTGTACGTAATTACATATATAAAGATTATTTTACGGTAAAGGAACAACTTGGAAATATGCATGTATTAAAAGAACTCTTGTAATTTTCTTTTGAGTCAAGGAATTAACACGTTCTTTGTCAATTGTATTTTCGATTGCAAACAAGGCACGAAATACATTGTCCTCGATATCACTACATCTTTCAATGAAAATACGAAATCATTTTTGGAATTAGTTATTGACGACAACGAAACTATTGCTTGGAGTTGCAGAGTCTTGCGAAAAGAATTCCGATTTACAGAGGTCGCAAAGTTAACATATTGCTTTTTCGAGTAATAGAGTCCGCTATATTTGTAGTTCCAAGTGAGAGAGCGTTATATATATGGATAGTACATCATAGGGAAATTATATTCAGAGTTCAAGAGGCTCCACTTTATAGGTTATAAAATATCCGCAGGCAGCTAACTACCTCCCTCACACTGTCGCAACTTCTACGTTCCGAGATGCTCCCTGACACATTACTTTTCACTCACACTAAAATCCTTTCCCTTAGTGGTCGGTATGATTAACCCACTACATAATTCTTCGAGCAAATTGGTTTTTTATTGTGCAAGTAAAGGACAAAAAAAATGGTGTGGTAAAGGACCGCGGTGGTCTAGTGGTAGCATCTTCACCTCCTCGATCCTGCTGATTGGGAGAGCGTGGGTTCAAACCCTGCTCGGCAGAACAAGGCGAGGTTTTCAACTGGGGTTTCTCTCACCTACCACAGACAAATGTCGGTTCGTTACAATAAGTTACCCGGAAACCCAACATCTCTCCTTCCCAATTCCCTTACCCAAGTCCAACGGTTAGGTGTAAGAGCAAGCCTCATGATCTGAACCTCGCCAAAAGGCATAAAAATTGTTCAACTTGGGATTCCATAAAAAAATTCTGAGAAAAATGATACCAAACAATAATTTTAAAGCATTCTATTTTTTATGTCGATAACAGGAGAGTAATCATCTCAGTACAAAAAAAAAGAGGATACCAACTGCTCGAAAATGGTTGTTGTTTGGTATTATTTTTCTCAGGATTTTGGGAAGAACCCAAAATTAAATTGTTTTTTTATATTTTACTTACATAATAAAATATAATTTGCAACAAGAATTATCCAGTAGATGAATCATACCGGCTGTCAAAGGTATTGGTATGAGTGATATGTCAGGGAGCATCTCGAGGTCAAGACATCTCGGAACGAAGTGGTATACAACCCATAGAAAGGTGACGTGTTGCTTTGCACATGCTGGGAGACATGAAACGATAAAGATCCGTGGTAGGGGGGGGGGGG
>NNCF01126490.1:1117793-1129502 GCA_002313205.1 Laupala kohalensis
ACGTTCCTCACCTTTCCAACCTCCACCGTGTATCAACTGAAGTTATCTAGGTAGCTCAGGGGGTAGAGTTCTTGCTCACCACCAAGTCATCCCGGGTTCAATTCCCATTAAAAATTTGCAAGCTTTCCACATTAATTTCCCGGCAAATATATAGCTGTGACAACTCAAAAACGGACCCCTCTCCTTCTATCCACCTCATCCTAGTATCAATAACTCTATTATTAACCACTTCTACTATCCCCTCCACGTGGGCCAAGTTGGTGGTAAAATGCAGCTAAGCGGTCCACCTGACTAACAATACCCCTACCACCCACATCCGATCGCTTCATGTAGATAAGCTTCCATAGCACGCAACACAGACAAATCAAAAGGATTAGGCAAGTTCGGGAAGAATGGCTACGTTAGAGCAGATGGGAAGCTAATGGAGTGACAGTGAAGTGAAGTCATACGAAGAAAATTAGTGATTGAGAAAAGGTGAGAAGGGAAATGTGTAGTGAAGTGCACAAAAGAGGTAAGTCGAGTGTTTGGGTCATCAGTGAAATAAAATTTGCAATAAGTATTTTTTATCAATTATTTAGATGTTTCAGGGTAAAATGTTTTTATATTTAATACTTTAATATTAGTCGAATCATATTATTTAACAGATTTTGATTTCAGTGCTCTTTGATATGTATTTTTTGAATTGTATTTCCTTATATACTGCTTCAGGGCAGGATCTACCCATTTGCAGTGTAAAAAAATATTATTATTTATTATTAACATGTATAAATACTACAATAAAAATTAAGCTATTCTCATTTAATTCAAGCGACGAGGGTCGAGAAGACCAGAAGGAAAATGTAGACAGACGAGCTGTTCTCCCTTCGCACGTCCAAGCAATTCGTTCCACGGAACAGAACGTAGTCGGACTAAGCGAAGCAGATTCAATGAACAAGCAGCGCTGTAACTGGTCCCTCGTGAAACCAGCGTTCACTTAATGCACACATCTCTTTTCAATGCGCAATGCAAGACATGGAACGAGTATCTTTCTTCTTTGTTCCAACAAAGCACAACACCCCACGCCTTTTCCTCCATATTCAATGTTCACATCACTACGCAAATACCCCTCAGAGAATTTCACGTTCTTCATTCTTCTTTCCTTGCTTCGAACTCATCGCCGCACTTTCTTCTTCCACTCTCATCCTCATCTAGCTTGCTCCGCCTACGTCACACAGAGAGACATAACCCTGTAATGGCGGCCAAAACAGTATCGTTTTCGTTCAACCCACCAACAATTATTATTTCCATATCTTGGATCACATGGGCACCAGTTTCGATACACATGAGATCCAGTAGAACCACTTATATCTGGCCATCGTTTTTCTAAATCATTACATCCGGATTATCAAAATATATATTTTTATTTCAATTCTGCTCTAAAACTTAAAAAAGTTTTAAATGAGACAGTTAAGAGTGTGTCTAATAAAAAAACTAAATCACTTAATTCCAGTTACTGTTCTTTGGATTAAATATGACAAAAGTAAAACATTACGTGCACCCGTAGGATTTATTCCTCATGTCCACGAGATGAAGTACCAGTGATCGATCTCCGTTCTGTAATAACTCACCACCTATGAATTTTTGAAAATAATTTCCACACAGAATAATCTAATTTGTGATTGTACGGATCACTACAATTCCCAGTAAGTCATCTACTACTCAAGACGTTCACGGTAATTATTACACAATATGAGCATCAAGAGTGTTCAGTCTGCCATATTATTCAAAATTAAATTTTCTTTCCACTTAATGTGCCACATAAATAATAATAATAATAATAATAATAAATTTATTATCAGAAAAGACGTTAAAAACTGCGTATGACGACATGACGAACAATAAAATTATTCACTCTCCAGGCGCAACCATACTATCAATTCCGATCAAGGGCTGTTAAGGCAGAGGGAGATTTAACACTTCAGCACATTCCTTAGATATAAATAAAAAATTTAGATACCAATAAATTTCTATTAATAAAACACAAAAAAGAATTCACAAGTTCGCATTCTTAATAAAATTTAAATAATTCGGTATGTATTGTTTATAAATCGTAACTATTAATATTACTCTAAATTCGAAATTAATTATTTCACTCGAGTTTCGCACAAATGCATGAGCCTTAATATAAAATCCACCCCTTCCCGAAGAAAAACCCGGGCCAGGATGGGGAATCAGATTTGGTATACTCAACTGTGCAAAGGTAGAGTACACATAAAACTAAACTTATATGCCTGGTGTTTAACGAAGAATCCGTTGTTGAACGGGATGTGATCCCACTACGTTTGCTCTTGCGTTTTTGCGCATACGGCCCACTGCGAGCGAGTCTGGGGCTTTGAATCGGTTACATCTGCCTGCAGCGAAATCCCTCATTATGTCGGAGTAGAGCTGCCTCTGCACCACCGTCTCCGCCGGGGTCCCACGCCTCGTCTCCGCAGCCGCTACCCACGACTTCACCACCCTTCCATTGTTTTCTCTTACGATGCTCGTGACGTCACGCATCAGAAAAAAGCGACTGGCGAGCGACGCTCCGCTTTTATTATTGTCCGCACTGCGCTGCTCCAATTAAAAACGCACGAGACAAACTGACGTTAATTAAGAACATCGCGATATTCGGACACATTCCGAGAAGTCAAGTTTTAGGAGATAGCATAGTCACTAAAATATCTTAAATTAACATAAACATAAAAATATGATTTCAACTTGGTAAACTAATTTAACAGGACATTTAAATGAAATAAATGCAATTATAATGAATGTAGTAATGGTGTCTCATGGAGGGAACATGTGCCGGAAGTTTGTAGTAAATTTCTCTTCCCTATAAGTCACCGGAGATAACAAAGCTATTGAATATTTTCCGGGGTATGATGCATAAATCGCGCAACCGTTGTGCTCAGCCGCCATGTTTCTCTTGTGTACTTGAAGCCAGTCAAGAGAGTTTCTGTATATACTATACTATTAACTGATAGATAAAAATTAACTCACGTTTTTCTCATCACTATACTTCACAATATACTTATAAGAGACATGACTAAATTTAAACGCATTAGATAATATATTTATTTACTGCAAATGGGTAGATCCTACCCGGTGGCAGTATATAAGGAAATACAATTCAAAAAATACAAAAGTACATTTCACAGAGCACTGAAATAAAAAATTATTAAATAAATCATTAAACTGTATGATTCAACTAATATTAAAGTATGAAATATAAGAATATTTTACGCTGAAACATCTAAATAATTGATAAAAAATCAACTTATTGTACATTTTATTTCACAGATGACCCAAACACTCGATTTACCCCTTTCGTGCACTTCACTATCACTCCACTAGCTTCTCTACACTAACGTACCCATTCTTCCCGAACTTGCCTAACCCTTTTGATTTGTCTGCTCCCCTTCTCTTAGAGCGTTTTCGAATTTAAGAGGGGTTCCTGAGCCCGATAGAGCTCCCACGACATCCGCAGGGAAATTATTCCAGTCAATTCCAAGTTAATAGAAGAAAAGATAATATACCTGGGAGCTGTAAAAAGAAGCGCACTATTCTGAAGTGAAGCTGAACTGAACGTGAACAGAGACATTACAATTAATTCTTCTCCCTCGACTGTTGCAAGCCATAGATGAGAATTTCACAGCGAGTAACGCAACAATTCGTTGAACCTACAGATCTTTTGGACGGTTTTCCAAAGATATCAATTAAAAAAAACAGGATCGGTGAGTTTATAGGTGTGATTACTTATTAAAAACTTCAGTTCTTCATCAATTGGATTTAAAGTCCTTGAATTAAAGTCAAGGAATGGTATTACAAATGCGCTTTTGACCAAAAGGAAATATAAGAAGAAGAAGAGAGAAAAATGAAGCGAAGAAGTAAGTTAGCAAAGTACCAAGAGTATATAATACGCAACGGAGAAACCCGCGAAAGAAACTTCTGGAAAGTGAAGCCGTCAACGGAGATACGGAGACAGAAAGAAGCATTATGCATTCAAGAAGTCCTGAGTCGACTTCCACGTCACCATATATCTCTCTTCACACGTCTGCACCGTCTGCATCTCCACGAAGGACACAGACACATACCCAGGAGGACAGCGAAGACACGGAGTTATGTACAGAGCAAAGAATTTCGACAGTTTGGGATACTGTGAAGAAGACTGTTAATACACACTTTGTCCGCTTTGTCCGTTTTTTTTGTTTATGAAAATCGAGGCGAGGATATCGACAGTGGTAGCAGCGTCTTGGCTTCCGTGATTCCGCTGAGCGGGAGGGCGTGGGTTCAAACCTTGTTCGACCTAACTAGGAGAGGTTTTCAGCTGGGGTTTCCCTCATCTACTCCAGACCATAAGTTCCCCGGTGACCCATCATCTCTCTTTACCTATTCCCTCTTCAAAGTCCAACGATTAGGTGGATAAGCAAGCCTCACGGCCTGAACCTCGCCAAAAGACATTAAATAAATAAATACTTCGGGTGATCCAGGTACAATATGGATTAATTGAACTAATTATGGAATTAGTAACAAGTTACGTCATCATGTGTAGTTACGTTATGGTGAGGGAATAACATCTACATCGGACGTTAAAAGATTTCGATTACTCTTAGCCAAGTTTATTTACTCCTTGCATTCAGGACAATTTGCGAGTATTATTTTCTTTTAATGGAGCTTTAGTGCTCGCCAACATCGAGGTCAATAAAGCCCTCAAAGCGAGTATTAATATGAGGTAAACTTTCCTCTGCTGTTAATGTAGAGAAAATTTCGTTTTGACATTATTCCAGAAAACATATTTTTAGAAACTCGAGTATCGTCATAGTAACAGAAAAACAGATGGGATGTGAAAATTACATGTGATTCTTAAATTTTGATATTCGTTAATTATTTTCCGCGTAATGGAGAAGAAGAAATAAATATATACTAAAGATACAAACGATCTACGTGAAATCTTGAAACAGACTCGTGCGAATGTCGATCGGTAAAATTAGAAGAAATACTTTTGGGTAATAACCAAACTTTCCTACCAACACCGACCGTTATGACCGACATATTATAGTCATAGTTATATAATAATAAATAAAATTGTCACTTTTGCTACTGTACTGACTTAAAGACTCCCGTTTTTAAGAGATTTCTTTTACGCAAACGTCGTTAGCGTCAAAATCGTGAACATCATCTCATGTGAACACATCTTCCGACGCCACGTGTGTGCACCTGTAAGTGCTACTTCCGCGGTCACAGCCATCGACCAGCGTCGCCAGCACCCCTGCCGGCAGCGGCTGCAACCACGCCCCGGTCTGGGGCTTCCCCGCGCGTTAACCCAGATACGAAGCCGGCTCCCACTGTAAAGCATAGACGCGCGCGGGAACTAACCCACATCGCAAGATCAGAAGGTGATGTGATACCTACACGAAGAATGAATGATGCTGCAACACGTGGGATTGTTTTCAATTTTCAGCTTCTTCCTCATTGGAGGAACTAAATACAGTACTATATTCCTTACAAGACACGAACGCAAATAATTCTTACAGCATTGGACGGGGCCAAAACCACGAAAAGAATATTCTTCACGATACATTGGAGGTAAATTTTATTTTAGATACAGCTTTTCATCGTCCCGAGTAGGAAACTCGTACACTGGGCCCGAACAGTGCGATGTTTCCTTCGCATTACTTGTAAATGGGAAAAGTAGCTGAGTGCTATTGAAGCTTATCTACATGGAACGGTAGGAGGTAAGAGGTGGGAACTAGGTGCTATTTTTAGTAGGTGGGCCGGTTACATGGGTTTACCAACAACTTGGCTCGCATGGAGGTGTTAGTAGGAGTAGTTAGTAATAGAGTTAGAAATACTAGTAGCAGTAGGAAGTGGATAGAAGGAGGGTTCGCTTTTCAGAAATCACAGCTACATGAAATGAGTCATTAATGTGAAACGTTATTTTTTTTTTTTTACCTCGCCGGGATTTGATTCCGGGATGAGTAGGTGGTGAGGAAGAAACCTAACACGTTAGCCATTGAAAAGACGATATCTTTCCGACCAGCGGGTCTCCTGAAAGAACTTATATTACCATAGCGACGAAAACGGGAAACACGAAGGATCGAAACTCGTCCGACCAATTTTTATTTACATCGTTCTCCATCACATAGTAAACTCTTCGATATGCCACGGAATAAAAGCAGAGGTTGGGAGCCCAGTCTCTTTGCGAATCATACAAAACAATTAAAATGAGACACTATTTTTAGTGTCTATTTGTTATTTTAATATTCTCTGCCAACTAAGATATGGTGGTGTCAGAGGTTTTATAGCTTCCGTGTTTATATATATGGTTTATAATGCAATATAATCCAGGTTAAGTGAACCTTAATTCTGGCTAAAGGTATATATTAGGATTGAGATATGCGACTTGTTTCATAGATTCAGACTAATTACTGATAAGCAAAAATTGGTTTTGTGGGATCCTATTGTTTTCTCTGTTTCAAGAGATAATGGCAAAAAGGTCGAATGAAAGAAGCTAAAGCTACGAATTCGGGAGCATTTCCTCGGTTTGCACACAACAGTATTTCTGCAGGTGAAACTCGCCAGCCAAATGTTTATGCCAAATTTGTAAAGGCAATAAACAATTTAAGAGTACGCGTGGGTGAGTGACAACCCGTGTAAACAAACGAGGGCGGGTGTCTCAGTGAATATATTGAGAGAAGGCGCAGCAGCGTTGAGTGGTGGCTGTGATGAAGGCACGGGAGTCAGATGGCGCGAGATCCGGTGAGGGACGTGAATATGGGTCGGGGGGAAGTGGGAGGGGGAAGGTGGTGACGCGTCGATGCACTTTCAACGCGACGTCGAGGGCATGAATAATTCCCTTCCACGCCTATCACCCTTCTCCATCGCTCCTCGTCCTCTTCAGCCTCGAAGCCACTTCACTGCTGTCACTTCCTCCTTGCGCTCGTCACTTCCTATGCTCATCCCCGTCACCTACGATGCACTTCACTCGTCAAGCTCATTCACGAACAATCATCACTCGACGATTACATGGATGACAAGAATTGCAATAAGATACTTCCAGTCTTCCAGTTTAAAAAAAACCAGTTCAATATTTGAGCTACTGATATTCTTTCGATATTTCTGTAATTTGATGACTTCTTTGTCAATACTCTATACATGCATTCTACATGATTCGTAGAAAGAACTTCTACCATCAATTCTACATCAAAATTAGATAACAGACTAGTTGAATTCTCATCCAGCATCTCATTATTTTTCAAATACGTACGACTTTAATGTAGACAATATTTATTTTATTTGTACATTACACGACGTTTTTATCCTGATATAGATGTGTATCGTGTACAATATAAATATTTCAGTTACATAGATACAAGTACATGACAATTCAATATCGTTCCACTAAAATATTCTTCCGATATGATTCAAACATTATTATAACATATAAATAATACAAAATTTAAAAGTGTTCGTTCTTAAATTAATGTCATTATCAGTTAGATTTATGTTTATCATTTCTGAGATATACCTCTTCAATAATTCTTCTATATCTCTAAGAAGCTTCCATATATTTAAAATATTTACAAAACTTTGTGTTTAGAAAAATAATACCCGTAGATAACGAGTCATTCGTAAATGTAAAATGCAGATGACCCTCAGGCACATACTCTCCCAGTCATTCTCAGGAACAGTACATCGAATTATCAAACTAATGTAATGGATATTTTTCGCAATGAAGGTCACACACTCAAATAACTTTTTAAAAAATCGTAATATAATTTAAATTTAATATTCGAATAATTTAAATATTTTATAATAAGACATACTAGTGAAATTTTATTTTGTACACTATTACATACAAATTGTTTTGTACAACTAACATTGTATTATCTTTGGAGAGTGCTGAAATGATAAATATGCCTGTTCTAGGGTCCTTGATTGGAATGGACGGGATGTTCTTATCCTTCGCGTGTAACTGCATTTTTTTACAATACATGTATTTATATAAAAACTTTTCTTAAATTAAATTAAAATAAACGAGCTCCTTGTGTTTCCATTGCGAGGTGCACTTTCCCCCTCCCCTCTCTCCACCGAGACACGGAGTGCAACGACCCCAAGAAGCTGCGGGGCGCGTCGCCCTCTGACCTCTGGCGCGCAGCCAACAACCCCCACCCACAGCGAAGGAATTCATCTCGTGATGAAGTTCCAAAAGAGAAGCTGTACATCCGTCGACGTCATCGAGATCAATTAGAACACGGGACCCAAAGACTCGACACACGTTGGTTCTCAACAGAAGCACGCAAATGCTCACGAAACTATAGCAGACGTTGGTGGTACTTTAATTATTTATTTATTTATTTTATGCCTTTTGGCATAAAAAGGGAAAAAAGTTAATGAGAAATGGAAGGAGTAATGAAACCTCGAGGTAAAAATTACTAAGTAAAAAACTGATATTTTTTTTTAAAAATCGCAATGTACTTACACATAGGAGTTCAGGGGAGAGAAAAGAAATTGGAAAAGGTTTACACGTATGAAAACAAAGAATAAAAGGAAGTAGAATGTAGAGGAAGGAAAAGAAGAGAACAATGGGAAGGCTATAGAGGAAGAGTCCTAACGAAGATGAAAAAGAGGTCAGAGGCACGCCCACGTCACAATGGCGACCAGCACCACCAGCGCAGACGCGGAGGAAAAAATAATAAACAAATGTGCGCTACGCACCCATTAGTTGGCCGTCGGGACCAGGCAACCACCCACCCGACAGGTCACCCCCCCACACACACACAACCCGCCACCGACTTACGCATAACCACACTGAATATACGCTGCATTCACTTCGTTTGGTTATTTCCTCGTCCACATTGCACTCACAACTGCCGACTGTAATGAGACAGTCAAATTCACAAATACAGGTTTAAAATGTAAAATGGTCTCGCCGAAAATACAGCTGTTCTGGCTAAGATAGTATTTTCTATGCTTCAAAATATACGGTGTTTACACGAACCCAAATGATCCCAAATGATCACATTTCATTTTTTCGTGCTGATTCGGAAATTTTATACGCATTTAAAAACAATGGTGAAAATGCACGATGCATTACTCATATTTCTAAATAAACATAGACATATATCGATATATAAAATAAAATATTACGAAGTTTTGAAATTTACTTTAAAGTTACTTTAAAGCACATCACTACGGTTTCCGTAGAGCTATATTTGTTTGATTTTCAAGACCTGACTAAACCTTGATCTAAACAATTAATGATAGTTTTTCGTCTTATCAAAGAATTTTCTACAGTACTCCTATATTTTATAATTAAAAAGACTGAAATTATAATGACTGAAGACATATTTCGCTCTCCCATTCCCGCAAACAAGTTTAATAGTTTAAGCCACATATAATTTAATGTAATTACAGGAATTTCACACGCGTATTTGCGTGAAAGAGTAGCTGATCAGTAAAAATTCTGTTGAGAATAATTCAGGGCATTTTAACAAATAAATGTTACTATATATATATATATATATATATATATATATATATATATATATATATATATATATATATATATATATATANAGACAACAGTATATAAATTTTCCTCTAAGAAAAGCAGATATTTAAAAAAATCATGAAATAATATGAATGAGTGAATTACTATAATATTAATATTTTTTTATTTTTCGAAGCTAGTGTACGTAGCGTGTCTTAAGAGTGAGGTCGCAGCACAGTGAAGGATGTTATTGAACGCAATCCGCACTCATTTTTAATATCCTCATCAAGCCGTAGCTCATTTAGAGCCCCAATGAAGCCATCCATTCTGCGTAACGTGTCACCAGCGCCCTCTGCAATATATCGTGTGTATATCCATGAGAAACACCCGCGTCGCATCCCACTCCCAACAGGAAGACGGGGCTAATTATTTTAATGAACGGTGTCTAAGCAAAATCTGCTGCTTCAAAGGGGTAAATTCCTTCACCAACCCCACTAAAAGGAAAAACATAATATAAAGACGTAGAAGATACAGTTAAAAATTACTCGGCTCCAGAATAATTTCTTTTCCGGGAGATATGACATCCTGGAATAACTACCAAAACTATATAGTTGCCCATTCCTTGGCCATAGAGTACTTTACAAGTCCATACAGTATTGAATGGAATGAGATTATCCCCCCTGTATATATAAAAGAGTAATAGTGATAATATTCCCTGGCCAATGGCGCATCTAAGGGGGCTGTAGCCCCTACCCTACTGGATGTGAACTATTAACAGATAGGGTTGATATTGAAAAGTGAAGTTGATAAATGGCATACTTTGTAAAAGTGTTACCAGATTAGTAATTGTTATTAATATAATTGTTATTGTTATTAATACTACCATATTATTAAAATTAATAATACCACGTTAATAAAATTAATAATAGTATATTAATAACTAATCAATAATTGTTATTAATAATAATACCACATTGTTAATTGGTACTTATTGATTGATGCATTTTATTTAGGAAATATTTCTATGATGCATCATACTAATGATTATAAAAAATGTCATAATAGGATACTAATTATTATAACATATTATCACTTATTAATTTCTTTTTCCGCTACTGATATCATTTACCTACCAAATAAACGAAACATTTTAATACCTCTATTTTTGTTACTGTTTCAGTTCATTGAGAGTGAACACTAGGGTATAGTATGCACAGCCCAAGGTACATTTTAGGGCCTCTGTGAGGCGCATGGGCCCTAAGCTCCGCCATATATATTGTATATTTTTTGTTAAAATAAAGCCCTATTGAATTTGAATTTTAAATTTGACCTGTAATCCGATTCATCCCGCAGCTGTAGTTTCGTAAGATACTCCTCGATTCTTGACACGTCTCTTTCCAGTTTCGTCACCGGTTGTTCGTTATGAAAAATTACCGTCCCTGCAATGTATCGGGAAGCACGAATCTATCTATCGTCATACTGATCTTGTTGCTCTTATCTCCATTGTGTTTGCTGGAATATTTCCTATAGCTCGTTTGAGCTTACTCAATTGGTCAAATTTGTCACGAATCCATCCTCCTCTGTGTTCGGAAACTCAAATACGATGAGCACGAAACCAAGCAAAGCAGGAAGCGCAATAAAGCACAAACCAAGTGATGCAGACGAATGCAGAATTCATTCGCGTGCAAACTCGTGGCATGGCGTACGAAAATGAATTAGCGAGATGAATACCCCAATGCAAGCGTAGTGCATCAATTAAAGCTCGCTCACCACAACTGCGGATTTCCACAAGGATCTGATTTAATTACTACGAATCGTAAGCGAACGTGCACGACGAGTCATCCGGATTACAACATAATTCACGGAACACAAACAATAGGAGGAATAAAAAATCCTATAGAAGCATCTCGAACTCGAAAGAATCACAGAGTGATAGATGAAAATTTTCGAGGATCTGACCTTCATTCATTAACAGCAAGAAAGCTTATTATAATGACATTACAAAAGTAATGCATTACACAAAATTCCCTGCTGGTTGTAGAATTATGAATTCAGTTAATGTTCAAAGCATTAAGTTTTCCTCATTAATGAAAAAAAACTTTTAATTATAGTTTTCGAACAATTTTTCGTAGGATTGTTAATCATGTACGAGTAGAAGTAGCAGTGGCGGATCTATCGCCTCCATAGCCCCCCCC